>OY757916.1:91864851-92464851 GCA_963585895.1 Sepioteuthis lessoniana
TATATTTAAAATATATTTATAAACAGGATTTGGTATTAAATAACCAACAATGGTTGATATGCCATAAAACCAAACTAAATTAAACCTCTCACTCGTTTATTTTCCATTTGGTCTTATTTACGTCTTCAGTATTGTTTATTATTAGCCCCCCCCCCCACTCTCGTCTATCCTCTATTTTTATTTACATCTCCAATATTGTTTATTGATAGAGCTCCTATCTTCTTGATGCACCATTTAGACTTATCTACATCTTCTGGCTTCCTACTGATCATTATTGTTAGAAACCCTTCTTGTTTATGCTCTTTCAGCAACATGGCTTCCCACTGGTTATTGTTTGTTAGAGACTTTCTCTTGCTAATGCTTTATTTCCTCATAACTAACGATCTGTGTGCCTTTTAAACCCTTCGTCTCGTACCAGTAAGTATATATATCACAGTTGGTTGCGATACATCAAACCGTTTGACTTTTTATAGAGGAAGGACAAATTCTTCCCACTTATTCATATATATTTGTATTACTTTAATACTTAACCGGAATGTCAGGGTTTTTGTTGGGAGGGGATTTCTTCGTTCTGTTGGTCTAATTTGACGAGGAAGAAAAGTCGGATTTAAGTACTTTGAATACGAATCCTTGGATTTCTAATAGGTTGTCCTCCATGTACAACAGTCATAATAAAAAGAATTAAAAGGCCATCGAAACAAATTTTCTCAACAGTAGTAGTCTACACTTTCTCAGGATTATATGAATATTTTCGAAGCGTGAAAATACCGGGAGTGAGAGGGGAAATAAAATAATTAATAAAAAGAAAGATAAATAAAATTCAATAACTAAAATATTTAATCTCCCAGCATGCTCTGCGGAAGACGAAGGTTTACGTCAAAGTATTAGATTTATCAGCGGCTCTAGAATAATCTTGTAAATGATCTGACGTGTTTAAGATCAATTGTACATACTTTCCATGTTAGCACAGACTGTGAGTAAAAAAAAGATATAACTTTTGTACTCAACATTGAACTGATTAATATCAAAAGGAAAAATAATTTAAAATTCATAACATGAACAAAACAACACTTTTTGTAAATGTATGTATATTTGAAATATGTCTTATTATTTATTGAAAATCGTTGTCCGCTTTTCTCTTTCTTTTCCTATTCCTCGGTGAAATACTTAATGATTACGATGACCCCGATTTGACATTAATCTCTTGCCGTGTCGTTACCTTCCACTCGTTCTTCTCTAATATTTAGCGTCAAAGTTTGTTTCTAAGGTTTTCATTTGTTATCGTTGTTTCAAATCAACGTGTGATGCACAATCCATGGACAGATAATCATCTTTCTTGTCGATAGAAGTACTAATCTGGATCTCGGGTTTACTGATATCCGCTACCAGTCTCTCTTTCTGGATCTTCATCAGAAACACTGAAGATTCCATAAAGCAGTACTTTTTATATTTGTGAATTATTCCCTCACCCCCCCTCTCTTTCTCTCTCTCTCTCTTCCCCCAGATTCGGAAAAACCTCTAGTATTGCATGTATATTATTAAATGAAAATGTGACACACACGAACGATAGTTGCAACAAAGTGTATGAATATATGTAAAAAGGAAAGAAGTGGGTAGATTTCGTATCATCATTGAAGGTTGTAATAATTAGGCAATTATGTGCATGAAAAATTTATAAAGAAAATGATGCAATAGGTTAGTCAGCGTCCAACATTTTGCTCATATCGAAATTCTCCACTGAGGTAAAACGCATAATCTTATCTACCAACACCACATTTTAAACTTCAAATATTTACCTCCTTATTATCCATTAACCTTTATAGAAAAAATATTCAAAATACTAAAATGTAGAAAAAATACTTCTAATTGTTCATTAACTTTTATGGATTGATTTTTCTACTTAATGACATTTTTCATTTAAAAAAAAAACAACAAAACAAAAACGTTATATTTCAAATTTGTTAGAGAATTAAACTAAAAGCGGGAATGAAAAATGATTGATATGATGGACTTAATTTACTGTTATATTCTTCTATGCTTGGTTGGTTGTGGTTTATGGCATATCAACCCTTGGCGGTTATTTAATGCTAAATCCTGTTTATACTTATTTCTCAAGTATATATAATTTTTAAACGAGTAGTCCGTAAGTAAAAAAAATTAGATGAGCTAGTACTAATTTGTTTTTACACAGTTAAATGGTTTCAAGTACTGCTATCAAACACTAATTGTTTTATTTGCACACAGTAAAATGCTTACAAGTATTGCTATTTAACATTAATAATTCTATTCAACATTATTCATTCATTTAAACACAGTTAGAACCGGACATTGGCATGATGGTTAGAATGTTCGCCAATGGCCTGGGAGACCTGGTTTCAATCCAAGGTCGAGTCATACCAAAGACACAAAAAATGGTACTTGATGCCTCAGTATTATCAGGTACCGATCAAGGGTAAAGGGGAGCAATCCGGGGAAAGGAGTAGCGTCCTTCCCTACACCTTGGTGTAGTAGCCATCGAAAAGGGAGCCTTCGGGTCACCCTCGACTATGGTCACCATCTTACTTACTTAAACACAGTTAAATGATTCCAAGTTATACTGTGTAATACTAATAATTCAGTTTAATAGTCATTTGTTGCCCACAGTTAAATGGTTTCAGGTATTGAAAATGATCAAATATATTCGGGACCCTAACAAGTACTACTACTCCGGTTCATAGAGGACCTGTGAGTAATGACAATGAAGGGCTATTCTACATTCCCAAAGCTCCAGAACTGAAGCCTCACCATCAGATGCAGTTTAATGTCATATCCAGGACTCTTGTTTGGGGGTGGGGATCTTGGTCCTCGGAAGAGATACTGTCGAAATATTCTACGACTTAGGCTGACTGGGCTATCTTTTATACTTAAACATGTAGTAATATTTAAGAAATTAGTAAGTTTTTATTCCATTTTCTTAGTAATGACGCTGAACTTTTTATATTTTTTCTCTTTACCGTTGATATATTAATTTTAAGTAACAGGATATTTTATAAATTTACAGTAATATTAAAATAACAATCGTGAATTGATTGACTGATAGATTTTAACGCTAAGGGAATTGTAAACGTTTATATTCACATTTTGTGAGTAGCCGAAGAGTTTTTGTACACGGTTATGATATCAGTTTACTCTTATCTAATACAAATAATTTGATAAAAGATCAATTCGACCCACAGATGGGAATCTTACGGGTTCAGAGTTGACAAGAGAGTAATAGCGATGTAGCTATTTATGTAGCTAATTTCTTACACACTCCTTGGTGCAGTTTAGTGTTACATCCAGAACACCCCTTTTTTGTTTGAAGATTATTCATTCTATATGGGTATGCCATATAACAGAAAATTATTTGTAATAAGAATATTTATTTGAAGCTATAACTCTTTAATAATAATTATCATTAATTACTTGAAACCATATATCTGTGCAATCAGATGACTATTTAAAAATAGAAATATTTACATGAATCCGTATAATTGTGAATAAATAGTGTTAGATAAGAATACTTGAAGCCATAAATTTGCGTTAATATTATTTGTATTTTATAAGAAAACTAGACATAAAACTGAAAAAAAAATACTCTCAAGAAACGACACAGAAATGTAACAATAAACGTACAAGGAACGCAATTACCGCGCTAATAGGTATAGCATAGTCCTAAAAAGGTTGACATGTCTTCAAAATCAATCAAGATGGGGAAAATGAAATAAAAAATATCAAGTTTTTTCTTTCCTTACAATTAGCTAACAAATCCCACTCAACTCAGCTCATGTTTAGAAGAGTAAAATATATCGGCCAGTTGCTGGTCCGCTTCAAAAGTGTTGATACAAAGTATGCGAAACATCAAAACAAGTCCATACACTTTTTCAACGAAGCTTGGATTAGCGTAAGCAGCAAAATGTCTTCTAGCCGATGAGTAACTAAAGAAGTTTTCTTTATTACTTCTTTCCAAATGCCACATGTTCATGAAAGAAAATGATGTACACAAAGGAAATTGGCAAACCGTATTTTGAAAATTGTTTCCAATCTACTACACAGTGGAAAGCAAGCAGTGGATAAAGTAGTGCATATTCCTTTGCCCGATCATATCTTGGATATATTGTGATTGCTAAAGATCTGAAACAACTGCTGATAGAGGAAGTGCTAGATGCACTGTATTTTTTTGGTGTTTTTTTTTTTTTTTTTGCTCTGCAGTATGGTGAAACCATTAGGAACGATGCATAACACATTATGCATTGTCGTTTCCCAGATCAAAGACAAGTATAAATTTGCCGAGCGTTATCTCTCTTGCTTTCATGTCGGAGACCAAACTGCCAGTAAATTCATGGAAAATGAAAATTTACTTCAGAGTCGCTCAGGAGGGAATATGAAGAAGCTCCCGCTTACATCAAAGAATGAATTCTCCATTTTACATTGTTGCTAATATGGGGAAGATATGGCTGCCAAGAAATTAAACACAGGAAGAATTGATGCAAGATATGAAATTTATTAAAACAATCCACTAACTAGAAAAAAAATGTCAGTTGATTTCCAAGATAGTCAAAGATATTTTTTTTAGATTATAGTATTTTTTCATTTATGGTTGTCACGTGAACGATGGATTGAAGGAGTATTGTTCCTAAGGATGTAACTGTTTCTATTTCTCTTTATTGTATTGTGCCATGTGATATGAATGTACGGCATTTCAATGATGGTTTGTGCTTCGGTTTTGAGAAGCCTCACACGAGAGTATACAAAAATCTTAGTCATTAATTATATATCAAGTTGACCAGTTTGTAATATATTCAAGTGCGTGGCTTCATCTCTAATGATCTTAACTTTGTACGTGATCCAATGATGGTAAAGAACGTCATTAGGATACACACATGTATAAACTTGATTAGAATTTTAGCATAATGTATGAGTGGTGCTGAAAAGTTCTCATCCCGGCTAAGAAGGGAATGGCCGCGAGATGTTGTTCTACACATTCATCTCACGGTTTAACACATTTAGCACATTGAATGGTTATTTTCTATAAGTCTTCAAGTAATCTATAAAATCTAAAAAAGACATTATCTTCTTTATTAGATGGAGAACATTTTAGCATGCATGCATCTAATATATATATATACATATATATATATATATATATGTGGAGAAAAACTGATAACAACGATCCAAGTGAAAGGAATGATTTATTAACGGGTCAACCCGTTAATAAATCATTGTTGTTACCAGTTTTTCTCTATATTGTCGGATTACTATCCTTTATTTACTCTTCATATATATATATATATATATATATATATATATTCACTACTTGCAAAAAGTTTACTTTCTCTACATTTCTTTAACAAAAACACATTAAAATGAGAGTTTTCCCTTTTTTTTAAGTAAAAGATAAAATTTCGCTAACAACAGTGTATTTGCTTTTATTTTGGCTAATTATAAGCAATGAATAATTTCAAAATATACAACATATTTTATTTTCCTTAATAAAATCTCCACCAGCTTTTATCACTGCTTTTCTAATTCTTGTTTTGTTTTCTAACAGTTTTTCGAAAAAAGTTGAGGGCAGACATTCCCAAGCATTCTTCAAGCACTGAAAATGCTTATTTGGGTCTTCTCTTCGAACTCTTCTATACAACTGATTCCATACTAATTCAATGAGAAAGAACCCAGGAGATTGAGACTGTCAAGTCATAATTTCCAAAATGCTGTTCCGATGATTTTACTCGAGGTAATTTTGACATAATTTAGAAGAGTGTTTTTGGATCGTTACATTTTTTTCCAATAATGCATAGACCAAAGAGTACAGCTTGTCACAGCAAAATTGAGTGCTATTGTTCTTTTTTCATGATTCCCTTAACTTGAATCAAATCTTCAGTCCTCCCTCTCCACAAACACCCACATCATAATGGAATATAATTAAGGATCGTAATTAATTACATTAGTTAATTGTTTAATTCTTAATGATATATTGTGAGTTAGATGAAATCTTTGAATTGCGGTGTCAGTCGCATGCGAAGGTCAAAAGATACACCCTGGATCTCTGGGACGGCAGTCAGCAGGTTATAACAAAAGTTGTTTTGAAATCCACAGAGAATCAGGATGTTAAAAAATAAACAAATTTGATGCAATGTTAGCTGACTTAAGATGATGTAACTCTAAAAGTTAATTACGTGTTCTTATCATCATTAGTTAAAGGGAATAATTAAGATATTATATAAACAGGAGAATTTGGGAGATGAGTGAGTCATGGCATTTGGTTGGAGAGAGTCAATGAATGATTCCGGGCATTTTCAAGCGGTCCTCTTAAGGGTGAGGACCCGGTCCGGGGAGAAAGGCGAAGTCGATATTTTGTCTACCACTCGTCTACCCCTAATGAATCTCACTGCGTTTCTATGTAAAAGGTTGGTGACCTTAGTCGAGGGTGACCTGAAGGCTTCTCTTTCAATAGCTACATCACTGAGGTGTAGGGGAGGTCGCTACTCAATTCCCAGGATTGTTCCACTTTACTCTTGATCCTTAACTTGTAATGCTGAGTATAAATTAAGGCGGCATAAGTACCATTTTTTGAGTCTTTGGTATGACCCGACCTTGGATTGAACTGCAGTCTCCCGGACCATTGGCGAACACTCTATTCACATGGCCAATGGCCTAGTATCTTTCATTCAATCGTTTTGGATGACGACAGTAATGAAATGTTACAGTCAGCTAATAAACTTTTCGTATTCGAAACAATGGGTCTGCTTTGTACTTTGAGAAATGTAACATCTATTCATTGATTATGGTGACGTAACATCACAATAGCCGGGCCATCACCACCATGCTTAACATTTGGAACCACACATCATTCAGCTTTTCTCCAGGATTTTTTTCTCACATTGACTCTTCTCTCTCACTGCCAAAAAGTCCAAATTTGGACTCAGCTGTCCTCAATATATTTTGCAGCTCATTCCATGCCCAGTTCTTGTATTTTGTCCATAAACCTTTTTTGTATATTCACCGTCCGAAACAGGGTTTTTTGATGGTTATGCACCTCATGAGTTTTGTTTGATCTAAGTCGATTTTTTACAGTTAAGAGTAAAATTGGTTGCTGTCGAGAGGAACTAAATTCACCTGTCAGTACTAGGGCAGTTTTCATTCTGTGTCTTTCGCTCTCAATAATCCTGTGTTTATCTTCATCAGCAGTGGTCAATTGTGACGATCCTGGTCTTTTTCTGTTGATATTTTCACTAATTCTTAACTGCCTTTGTAACGAATATTGGATCTCATGTCGAGAAATCTTTAAATTCTTTGTTTGTCTTTGAAAGTAGCTTTCTTTGAATAAAATTTTAATATGTTCCATCGCATTAATGCTTAGTCGCTTTAT
Organism: Sepioteuthis lessoniana; assembly: GCA_963585895.1. NCBI lineage: Eukaryota > Metazoa > Mollusca > Cephalopoda > Myopsida > Loliginidae > Sepioteuthis > Sepioteuthis lessoniana. Next base: position 91,872,242 of record OY757916.1, read on the forward strand.
TTTTGCCATTTTGTGCAAATTGCTCCAAAATTTAAGAAAATGAATAAAATAAACCTTTGAAAATACTGTTGACATGACACAATCTTTTTTTTTCTTCAAAGGTAGGTTTCTTTTGTGTATCATGAGCGTTTCTTGTAAATTGCAATCAGTGTTACCACATTATTCAATTCTGAGTTATGATTTAAAACCTGTATTGAAATTTGATTTAGTTCAAAATGTTGTTAATCTCAGAAGGCTACTAAGTTTTTAATCGTAAGAACAAATCGTTTCTCATACAAAATATTCATGATTTAGCAACAAGTGTTGTGGACGGACGAGTCCAGATTTGAACTTTTTGATAGTAAGAGAAGAGTGTATATGAGAGAAAAACTTGGAGAAAGACTGAAAAATAAAACCAAATATACTGTAGTAGCTGAATTCTTTGTCTTTTATTTAAGAAATACTTTAAAATGAGATATTTTGGAATTTATTTATAGGAAATGCTGGGTGATCCATTCTGGTCCGAATAGGGAATAACTATCAGAGGTCCATCTTAGAATCAAATGGATATTTTTTTAAAGGAATACATGATATCATAATGGCGCGCAAAAACTTAAACTAAACAAAACATGTAAATATAAACGTACGATGAATGCAATTCCTTAACTTCTCGAATTTGAATAACCCCAGACGATTTGAAATGCTGTTAAAATTAATCAAACAAGAAAAATATCTTTAAACTCATTCATCACTCTATTCTTGAACTTTTTCAGTAGCACATATGTTAATATCTTTACACCAGTTGCATAGTTAGCATCTTCAATTATTGGCTGAATAATTGCCGATTCGAGAAAGTTGAAAAGAAAAGGCAACTAAAATTCAGCGGAAACGCTAAAAGAACATACACGACATGCTTAATGGTTAAGTGAATATATGTAATGGCAAAAAAGACACAGTTTATCAAATTCTCAGGAGAAACTTACCAAAGTCTGATAAACCAACGTTCGGTGAGATGAAAGCATTAAATAACAAGTTTAACATGTCTACCATTAGTTGCATCAATTATTTACACCATAACGTGGCAAGTTTCAATAAAAATATCCTATATATATATATATATATATATATATAATTGAAAGAATGTTACTAATAAAGTAGAGCATAATTTAATGGGCTTCATTCATTGAAGACTTTTTCCTTATTAATTGAGCTCATTGGCCTAGTGGGTAGAGTGTTCGCCGATCGTCCGGCAGACCAGGGTTCAATTCCACGTCGCGTCATACCGAAGACTTTTAAAATGATACTTGATACCTCCTTGCTTAACACTCTGCGATATAAGGTACGTATCAAGGGTAAAGTGGAGCAATCCAGGGAAAGAAGTAGCGCCCTCCCTTAAACATCGGTGTAGTAGCTATTGAAAAGGGAGCCTTCTGGTCGCCCTCGACTACGGTTGCCAACTTAGATATCTTATGGGTAGAGTGTTCGGCAATGACCCGGAAGACTGGAGTTCAATCCCAGATCGAGCCATACCAAAAAATGGTACTTGATACCTCCTTGCTTAAAACTCAGCATTATAAGGTACATATCAAGGGTAAAGTGGAGCAATCCAGGGAAAGGAGTAGTGCCCTCCCCTACACATTAGTGTAGTAGCTATTGAAAAGGGGGCTTTCAGGTCACCCGCGACTACGGTCGCCAACTCTTTTTTACTTAGGTATCTATCGTTTATTGAGAGTAGTAATAAGTGAATTTTTTTTTTTCTGTCTTGACTTGAAAGTAACTCCTATTTTTTTTTTACAACTCGCATGATATTCTTTTTCTCATTTATTTTTTATGAATTTAATATTCCTATATAAACTGACTCATTTTATCTTTAAACCTTTCATTTCCACAGGGATATCTGTCTCTTGTTAGAATTTCATTTTTACCTTTAAAACGTAGTATTTAAAGTATAATTTTACAAATCCGAAACAAAAGTAGTCGTTCGATAGTGAAAATGGTTAAAACCCGACTTCGAAATGTGTATTTTCTATATATATAGATTCAAAGAAGACTAAAATAAAGAATAAAGAGCAACAAACTATGATGAATAGGGTGGGAAACATAGAGACTTTCAAGAAACTTAACAGTCAACAGATTTTTTTTAATTGACATTTTTGTGAATAAGAAATAATGATCTGTTTGATAGTCGAAATTAAACCAAATTTTAAAAAAAATACCAGTACCTCATCCAGTAGAGAAAAAAAAACCCTCAACTTTAAGGTTATTATAATAATAAACATACTTAAAATCTTTGTATAGACTGTTATGAAAATTGCAAGGAGATACACTAAGAACAAAGAGAGAATGGATTCAAAAGGAGAGAAAAGTTATTAAAAAGAAGAGTGAGAAGATTATAAATTCATGGAAAAGATGAGAATAGAACCGAAAGGAATAAAAATTTTAAAAAGACACTTGAAAGAAACTAAAACGTATACACTGAAGAAAACTACATAAACAAAGAGCAGAATGATAAATATCGCCCATAAAAAAACATAGTAATTAAAACAATGAATGCAGCAAACTTGCTTAAAAGGAGCACGAAAATAGACATGATTGGATAGGAACGGTGATCCATTGAAATTTGTTCAAACGAGTGGAATTTGACCATGGTAATTGATGGTATATAAGCAAAAGAGAATCTAGCTCCCAAAATTGTAAAAGTATATTTATCTGGGTTTCGAAATTCAGGTCATCATCATCATCATGTCGCGCCGCCAGCACGGATATCCCTGATCCTCTCTTGCCACTTCTCCCTATCATTCATCGCCTCCGGCAGGTCTTCAGGGTTACATCCCATGTCCTCACATAGTTGCTGTATGTAAGCTCGTGCTGGTCGTCCTGCTTTTGCACATCCATATGTGGGGGTCCACAGGAGTACATCGCTTATGAGCTCGTCCTTGCTTCTCCAGCAGTGTCCTGCGTGTCTGGTTCGTCGAACTTGTATAGTTTTCGTGATGGGGGGCAAGTGTCCGTATAGTTGGTGTCTCGTGGGGTGTTGTCGCCAGGACTTATTCAATACTGCTCTCAACATTCTTGTGTAATTTCCGTCTAGTTTCCTCTCCAGCCGCTTAGTTAGCGTCCATGTGGTGCATCCATATAGCAGTATCGACACAACCGCTGCATGGAAGAAACTGCGTTTCATTTTATCGGTTAGGTCCGACTTCCATATGATCGAGAGCCTATCGATAGCTGTCCATGCCTTCGTCAGTCGTGTGTCGATGTCTTTTTCGGTTGATGAGACGCTACTTCCTAGGTAGGTGAATTTGTCTACTAGTTTCAGAGAGGCTCCGTCTAGTGTGGCAATGTTGCCCGTTTGGTTGTAACACATATATTCAGTTTTGTTTGCATTGACATGGAGGCCAATGCCAGCTGCGGCTCGTTCCAGACTATGCAGTAGTGTCTCTGCTTGATTTGGCGTGTTCGCTAGTAACGCCAAGTCATCAGCGTAGTCGGCGTCCGTGATTGTTTTTGCGGGGTACCTTTTGCTTCTTCTCTTAGTCAGCTCGAAGCCATTTTCTCTGATTTCGTCGATCGAAGTCCTAAGCACATAGTCTAGACAGATGATAAAGAGGTACGGGGCTAGTGTGTCTCCTTGTAGTACTCCTGCAACAATGTCGAAGTATTCCGTGTCTCCATCTGGTGAACGTACTTTCACTTTGGTGTTTCTGTAGAGAATCATTATCGCTGCTACGGTTTCTTTTGGTAGGCCGTATGCTAGTAGGATTTGCTCCATCTTCCCTCTGTGTATGGAATCGAAGGCCTTGGTAAAGTCGACAAATAGTAATGTCGCCTGAAGGTTTTTTGCCCGAACGCCTTCCAGGATTCTACGGATGGTCAGTATTTGTAAGGTTGTGGATCTATTTCTCCGGAAGCAATTTTGGTTTTTCCTAAGGATGTTGTCTATTTTGGGTTCTATCTTATACTGGATCAAGAAACTAGATAGCATCATTGTAAACAAATAATACATCTAAGATAGTTGATAACTTCCACGAAACTAAAATGACCTTAAAAATATTGAGATGCAGGAAAAATATCAGTAAGAGAATTCAAACGTTTCAGGAGTAAAAAAAAAAGAAGACAGTTGTATCCTTCAGAGGCAACAATCATGGATGGCTAAATTTGGAAAAATTGGAAAAATTAAAACCATCTAAACATGCAACATCTTTAATACTAAGAAATGTATAGGAGTATTGAGTATATTTTTCCTTGATGTTCATAGTATATTTGCCGTTACTTGATTTCATTTACTGATATGAAAACTCAAGGACCACATCTATGGGAGTGCTGAAGATATTTTGTTAACAGCAAATAATAACAGACAAGTTTCTCCAATTTGAAGATGCAAGTATAACAATGAAATATTGGATTGCCTGTGCATGGGTGAAAGTTTCCCCCCTTATCTTTGAATATCAAAGAAATATTATGGAAAAACTATGGCTATTGATATGCTATCGATCATATGGAAATCAGAACTGACCGATAAAATGAAACACAGTTTCTTCCTGACAGCGGTCGTATCGATACTGCTGTATGGATGCACTACCTGGACGCTAACTAAACGGCTGGATAAGAAGCTAGACGGCAATTACACAAGAATGTTGCGAGCAATATTGAACAAGTCCTGACGGCAACACCCTACAAGGCACCAACTATACGGCCACCTGCCTCCCATCACAAAAACCATCCAAGTCAGACGAACGAGACATGCAGGACATTGCTGGAGAAGCAGAGACGAGCTCATAAGTGATGTACCCCTATGGACCCCCACATATGGCCGGGCAAAAGCAGGACGACCAGCTCGAACATACATACATCAGCTATGTGAGGATACGGGATGTAGCCCTAAAGATCTGCCAGTAGCGATGAACGATAGGGAGAAGTGGCGTGAGAGGGTCAGGGATATCCGTGCCTGTGGCACGACATGATGATGATGATAAAACTGAAATCAGCGACAGTTAAAAAACAGTGAGCGTCAAAACTCAAATCAATGTACAAGAATATAAAAGGATATATCTTCAAGCAGCAACCAATACTAACTACATGGTGGGTGCTAAAACCTATTTAATAGGACTCTCACCTCCGAACTCGGCAACAGATCGGACACAAACTTGTCACTTCAACCCAATATGCCCCAAAGAGACCTTCTTTCAGAAAAGCATTGCTGTAACTTTAAAAAACCCTTTTTTTCATCCGTTTTGTAATATTCTCGATAAAATAGTATGCTTGCAGCAATTCAAATATAACTTTCACGTGTCCAAAAACATCTTAATGCTTTATACAGTTTTTGATTAGTGAATAACAATGACACTTGAACTGCTTCTAGATATAATACAGAACTATCACTACTTTTCATTTAGATGTGATCTTTAATAGGCCATGACAAAGTAAAATGAAAGACTGAAGAAACTGGAAATTTGTAGCCGCTGGTACAAATTTTGCCGGAGAAAATGTTCGCCTGGACGCTGTTTATATGAAAGTGTGACGGCAAATTAAAATAAAAAGATCCCCGGATGAGTAACCATTTAAAAGCTTACGGGAACTGGTGCATTTAAATATTGTTATCACCAAACGGGGAGTTTATTTTTTTTTTTGCACGTGTGAAGACGGAGCGATCTGGCACTTGATCCCTTGTAGAATAAGTCCTTGTTCGGAGTCCTTTCTCGGGCATGTAGGAACTGGCATATTATGTGGGGGTTAATTTATGGCTAGACTGACTGCCGTTGGCAAGGGGGTTCCAAATTTCACACTACACACTCACCCACCAAGGCCACTAGTTCTTCCTCCCCTAGAACAATGGAAGATATGGACCTCTAGGTTTAGATGTAATAATATTAATTATAGTAGTCGACAACTCCGGTTTCCCGCGTAATATTTTTAAAGGAATTCATGTAGGACAATTTAAGCGAGAATAACATAAGGCGAATAGAACCTGAAAAAGAAACATGAAATAGCAACTTTGATAGGAGACGATACAAATGAACAACTTCAACACGTGGGAACATTAAAATATATCAATCTTTTTACTAAACACGCGGATACATATATTCAACGTGTCGGCTATATTATTAACGGATAGTCCATAAACATAAATGTCTTTCTTCTTTTTTTTTTATTTCTTCTTTAGTCTTTCTTCAAATTGAGAGAGAGAGGAAGAGTATATGATTGGATATAGAGAGAAACAGTCTTAAAGTTTACTTATCTTTTCCGATGGATTCCTGTGGAGAATATTTCCTCTCTTACGGGCTAACGGACTTTATGTTATTTTTTTAGTTCTGGCTTGAAGGTATGGCTTCTTCTTGTCCAAGATACTTTCCGCTTTCTTTACCTGGAGTCTTGGCATGGGACTCGCATCCTTTCACGACGTCTCATCTTCAAAACTGATTTTCCTTACCCCTATTTCCGCTGCCGAAAAAGGGGCTATTTCCGTTTTAGGATTCTAGCCAATCATTAGGCTTCTATCATCTTCCTTTCCCTGGTCACTAAATGCAAACACCTGTCGGCTTTCACTCTGACCTACATTCTTTACTTTCTCCGACAGGCCGAGAGGACTTGACCTATATACTATTCTGTCTTAACGGTCATTCTTTGGGTGGCCTGCTAACTCACACACGAAGGGGTAGGGGACATTCTTTATCTCTCTCCCCTCAGTGGTCGACCACGTGACAAAAGCCTACAAAAGACACTTTTTCTGATTTTTTTAGTTAGTCATGGCAGAGTATAGCTATACTATTGTGCATTAATAGTTTAAATTCTGTCTTGAGGTCAGTATTTTCTATTTTATGCCTTAAGTGAATTAGTATTTCTCAACTTCTGATATCAAAAAGTGTTCTAATATATTCATATATTGTGTATATTGTTAACTTGAATATGTTTTTACCGACCCTTTCGCACTGACAGGAGAAGGCACAAGTTCATTTTTTTAATAGGAATTTTACAGATTTGAATTCTGTTTTTCTTCTAGACGGGTTGCCATACCAGGTTAAAAATTTCAGTTGCCCCACTATTCACCTGTAAATGGAGGGAAAATTATTGGATGCATACCTTTACCAAAGGTATTAACCTAATGTAAAATACAAACAGCTTCATCCAGGATTTTAACTCAGGTGGCCGTGTCCATTTCCTTCGACGATAACCATTAAACCAAGAGCGCCCCAAAACCGTAAACTTCGATATCACTTCTTCTTCGGTCTGCCCTCTGTCAATTAATCGTAATTATATGAATCATTTAAGTGTATATCCATGTTTACCAACCCCTCCGCTCGGACAGGATAGGACACAAGGTCAATTTTTAAGCGGAGTTTAACAGGTTTCAATTCAGAGTTTTCATTCTCCTAGACTAGTTGCCTCACCAAGGCTGAAGAAATCAGTCTGTCCTACTATTTACCTATAGCTGGAGGAAGAATGATTGGATTCATACCTTTCCCAAGGGTATTAGTGCTATGTGAAATGCAATCAGTCTCGTCCAGGATTTGAACTCGTGTGGCCACGTTCATTTCCTACGACGATAACCATTATACCACGGGCACCTCCTAATTTAAATGTATATAAAGCTTTTATTTATTTCTCATGATATACATAATGTATCATTCAACGTATAGAGTTAGTATTGAACAACTCTCTCACTTACTAGTTACATTACCTGATTTATGTCGTAATGGCACGATCGATTTCTCTCTGTCTGCAATATCGTAAGGCTTTAATTATTCCTCCTATGTGTAAATGATAGTTCTGTTTTTAAATCCCTAGTATATTTAGAAAAAGCAAACTATATTATTTGCTATTTGCTTGCATACAAGAAAAATAAATTTTGATACAGTAATGAAAAGTTTTCTTCAAATAGGTGGTTCAATCTCTAGAATAGAAAAACAAATTCTTATTATGATTTGAAAATTTATATGATTTTGCTAATCAAATAAAAAAATCATGGCCATATGAAGCAAAGAGAGTTGATACTTGAAACTAATTCTTTTAATATGTTTTGTTATGAACCACAGATCCCTGGAAACAGCTTCTCATTATTATTTTAAGCAAAAACAGCTTTATTGAAAACAAAAAGCAATCATTTTAATTTCTAACTTGAAATATGCATTTTATTTTCAAAAATCGATATTGCTCATTTCTTTAAATTTGATAAAAACAAAATCTTTACACTGTTTTGGTCAAAGGAGAATTTTTCCTTTCCAAATGATTTTTTTATGATTCGAACTGCGTTTTGTTTGCACGTTTCCATGACGACTCATCAATTCTCGTTCACTTTCACTTTTTGTTCATTGTCAGCAAATATCAAGTTGCCAAAACGTTACAAAACAAACATTTTATTTTTTGCAAAATAATGTTTTGCCAGATAATCAAAAAAAAAATTGTGAGTACCTTTTCATAGAAGCTTCGATAACCAGCTTGATTTTGTTTACCATCTATGATGGGTTCGATATGTACTGAGTCATTTTGTGCTAAACTTTTTTTTATTAATCCAAGGATATACCCATTGTAAAAGATTTGGAGTAAAGCTTGTTTCGAACGGTTTGGGCATTAGAATCTTTGAAAACTGCTGAGCAACTACTATTTACTTATATTCAGTGACTTAATCATATTTAGAAAAAATATGCTGATTCTGTGATTCCATAAATTGGTGGGACGTCAACTAAATATTTTCCCTGCCTTTCAGATAGGAAATAAACTTGTCACTTCAACTCAATATGCCTCAGAGAGGCCTTCTTTCAGAAAAGCATTACTGTAACTTTTAAAAACCCTTTTTTTCATCCGTTTTGTAATATTCTCGATAAAATAGTATGCTTGCAGCAATTCAAATATAACTTTCACGTGTCCAAAAACATCTTAATGCTTTATACAGTTTTTGATTAGTGAATAACAATGACACTTGAACTGCTTCTAGATATAATACAGAACTATCACCACTTTTCATTTAGACGTGATCTTTAATAGGCCCTTTCAAATATTGACATTAGTATATCTAATATATGCTAACATAGAACACATCGAAATGAAAGACAATATAAACTCATTTACACATAAAAGATCATCTAACAGTTTATAAGTACAATATACTTAGCAATCTTTCAATTATTATAAGCGGTATACATAAGTATAATTTTGTGATTTCGTACAAGGGATACTGGAAACAGAGGTGGATTTCACTATGTAATAACTTTCAATTAATTTTTAAAGACATGATAAATACTTTGAAAAAAATATCAACTTATTGGGATAAGAAATGACCTTTCGCTTTAATTTCTTTTTCTTTGGTAAATAGTTAAATTTGTAAGATAAATAAAACGAAAAAAGAATATGAGTCAAAGGTTTCAATTCCTTTCAAATCTAATGTTATTAAGTATACATTTTATATTATATCTGAATATTTAAGATTATGCGATGTAATTATTTTGTCAACTTATAAAAATCATCTTTTTCTCAATTAATAAGCAAAACTGTTTTCTTTACAAATTGAATTCATCTCTTCCAAATATTTTGCGAGAGATAGGATACTTTATTGTCTGCACTCAACTATAAATTGATTGATTTTAATGACATGTTAACTCGTCTGGGGTTATTTTATGCCCAGAGTTCGTATTTACATTTTGTGTTGTTTTTCGTGTCTTTTTTTTTTCGGTTCGGTTTCTTTATAATGGCATATCAACCTTCGTTGGAATAAAGGATTCTTTGTTTTTTACAAACGACCTATCGAATACGAATAATTTTCAGCTGGATCTATTTGATTTTTACAGGAATTACCATTCCAGATCAGAGCTGACCCGGGAGCAACGGCATTGAAGGAGCATTTCACATTCCCCATGGCTAGAGCTTTATCAGATGCAGTGTTCTCCCCAGAACCCTCCTTTTATTGGAGGGTATTACCTCTCTGCATAGAACACAGTCAGCATATTTTAAGCCTCACAGACAATGTGGTTTTATAAGTTGAAGGGTAAGAATTCACTTGGAAGCTGATCTCAAACTTAAATCCTTTTGTTATATTATTGCGGAAGGATTTCTTTTATATTATCATTTTTCGTTTTATATATCTTATCTTTCGGTTTAGTTAGGCTTAGAACTTTTCGGATTAGTGCATGGGTACATGCAGACATTAACGCAGGTGTTCACGCGCGCGCGCGGGGAGGATGTGACAATCACAGATGTCACAATAAAAACCCCAGAAAGGAAATGAGACGGGAGATGAGAATGAAGTCATGTCCAGGAGCGATGGGCTGGGATTCTTAGTGATTTTGGAAAAAAAGCTGGAGTTGAGATTTGGACTTAGACGAAGCGAGTTGATTTTTCGGACCTGAGCGAGGCCAGTTTGTGGACTGCGGGGTGCGCCAGCGCGTTGTTTGAGTCAGTGATTTGAGACCTGACGATGGACGAACAGTCAGCATAGAAAAATTATGTCTCTCTCTCCTCGTGTCGAAAACCTAAACTTAAAGAAGGTAATAAAAGTTTTGTACCTGAACCAAGAGAGTCGTCAGTGTTTCGTGTTTTTTGAGATTCCTATGCGTATGAACATTCTATGAACATTATGAACATTTTATGCATCTGAATATTTTGGCTGTATGTTACACTTTGCTATTTTGAATTCCCTTTTTGTGTGTGTTTTTTTCAAATGAGTGGTTGATATATTTTATGCATAATGCTAAAAATAGGTTATTGTAATTAATAATAACATTAGATTTAAATAAATGTGTGTCTTGACTGACTTGAATAAAAAATGAATAGGAATAGAAAACAGTTTTAAAAACTTGCTTTGTTTCATCATAAGATATCTTTGTGAAACAGTGCTTTATTGTAATTTATTTTTGGATTATCCAAGAACTTGTTGTCGACCTATACACGAAGCATATAATGAGTTGACAAGTCCTTGGCTCAAATCAAAGGTCGATTTTGATACACGATATCAACAATTATTAAAACACCGAAACTAAAAGGAAAATTGTGTAAATTTGTCATGAGATAATTTGCTTATTTTTTCCCGACCCCGATGGTCAAAACATTCAATACCTTTATGATATAAAATAACCCGTTCTCTCTGGACCATAATACTCCAATAATTACAATGAATGTCGAATGATCCCTACGACAATGGAACTTATATTCTATATTTTAGTATTTATTAATATTCAAGACTGTCTCAAATTTCAGAATTATGTCATTATTTAATATTTGTTAATATTCAGGATTTTCCTAAATTTCTTTTTTAATATTCAATGGTCTCCAATAATATGTTGTTTATAATTGTCCCTATATTTATTCTTGAGAGTGTAGGGAATACCGACGAGTTTTGCTGCTTTGCGCTAAGGGACACAAATATAATTACCTCCCGTATCTGCCAAATAGTACATCGAATAGCAACTAGGTGGCGTGACCAAAGTAGTATATCAAAGAAGCAGCCGCCAAAGTCTTAATCCCTTTTCGACCACAACAATTCCTTGAAACATGTTACGTGTTCACGCAAGCAAAGGTCCTGCATCCCCTACGACCTCTCGTCACACGGAGCAAAACATCATGTTTCAAATATATAAATGGGGGAATTCCCGTGGTGTAGTGGCTAAAATGGTGGATTGTGACATCGTAGTAAACGAGTTCGAAGTCCAGTCGCACTATTGCGTTCACTTCCGGACTGATACCCTTGAACAAAGTATGAACCCATTATCTTCCAATTATGGGTTAAATAAAACACTAGTTCGTCTTCTTTGGCATTAAATAACCCACTGTAGAATAACAATCTCCTGATTGGCCATTCCAGCAGATCGTTCAATCGGGAATCCATTTAGGAGTGCCTGCAAGATGGCCGGTGGGTTGCGAGAAACAGCATCGGAGGCTTTGTGCCACACCTTTTGTTGGATTTGGATTTAGTGTAGAAGTCTGGGGCACAGCGCTAGGAATGGGGGTGAGGTATTGATTATGGCGTTTTGCACAGCTTCGTCAGCACAATTATAGTGTAGAATAACAATCCCCTGATTTACCATCCAACTCTACCCTGGGAAGTGGCACAAAGCCTCCGATGCTGTTTCTCGCAACCCACCGGCCATCTTGCAGGCACTCCTGAATGGATTCCCAACTGAACCATCTGCTGGAATGGCCAATCAGGAGATTGTTATTCTACACCCATGAAGGTTGATATGCCATCGAACAAAAAATAAAAAATAAACTTATGTCTATATTTAACTCTTTTATTCTCTCTTATACGTCGTATAATAAGGGTTCAACAATAACTCAGAACTTAACTCAACAATGTTCTCTCAGTATTTCATGTCATTTTTGTATTGATTCTGTTAAGTTTGCTTAGGCAATAAAATGTTCTAGGTAATTCCTCGTGAATTTTTTCTTTGGATTTTCCTACTCCAGAAAATAGTAAACCATAATACATTTCCTCTTCGACAAGTGAACGAATTGGTTTCCTCACATTCAAATAATGTTAGCGGTGAGTTATAATACTCAGATGTGACAAACATACGAAGACAAATTTCATTCGCCATTAAACCCAAACCAACCAATCCAATTTCATTCGTTTGATACTAAGCCACTCCGAAAATGGACGAAATAACATTACCCTAACTAACATTTCTCGACAGGAATGTATAATATTTTGTTATAGCACATGTAAAGTACCGTAATAATAAATAACGGATATTAAGACGCTTATGGTTAGTCATTCAAGTTTGTTGAGTGTTGGTTTAAAGAAAGTTGAAAGTGATGACGTTTACTGGAAGTAATGTCAACGTACGTATAGTGAAGGTGTGGACTGCTATTGACAGGTTATCGATCATCTGAAAGTCTAATCTCTCTGATAAAACAAAACGAGACTTCTTCAAGTTCTGACTGTGTTAGTGCCACTGTATGGATCCTCAACCTAGATGCAAACGAGACGCATGGAGAAAATGCTACATAGGATCTACACCAGAATGCTTCATTCTGCTTAGAACTAATCCTGAAAGCAACACAGTACAAAAAAGTAGCTGTACAGCCACTTATCTCCCATCTCACAATCCATCCAAGGCGCTACTGGATAAATAAGGACGAACTCACAAGCGATGTTCTCTGATGGACTCCAAATACATGAATGTGCGAGTACTGGCTGACTAGCAAGGATTTACATACATCACCTCTGCGCGGACACTGGATACAGTCGAGAAGACCTGCCAAGAGTGATACAAGATAGGAACAGATGATGAGATAGATTCAGAGAACTCTGTACTATCAGCGTGACTCGATGGAGATGAAATGGATTGTCTATGCCATAACATATTGTTTTGTTTGTGCAATTTTCCGTTGGATTATCATATTTATCAACCCCACCGCTCGGGCAGGATATGACATAAGGTCAATTTTTAAGCGGAGTTTAATAGGTTTGAATTCAGAGTTGTCCTTCTCTTAGACTAGTTGCCTTACCAAGGCTGAAGAACCTAGTCTGCCCTAGTATTTACCCATAGCTGGAGGGAGAATAATGGGATTCATACCTTTCCCATGGGTATTAGTGCAATGTGAAATGCAATCAGTCTCGTCCAGGATTTGAACTCGTGTCGTCGTGTCCATTTCCTACGAAATTGGATTATGGTAAAAAGTGATGGGTAGAAACGGCTTTTCGGTCGACCAATTAACGATCGACTTATACACGATAGGATATATCCTGATTCTTTCCTACGTATTTAATTCTTTTAGTTTTCTAGTTTGTATATTCTTCATGCAACAAGATCATATTTCTCTTTCGACTCTCTTTTTTTTTTCAGCTTAACATTAACAATATCGTCACGTGGAAAATTTTTCGAGCTTTTTGCATCATGTATCTTTTGTGGTTGTTAAGTTATTCTTGCTCCTCTTTGCATAAGTGTTCACGACGTCTTCTCGCGGAATCTTGAGCTTCTTTTCTTCTGAGCTAGTCCTGCATTAATATCAAACGAATAATAAACAGTCAAAATTTTTCTCTTGACCTTTTCTCTTTTTCAGCGATGTTATGTCTTATATCATTTCATAAAATGTTCATGCATATTCAAATTTAAACGGAATAAACGATTTCTTTTTCAAAATTTGGTGAATTATTAGCTCTTACACTCGACAAAAATAATAACTTTATTATTGATTCTTAGTCATATGGGAATCTACTGACAGTGGGCAGGGGTTGTATGTAATTTGCATATGAAAGAGTGATATAGGTATATAATTATGCTACTAGGAAAAAGGGGTTACACAAGAATAGGACATGTGGGCGCTTCGAGTAGCGTAATGGTTAGCATGCTAGACTAGCAAACCTACACGGGTGAGTTCGAGTCTCATTGGGTACCCTATTCATTTGGCCTTTGTCATATCGAAGCAAAGGGCTTTGTAAATTACTCCAAGAATAGGACATGGGCACCTTGGGTGGTGTAATGATTAGCAAGCTAGACTAGCAACCTTTCACGAGTGAGTTCTGGTCTCATTGGGTGCCCTATTCTTACGGCATTGTGCCACATCTAAGCAAAAAGCTTTGTAAATTACTACAAGAAAAGGACATGGACACCTCGAGTAATGTAATGGTTAGCAAGCTTAACAAGCAAACCTGCAAGAGTGAGTTCGAGTCTCTTTTGGTGCTCCATTCATTCGGCCTTGTGTCACATCGAAGCGGGGAGCTTCGTAAATTACTATACAAGAATAGGACATGTACACGTCACGTAATGTAATGGCTTGCAAACTTGACAAGTAAATCATTATGTGTGAGTTTCATTAGGTGCTCCATTCACACGGTCTTGTGCCACGTCTTAGCAAAATGCTTAAAAAGTTGACAACAAAAAGAGGACATTAAACAACAGACTTGAAAACGAATATCTTAGATGAAAACATCACAAAAAATAAAATAATTCGTAAAATCAATAATATTTAATTCTCTACTCAAATCCTATCTTTCTTTCACGCTGAATCTCCACTCTTTTTTCCTTCCTTCACGATTTTTCTCACTCTCCCTCATCCATCGTACCTCTTTATCTTTCAATCTCTTCTTCTCTCCCTCACCTGCTATTTTCCTACCATTTCCTTCCCTATCTCCATATTTTCCTTTCTCCTTTATCATCTTCTTTTCTTCACACAGAATATTTAAAACGTTTCTCTTTCAGATTTTGTTAAAGCGTTTAATTTCACGAAAGTAGCCGACATCGCTGGTATTTTATTGTAGAAAGTGAGACACACATATGATGGATAGAAATAAGTATATTGATAGACAAAATAAGCAGGCAATTAATTAGCAAAGAGAAATTTATCTTTTGATAAACATTTCTAGTTTTGTTTAAGATCATGCTGCTCCAATTTTTCACCCTGGAAAGGTAGAATTATTAACCAAAAATGAATCTCGAACTTTTCATAAATATTGACTCCATTCAGAATTAATCAACTCACAAACCAACTGGACATTGTAAGCTCATTTCCTAAGATAAATAAATGGAAAACCACGAGAAAAATTTTCAATTTTATAAATTTGGCATATTTTCTTTATAGTTTTATTTGCTTAACATTCGTTAGAAAAACCAAATATATTTGTATAATTACAAGATAACTAGGTAATTAGTTGGTCGGTTGGTCGTTTTGTTTTACGGCATATCAACACTTTTCAGGTCATTTAACGCAGGATTAAATTTTAAACAGTTCAGTTTAGTATAAGAATAGTTTTTGTTTACAAACAGTTAAATATCAAAACTGTTCGATTTCAAACAATTAAGTCTAGCATAAGTGCGCAGTTTTAATGTTAAAACAGTCCTATTTCAAGCAATTCAGTATAGGAAAAGTTCGTTTTAGTTCTATTTGATCAATAGATAGGACCCTATCAAGTGCTGTCACTCCGGGTCAGAGTGGACCTTGGAGCGATGGCACCGAAGGGGTACTCCGCGTTTCCCAAAGTTCCAGCATTACTAAAGCCTCACCATCAGACTTTTTAGTATCATATCAAGGTCACTCGTTGGTGGGAGGTCTTAACCCTCTGCAGAGAAGTAGTCGGTGTGTTATACAGCCAGGTGACTGGACAAACTATGTAATTGGCCAACCTTTCCACCACGCGAACGATGCGACAAAAGGTCACCTTTTCAGCGAAGTAATGCTGAAGCATTTCTTCTCCAAGATCAGTTGCCGTACCAAGGCTAAACACCCAAGTTTATCTTGTAGTTCACTCATAGCTGTAAGGAAGAAATGGATTCACCTTTCCCAAGGACATTAGAGAGAAGTGAAAAGCAAACGGCTTAAGCAGGTTGCCGGCTTCCTTTACTAATTCGATGAGCATTACACAACACGCCCTAATTGAAATTATCTTCATCAAGTCGCGCAGGTAGTACAGAGTTCCCTGACTATCTCTCGCCATCCATCCCTATCATTTATCGATCCTGGCAGGTATCCTAGGGTACATCCACTGTCTGCGCGTAGTTGATGTAAGTAAGTCTTTGCTATTCGGTCCACTGTGGTACATCCATGCGCAGGTACCCATGAAAGAACATAGCTTTTCAGTTCATCCTTGCTTCTCCACTAGTGCCTCGCAAGTCTTGTTCGCCTTATTTAAATGGTTTGTGAGGTGAGAGTTAAGTGGCTGTACAGCAGCTGTTTTGTGGTGTGCTGCTTCCAGGATTTATTCTAGACAGTAAGCAGCATTCTTATGTATTTCCCATGTGGCCTTTTCTTAATGCGATTCACTAGCGTTAACGCGTTGCATCTCTATAGTAGTATGGACGCAGCTACAGCTTGGAAGAAATATGTTTTATTTTATCGGATAGATCAGACTTCTATATGATTGATAACCTCTCAATCGCAGTAGTCGCCTTCACTAAGCATTTGTTGATATCAATTTCAGTAGATGAGATGTTACTGCCGAGGTATATGAACTGGGCCACTAACTTTAGAGGCTTGCCTCTTGGAATGGAGATGGCTCCTTTTTGTTTAAAACATATGTACTCTATTTCATTTGCATTCCATGAGAGGCCAATGCTTCCTGCTGCATGCTCTAGGTTATGCAATTGGGATTCTGCTTCTGTATTTGTGAGATGCCCTAAGTCATCTGCGTAGTCAGCATCTATTATATATATTTACCAACCCCTACGCTCGAGCAGGATATGACACAAGGTCTATTTTTAAGCGGAGTTTAACAGGTTTGAATTCAGAGTTTTCCTTCTCCTAGACAAGTTGCTTCACTAAGGCTGAAGAACCTAGTCTGTCCTACTATTTACCCATAGCTGGAGGGAGAATAATTGGATTCATACCTTTCCCAAGGGTATTAGTGCTATGTGAAATGCAACCAGTATCGTCCAGGATTTGAACTCGTGTTGCCATGTCCATTTCCAACGACGATAACAGTTACACCACGGGCACCAGCATCTAATATAGTTTCTGCTAGTTATCGTCTGCTTTTTTTTTTTTTAATGTGGAACCATTTTTCTTTTATTAGATCTATTGACGTTCGAAGTACATATTCTAGACAGAACATAAACAAATATGGTGCTATTGCATCTCTTTATAAGACTTCAGTGACTATATTTCATTACAGAGGCAACAGTTTCTTTGGGAAGACCATATGCAAATAGTTTTTGCTCCATCTTTCCTCTGTGTGTAGAATCAAAGGCTTTGGAAAATCTACGAACAATAGTGCAGCTTCGATATTTATTGCTCATACTCCTTTAACGATTTGACAGAATCTTTGTGGTAATGGAGTAATTCCTTCAAAAGACTTTTCTCAATAATGGGTTGGATACGTTTGAGAAACATGGCTTTATAAACCTTAGAAGCAATAGCAGTTAAAGTTATGCTTATTTAGTTCTCAGTGATTTGAGATCGCCTTTCTTAGGGAAGAAAAAAATGCGACTTTTCGTCCATTTCTCAATTATTTTGTTTATATGGTCGGAAAAATAAGTCAAATTTTGTCGTCTTCCAAACTGCAGGGGATATTCCGTTAAAGTTAGCAGCTTTTCTGTTTTAATTTTTATCAATATTGTGTCATGTCCTTCCTTTGTAAACTGTCCTAATTTGACGTCTAGTTGGCTATTAATGATGTTTTGGATAGCTTTGTGATTTCTGGAGGATTTTCGAGTTGATGAATATAGTGTAATAACATAAATAATTTGGTGGACGGACTTTTATTGTAAGTGTAATGCAAACATCTTCATCCAGAATTTGAACTGCGTTTGCCGATTCCATTTCCGATGACGATAACAGTTACAGTTAACACGTTCAGATGTTTGCAAAGTGGAAACTTTTGGTACCGTATCTTGTGCACTGCTTGATACAGAAATACCAGATTCCTTGGCAGGTTCTTTTACTGTTACGGAATATGGGAGAAAAGAGGGAGATTGGTCTTTGTGCCGTTTTCTTTTGTACCAGGATGTATCACAAGGGCATCGCCTATTTGTCGTGGTCGTTAGTTAATTTGCTAGAAAGGGAGATAATTCCATATAGTCCAAGTTAAATGTACGGTAACCCAAATCCGAAAATTTTTAGACCTTATTTTTTCCGATGCAGGAATCATTGGGAATGAGAAAGGTTTTCTCGTTCCCCATTGATGCCTGCATCGGAAAAATAATGTCTTTAAAGTTCGGCCTTATCGCGCTTTTTAACTGGACTAAGTATCATGTCAGATTATTTTCAAATATAAGTATCACGACTTTAATAAAATTTGGCCAGTTTTGTAATGCAATTGCCTGGAGATATTTCCACAGAAGGCGAACGTCTAAATAATTGGAAAGGTTTTGATTAATTTTTTAAACTACATATCGAATCATTTACGCTATTTTAGATTTTTTAACACTACATTTGACCTTGCCAATCAGCATTCTATATGATATATCTTCATATATCTATGTCGATAGATAAATTTATAAACTGTTTTTCTCTCTGAGAATGTATCTGTAATTCGTGATAACTACATTAAGTTTATTTTACACAGCTCGGGCGAAGGTCGATAGCAGTCATATGCGATTGCTGGACATGAAGAAGATCTTATAGCAAATTGATCTCTGGTCAGTTACGTTTGTTTATTTATTTATTTGTTATTTTTTTCTTTCAAATGTCCAACTTCGGATATTTGGGAAAATTCAGACGAAATTAGAGATAAGCATTCAGCGCAATCAAAGCAATGAAGCGACTTATCGGGAGAATTTGATATACCCTGACTGCATACCCTGCAGGGGAGTAAGACCCTCTCCACTAAAAGTGGTATGACACTAAACTGCGTCTGATTGTGAGGCTCCACTTGAGATCTGGGGAGTATGCTGTCACCTCTTCATTGCCATTATTCCTAGGTCTGTTCGAACCCAAAATGTTAGCACTTGTTAGGGCCTGATCTATGTGCCAAATAAATCTGCTTGCAAATTAGTTGTATTAGATAGAAATACTTGATATCTTATATGTAGAAAATAGCTCCGAGTAAATTACACGAAATGTAAATATAAGAATAAAATGTGCGCAATTCTCTTAACACTTGTTATAAAATAAGCCCCTGACAGGTTGATATGTCCTTCAAATCAATCATAATGTTTAAAAAAGAATAAGCTGTCGTTTTAATGCAAGTTATATATATGGATTTAACCCTGACACACACAGCAGTTTTATGTGATATAATCCGAGGAAAATAGTCTAAGGATTAGATTATCAAGTAATAATCCAAGGAGAATAGGAACATCCAATTGAGTGCTCAATGTCAACGGTTATCGAATGTACAATTAACTTCAGATTAAAATTACATCGAAACTCGCGTGCTGAGCGAAAACATTATGAAATTAAACGAAAAAAAAAATCAGTTTTGTAGTCCCATTATATATATATATATATATATATATATATATATATATATATATATACTGTATTTTGTCTATAATATTAAAATAATTCCTCAAGCAGTACCTTCACAACTTAGTTACGAGCAGCCATTGATTTTAACGTATATGTGTGATATTTAAATCTGATATCAAACCAAGAGACGATCGAATGTTTCAGCTGACAATTCCCTGAGAAAATATTTGTGGAGTGTTATTGCTCCAAATGTTTGCTGACAATAGCACGTAAATGCTCAATAAATACACTTGTGTACGAACGTGCTTTTATCTTCAGTTAATTGGCTATTAAACTGCGTAAACTTATAAGAGTTATTGCCTCCAACGACTGAAACTATCGCCGCATGTGTTAACCAGCTGAATACATTAGCAGTATATTTGTACGATCTTTGTTATTTTATCGAATATAGCTGTGTGGCAGTAAAATTATTTAAGTTTATAAGCAATACTGAAGAATTATATAAGAACCAAAAGAAAGTCAGCATTTAAAAAAAAAAGCATTTATTACAATTAATGACATAAAGACATATGCTACGCGTTTAGTAATAACTATTTTTCGTGCCGTAAATCGTTAGGCGACTAGAAGCATTTACAAATTACAAGAAATAGTAAAAAGGTAGAGAATCAGTTTTATAATTCTGGGAGAGGAATCCCACTCTACTGAGTAAATACGGAAAAGAGTTCATATGTATAGATTTGGTTTTGTTTGATTGGGTTTGATGGCATATCAACCACTGTAATTTATTTAATACAAAATCCTCTTTATACATATATATGATTCGTAAACGCATAGTTTATAGATAACATTTTAAAATGAAACAGATTTCATTTGTTCACATACATTTAAATGGTTGAGTCAGAGCCAATTTGTTTGCACACAGTTAAATGGTTCCAAATATTCTAACACGAATGGTTCTATTAATTATAAATCATTTGTTTGCACTCACTTAACACAGTTAAACGATTTTAAGCATCGCTATGTAACACTAACAATTCGATTTAGGCATACAGTTACGGAAGCTCTCTGAAACTGGTAGACAAATTCACCTACCTAGGTAGCAGCGTCTCATCAACCGAAAAAGACATCGACAGCTATCGATAGGCTTTTGATCATATGGAAATCAGACCTGACCGATAAAATAAAACGCAGTTTCTTCCAGGCAGCAGTCATATCGATACTGCTTTATAGATGCACTACTTGGACGCTAACTAAACGGCTGGAGAAAAAGCTAGACGGCAATTACACAAGAATGCTGCGAGCAATATTGAACAAGTCCTGGCGGCAACACCTCACAAGGCACCAACTAAACGGCCACCTGTCTCCCATCACGAAAACTATACAAGTTAGACGAACCAGACATGCAGGACACTGCTGGAGAAGCAGGGAAGAGCTCGTAAGTGATATACTCCCATGGACCCCCACATATGGCCAAGCAAAAGTAGGACGACCAGCTTGAACATACATACAGCAGCTATGTGAGGATACGGGATGTAGCCCTGAAGACCTGCCAGAGGCGATGAACGATAGGGAGAAGTGGCGAGAGAGGGTCAGGGATATCCGTGCTAGCGGCACGACATGATGATGATGATGATTGCTATTCAACACTAATAATTCTTTTCAACAGTACTCATTCTTTTACTTGTCTAGTCGGCTGGGGCTGTAGAATACACCGACTACACCCCTGCAGAGGGGTAAGACCCACCGCCAATGTCTGTCCTAAATATAACACTAAACAGTCTGATGTTAAGGTTTCAATGGTGCTGGGGCTTAGGGGAATGCGGAGCACTCCTTGTCATTGCTCCCAGGTCCACTCTGGCCCGGAATGGTAGCACTTCATAGGGCCCTGTCATGGGTTCAATAAAACAAAACTGCATTCTTATGCTAAACTGAATTGTTTGAATTAGAACTGTTTTACTAAACTGAAAAGCTTGAAATAGAAATGTTTTTGACATTTAAACTGTGTACTTCTGCTAAACTGAATTGTTTTATATGGAACTGTTTTTGATATCGAAACTGTACTTAAGCTAAACTGAATAATTTAATAAAAACTGTTTCAAGATTTAACTGTGAGTAAACAAAATGTATATTTATACTAAACGGAATTGGCTGAATTAGAACTGTTTGACAAAACTGAATAGCTTGAAATAGAAATATTTTTGACGATTAAACTGTGTACTTTTGCTAAACTGAACTGCTTGAAATAGAACTTATTTGACATCGGCACTGCGTACTTACGCTGAACTAAATTGTTTGAAATAGAACTGTTTGACTTAGCTGAATAACTTGAAATAAAAATGTTTTTGATAATTAAACTGTGTACTCATGTTAAACTGAATCGTTTGAAATAGAGCTGTTTGACTTAGCTGAATAGCTTGAAATAGAAATGTTTTCGACAATTAAACGGTGTACTCTTGTTAAAATGAATTGCTTAAAATAGAACTGAATATTTGCATAAAATGAATTCGGCGTTAAATAACCAATAAAGGTTGATATGCCATAAAACCCAATCAACCACCATTCTTTTGCACATAGTTAAATTGTTCCAAGCATTGTATCACTAACAATTCAATTAAACATCAGTCATTTGTTTACACAGTTAAAGAGTCAAATACTTCTATTTCTAACAATTCAAGTTAACGTATGTAATTTGTTTGCACAGAGTTTAAATATAAAAAAAATAACTATTTGGCCAATAGATAGAACATAATCAAGTGCTACAACACCCGGTCAGAGTGGACCTGAAAGCAACCGCAATGAAGGGTTACTCCATATTCCCCAAAGCTCCAAAGCTTGAACCTTGCCATTAGATGGTTTTATTCTAGATCCAGGACACTCGTTGGACGATGGTCTTGCCCCTCTGCAGAGATGCAGTTGGTGTATTTTACAGCACTAGCCCACTGGGCTCCATTTGTGTTGAGTCTTTGAAAGATTTTAGAACATTTTGCGGTTGTGATCAAATGAATGAAGGTTATAGCAAAATGTGAAGCCACTATTATATATATCCTAGTAAATTGCGCTAAGCTTTGTGGGTGGCTTGATTGCTTAACGACAAGGTCACTACGCCCACTCTTTTGGACACTTTGCGAAGAGCTCACAGTATTTGAAATATTGTCATATAATCTCGTAGACATTGCTTCCTCACAAAATATTATAAAGTATGCCAAGTATTATCTTTGAGCTTTGAGGAATGTAGAGTACCCCATTTAAATATGGAAACTATTGAACTGATTTTTTAGAAAAAGAACTTATGAGGTCCCAGGGCAAGCTGTGTTGCCGTTTGCTATCTGACTCCATTCTGAGGTTATTCTATTCTTACCC
Organism: Sepioteuthis lessoniana; assembly: GCA_963585895.1. Classification (NCBI taxonomy): domain Eukaryota; kingdom Metazoa; phylum Mollusca; class Cephalopoda; order Myopsida; family Loliginidae; genus Sepioteuthis; species Sepioteuthis lessoniana. The sequence continues at coordinate 91,895,354 of OY757916.1, forward strand.
CACTTTTGTTTTGTTGTTTTGAACTTCTTGGATATGAAGGCTGTAAAGGAATTATTTGAAAGAAGAAAACAGCAACAGATAGGAGACAAAGACATCTTTTATATTTTTCATTTATTTCTGGGTTCAGCAACCATTCAGTGGGTGAGGAAATTCTTCCTGAATACAAATGAAATGGTTGAGTCTCCCAGTCAAGGTGTTAAAAATGCGTTAGTTTTTTCTTGGTTATAAATGTGTCCTTACTCGGTATTTAAAGCTTTAACAACGTGTTCGGTATATAAAGCTTTAGCAACTTTTGGAAGTTTGTCTAAATCCGATGTTTTAGTCATGGGTAGGTGGCGAAAAAGAGACGACTACTACCAGTGGAAGTGTTGGCCAATACGTCGCCTAAAGACGGACGCATGGTGTCCCCCACCAGTTAGCAAGAACTATCTAGGTGTTGGCACTCTGCTGGTCATTGCTGAAAGAAAGCGAGATTCCTCCTTTTGTCGGGACGGTCCCTTTTCTTTGTGCATGCGTAGTCCCTCTTCCTGTCAAAGGCCTCTGGGAGTTTCTGCATGTTCTAATAATCATTTTAATTCAATTTATTTATTTATTTATTCCCTACAAACTGACTGATCCTTTGACTGTGTGTAAACTAATGACTGATGTTTAATTCAATTATTTAGGGATACATTGCAATACATGGAATCGTTTAACTATCTGCAAACGAATGAGTAATGGTGGATAGATTTATAAGTGTTAAATAATACTTTTAACCACTTCACTGTATGCAAACAAATGATTAATATAAGATAGAATCATTAGTGTTAGATAACAATACTTGAACCCAATTAAGTCTGTAGAAACAATAACAATACTAGGGTGCAAACAAATTAGTTCCTACACATTTGAATGTGAAATTACCTACTATTTCATAACAAATTATACAAGTATATCAATTTAAACGTGTGCAAACAAATGACTAATTTTAAATTCAACGGTTCAAACAAATGATTAATACTAAATAGAATTATTCGTATTAAATAGAAATACTTGAAACCATTTAACCAACCGTATACAAAAATGAGCTAAAGTTCGTTAAAAGATGTTACCTATGAAATGTAATTACAAAGTATATATATATATATATATATATATATATATATATATATATATATATATATATTCAGTATATCTTTATAAAGAGGATTTGATACGAAATAGCCAACAACATTTGATATGCTATAAAACTCAACCAAACCAAGCTAAACCTGATATCTAATACTTTTATGTATCACTCTTGAACTTTTTATCCATTTTTCATTTGTCATTCACAGTGTAAAACTAGCTAATTTAGAAAAAAGGTTACAAAATTTTCCCTGATGGAATAAGTAGCTTTAAATAGACATGTTGAAATTGGTTTAAAAATAATTGAAACTTTTCTCATTACAAACATACAAGGTTGCTCAATTAAGTAATGAGTGATTCAGTAAAAAAAAAATCCACTCAATTACCAATCAACTTTTTTGTTTGTTTGTTTTTCTAAAAACTAATGTTTCCACTTTTTAAAGTTGCCTTCGGTTAGTTCATTACAATACGTTGTTGTATAGGCGTCTTCCTCAGACGATGACTCCTCAGCTCTCTTTTCTGTGCTTGCTTTTTCTTCAATGGCCGACCCTTCTCTCTATTTTTAAGATGAATTCTTTTGTGGTGCACGCACACAGCTTTATTAACTTCATGAGGTCTTCTCGCACCAGAGAGCTCCTCTACCATAGATGGAAAATCAGGTCTTATCGATTCGACTATTCTCGGCTAATTTCTATCTTCATTCTAGAATTTTTATATCATGGTTAAAATCTTAAAATTATCTACTCTACCTTTCAAATATTAATAATTTAATTAAAAACATTACATGTTCTCAACAGTTCGGGTTGTATGACCACAGAACTGGATTTTGATTTCTAGAGGCTGCTTTAAATATGTCAGGCATGAAATTTTTTGGTACGTTTTACACAATTATGACAATTCTATAAAGATAACAATTGAGATAATGCAAGGATTCATCTTTAATGACTTATAAGACGTCACCTCAATTTGAGCAAGCATTAAAAAAAATCTGTTTAAAACTACGAATATCAGGTGAAGGGTTTTCGTCTGCCCTTCCTTGTTCTTCTAATATCAGATAATTTATAAAGTTTGATATGTACTCATAACTTATTTATATTCGCAGAGAGGTTTGCGGCACTAGAACACCACTAGTCAGTAACCTAATGTTGAGCCTTAAGCTTAGAAGACAGAGGTGATTTTCTGAGACATTTTTTGATGAAAAGTTCATCTCAAAAGCCGTTAAATACAGTATTCGTATGTAATACTCACACTTGAAACTATATAATTGAGTATAAATTAACTTTCTACTCAATAATAATTTTTTGAACTTATATGGTTTCAAGCATTCCAATCTAATGATAATAATTATCAAATAGATTTCTTTGACCCATAAATGGGGACCGAACAGTAAGAGTGAACTTATGAGTAATGTCGACAAAGGTGTATTTCCGAGTGCTCCAGAACAGAAACCTCATCACTGGGTGCAATTTTGCATCATACCCAGAATATTCTTTTTGGTCTTACCATTCTGCGAATGGTGCAGATTTGTTGATTGTGGCCTACTGCCTTATCTACTACGAGCGGCTTTGATGAAGGATGGGTTACCGTTTGTTTAGAGATGGCTGATAACATTTACTCCCCCCCCACACACACAACCAATTCAGAAATCTTACAAACACAAATCCAGTTTTATTATTTTCTCTACATGGGAGATAGATTTAACATAATATTTAAAAAAAAATAGATTTCCCTGTCTTTTAAGGCCGGGTTAAAGTTGGGATTGAATGAAATCTTTCTTAAGGACTCGATACTCGGCCTTATATACAGCGTGGGAGAGAGCTATCCGCCTCTCGTAGGAGCTGTAAAAAATTATTTTTACTGCACAGGAGACAGTAATTCATAGAGAATAAGAAATGTAGCCGACTTTAAAACCAGTCTGAGTCGGATTTTTCAAAATCCTTTCAGACATGGTTTTAATAATTTCTGAGAGTTTGGTTAAAATCGTACAAAAAATATAGTAGTCTTAGCTGTACGAATAGACGGGCATTGGTTGAATAATAACTGTATGAATAATTAGCTTTGCCTGATTATAAAAGGCAATTTTATGGACCTAGGCATTCAGTGAGGATTGATCTTATTTCGAATACCTTGCTAGTCTGTCTTGAGTTTCTTTAGCCCTGGAGGCCGATTGTAATAAGATGAATTCATTAATCATCCTTATTACATTTTCCGCTGACACAAAAATGCTTTTTATTCTTCTGTTAATTGTCCAAGCTATGAAAGCACAGAACTACAAAAATAAACCTTTTCTTCTTTTTTTGCCGTCTGGGCAGTTTACAAATGCTGATGAAAGGAATACGGTAACAAAGCCATTAAATATTCGTTTCTCTATCTCAATGCTTACACTTGGAGTTCTTTTCGTCGTTTTCTTCTGAATATAATCAAGCATCGTCTTTTAAGTGGCCTCTGATTTCCAGCAGGTCATGTTTTATTCCCGGCCTTTTCACCAGTTCATTCTGCCTCTTTTTTAAATTTAGCTATTTATTCTATTTTTTGAAAGAAACGAGCAGTTGTCTTTTCACGATAGCAAATAGTTTTTTGTCACATCGGTATCATTGTTCTATTGCTTGAAAAACCGTATTTATCTTTAAACATCAATACCAGTAACACAGAGCACCCTGCTTTTTTATTTCCAGTTTCACTTTTTGAAAGAAATTGGCAGTTGTCTTTCATGATTGCAATTATTTCTTTAAATTCCTTCGTCGCGCTGGTAACCTCGTGATTTATTGCTAGAACAAACAGTTATTATTAAGAATAAAGGCCAGAAATATAGAGAACCCAGTGACAACGGGATTCACAAGTAATTGTATGCTAAACTAACTTGATAAACCTTACGTCATACCAGACGCCTATTGTCACTTATGAAGAATGTGTCCACGGCCGGACCTTCTCTTTCTAAGGCAGTAAGCTATATAACATTTAAGGCATTTCTCTAAAAACAACTTGCATAATTTTTTAGAATTATATATATATATATATATATATAAATTAATGATGAAATAAAAATATTTTCTAAAAATGAATCCCCGCGGTTGAGTGGTCTAAAGTTAAAGTTCATTTAGGTTATTGGTAAGTCTAGCAGTGCATGTGCCATGATTGTTGAGTTCTCAGTGAAGTTCGAACTCACTACTCAGTGGTAACGTTAAGTGAATTAAACTTGCTAAAACTTCCGTCAATACAAGATTCTGAAATGCATGTAGGTATGGTTAACAAGGTAGATTGCTTTAAATCATTTCATTAAATAGTTATATTTTATCTTCATTGATAACTTCATTATGTCCCTGTGTCAGACTAAACTAAATGTCTTATACACAGGAATATTTTCTTCATAATAAATCTTCGTTTAAGTCTTTTCTTCTTTTTTTATTTTCACCTTCGATCTTTTGGCTATGTTTCTCTTAATTCTATAAATGAATAAGAAAAAGCAGCTTGATAGCAAAGAGCGTTGTCCTTTTCTTTCTGTTCCCTGAAGTAGGTGTTCGAACTACGGTAAGCCCAGTCCGCGTATGCTGTAGAATACGTAGATTACATCGCTACAAAGAGGTAAGAACCTCCACTACCAACGAGTGTTCTGGATATGACACTAAACTTCATCTGATGGTGAGGCTCTACTCTTGGAGCTCAAGGGAATGTGGGGTACGGCTTCATTGACATTATTCCCAGATCAGCTCTGACTGGTAGTGGTTGTTCCTGCTAAGGTCCTACCTATTGGTCAAATAGAAATGTTTAATCATTTACTATACTTAATTCCATTTAACTGTGTGCCAACAAATTACTTTAATTGAATTATTAGTATTAAATAGCAATACCGGGAAACATTTGTGTGTCAACGAATAAATGAAATTGAATAGAATTACTTGCATAAAATAGCAGTACTGGAAACCGTTTATTCTCTTATCATCTTGACTTTGGGCTAAATAGTATCACAGCTGTTCTTCTACAAGGATCCCTTTGGTATCAAATAATCCATTAAATTTGATATGCCATTAAACAAAGAAACCAATCGAAACCATTTAACTGATTACAAATAAAACTATTAGAGTTTGATCGCAGTACTTGAAACCATTTAATTGTGTGAAAAGTAGGCTCGAGCTCGTTTAAAAATAATGTTTGCAATAAACACAAATTTATTAATTAAGAATCATGTACTTATTAGCCAGGTGCAAAGAAAATGTTAAACAAATCACAGCAGATTTAAATGATAGAAATCAATTGAGTCATCTTCTGAAAATCTCTGCAGTATATTTTTAGTCATCCATTGAACCTTTTGTAATTATTTATCCTACATTACCTTTTATAATTATATACCGGACAATGGCCTAGCGGTTAGAGTGTTCGCCAATGGCCCGGAAGACCTGGGTTCAATCCCAGGTCGAGTCATACCAAAGACTCAAAAAATGGTACTTGATGCCTCCTTGCTTAACACTCAGCATTATAAGGTACGGATCAAGGGTAAAGTGGAGCAATCCAGGGAAAGGAGTCGCGCCCTCCCCTACACCTTGGTGTAGTAAGCTATCGAAAAGGGAGCCTTTGAGTCACCCTCGACTATGGTCGCCAACTTTACTTTACTAACCTTTCATAATACACTTATTCTTTTCATAAAAGAAGCGTTTTCTACTCCTTTCTGTACAGCAGAGTAGATATTTCTTTTGTTAGATTGGTGTTTATAGAATGAAATTCCTTCAATAGACGTATTTGTAATAAGGACAAGACGAAAGTGAAGCAGGTGCCGAGAAAAAACTTTAAAAAAAAAGTCTCTGACAGTTGATAAACATTTATCGCGTTGTTAATTGTTACTATCTTTGTCCTATAATATCATCCTGTCAGTGGGGGTTAGAATATACAGACCACCCCTCACAGCCACATAATGGTTGTTCCTTTGTATGGCTTTCATTGATAGATAGCCATGAAGGAAGAAGAAATAAGTCGATGCCGTACATTGTTGCTGTTTGCGAAAGATGCGCATTATCTACTGACCAAACAAGATATCTTATGAGAAACTGTAGACTGTAATATTAAGAAATGCAAGTGACAGTGGGTTGGTTAAGTCTTTAGAATATCCAATAAAAAATGCATAGTGTCCTCGAACTGAAATAGAAAGAAAGGTACTTTAAAAACACCCGATGCATGAAACATACAACAGAGAGTTCTGTCGAAGAGTACGATTGTGATGTAATGTTTGATCCAGGGAGAAAAAGATAAACAAACATAATCTTATTTAATGATATAATTAGAAGAACTATACGAAGCCCATATTTACTTACCACACTACTCAGATGATATATATTGAGTTTGGAACTAAAATTCATCCGATGATGAGGCTCTAGTCCTGTAGTTTGGGGAACTGAAAGTACCTCTTCATTACCATTATTCTCATGTCAACTCTGACCCGGAGTAGTAGCACCTGTGAGGGCCACATCTATGGATCAAATAGAGCTGTTAAATCATTCACTCAGGATTATTAATGTTAGTTATTTGAAACGATGCAGCTTAGTTCAAATTGTTCGTATGAGATAGGGATATCTGACAAATATAATTACTTATGTTAAATAGCAATACTTAAAAACATAACTGTGTTAAAACAAATGATTAATAGTAAATATAGCTATTGGTGTTAGAAAATAGCGCTTGAAACCACTTAACTGTGTGTAAACAGATAAGCTCCGAATTGTTTAAACATAGCTACCTGCAAACTATTCACTTCCAATTGAACTATATACTGGATTTTGCATTAAATAATCCACAAGAGTTGATATGCCTTAAAACACCAACCAACCTCAGATGATTAAAAAATCAATGATTATTCCTTATTTTATTTCTAAGAGTCTAAAAATAAACATCTACCTGAAGTACCAGTCTACGATGCTGACAGGATTGAGACTTGGATCGCAGGGACGTCGAGACAATTTTTAACATTTCTAAATGTTAAAAATTGTAACTCAGTAAAGAATGGCCAAATGTTATTTATAGTTATTTATAAGGTTCAACGTAGTTGCTCCACGAGAACAGAAGTATAGAACACCTGGTAAGACTCTAACTCCCTAATAATGACCTAAGTTAGCTACGCGAGGTGCTAAGAATAACTATTTACTAAGCTCAGCTCTGTACGGACACAAGACTCAATAGTCTATGTTGAGTCTTGAGTCCGTACAGAGCTGAGCTTAGTGAGGGAATCAGGAGTGAGGGAATCAATTTAGATCTCAAAATAAAGTTAAAATTTTAGATAGCATCTATGCTTTCTTGAAGTTATTTGATCTATTCTAAAAAAAAAAACTCGTCTGAAATTGTTAGGCAAACTGAAATAATCACATTATACTCTAATAAAAAGGCAATAAAATCATCAAAAATTGAATAAAATCTATATCGGAACAAATAATAGATATAGATAAATCTTTGAATCCTTTACATTTCAATATAGCAGCTCTTCTCAATAAGAGCCAGTAATCTATTATCCACTAATTTTGTTTTGTTTTTTTTTTTATTTCAGCAGCATCACTTTCTGACATGGTAGTTTTAATTGCTTTTCTTCGGTTTGCTTTAGTGTTATATTGTTTGTCACCATAAAATAATTTCATGTTCATAATTAACCATGGATTTCCCATCGTATTCATATCAGGACTTGATGGTGGCCATTCTATTTTTTTTCCAGTGGATCTTTTATGCTCAAAGAATTCATGAGTAAGCTAAGATACAGGATAAGGAGCACTATCGTGCAAAATACATACTTCATTTAGAAACTACTAGACAGGATCTTATACCATGGAAAGAAAGTCTTGTTAATAAAATCGCAATAGTTAACACTTTTCTGTTTAACTCCTCCATTAATTTTCAATGGTCCATTAATGATTTGGAAGACAATTCATATAATCACACAATCGTCTTCTTTTATGAAGAGGAACATCTTAATTAGATGAAACCGGTTCTTTGGTCCATCCATCTGGTCCATCGAATATCACTCCTGATTCATCCGTAAAAAGTACTTAAGAAAACTCAATTTTCATGTTTTTCTAGGCCCAATTTTGACTCTTTAAAGTATTTGCTTTAGTTATAGGAGGTTGTCAAGGAGAGTTTTTTACGGATCCCAATCCACAAAGTACTGTATATATTTTTTTTCTTCTTCTTGTCTCCCTCAATTCGAACCTTTTCAAAGATCTGAGCGCTGATCAAAAGTTGTTGTTTTGCTATAACTCGTTTTAGTTTATGTTCATCACGAGGGAGCAAGTTCTGAAAGCCTTTCCTTTTCCTTCGAGATATCAACAGCTATATTTTCAACAGTGATGTTTATTGCTCGATGATCCCTGCAAAGCTCCTTTTTTATCTTCAATAAATAATCCACGAACGTGTATATACCATTAGATAAAGAAAGCAACCAACTAATTATATCCGTTATATTATTTTGGGAATTGAAAATAGTTCGATGAAAAGTTTGACAGAGTTAAATATAATCACAGTCGAATTCAGGTACCTGTTACACGCAGGAAATCCCTTTTTTAGAGGAGTATGTCTTACTTAACTGAAGAAGATATAGACTATAGACTTAGGTTTGGTTTGGTTTGGTTTCTTTGTGTAATGGCATATCAACCTTTGCAGATTATTTAATGTCAAAGCCATTCTCCTAGAAGAACAGTAGTGGTACTATTTAACCCATAGCTGGGAGGATAAGGGGGTTCATACCTTTCCTAATGGTATTTGCCCGAAAGTGAACGTAATAGCACGACTGGAGTACGAACTCGCGTACTACGACTCCGCAGTCCATCGCTTTAACCATTACACCACGAGGACACCCCCTTTAGACTTAAAGCATATCTTAAGCTTTGAAAACAGGACATAGACTGTTTAAATGTAAGCGTGTATTCAATTTACTTACTTTTTAGATAGTTGTTATGATCTGTTTGACTAGTTTTACATCAAGGATATTTGTATTTTTCCACCACAGTTAGGGTTTGTTGTTCGAACCTAACGGCCAAATTTTTTCGGGGCAGCCAAACGGAGAAAGTGACACCAACCACAATCTTACTTCTCATTTAGTGGGTTGGTTGGTTTTATGGCATATCAACCTTTGTAGACTATTTAATGTTCACTCCTGTGTGTACATATATAGATATATGTGATTTGTGAACTTTATTTCCTAAAACATATTTTTAAAAAAGATACATGTTTTAAGCGGAAACAAGGCACAATATGTAATTTGTGAACGAACAGTTGGTTGTTAGCTGATGGGGTTTTACGGCATGGGGTTACACTATGTCCAGAGGTTAGGGAGTGGTCCTAATAACATGTTAGCATTGGGTTCAAGTGGTATTCGTCATATTCTGTCAATCTCAAAAAAGCTAGAACGTCATCCATATGGACGTTCTCGAAAAAATCACCTAAATTATCTACATTGAAAAATTGCTTGCTGATGGGAGCGAAAGCTCTACATTTTATGAAAACGCGTTCAACGGTGCTAGGCGTTTGAAATTTCAGACACTGTGGTTGTTGTTTCTGTTTGAGTATGAAAGTGTGAGTAAGCCTTGTGTGACCTATGCGCAATCGGGATATTGTCACTTGAGATGAAGTATACTAAACTTAAGTATGTGGGACCATTCAATAAATTAGGTTAAGTTTGCTTTAAAAGTTTGCAACAAGAACACAGTTTACAATTGTATCTTTTTCAAGAAAATCAACTGTCATGATTCATTTCATAACCCGGGTGGCTTTCAGTATGACCTTCGTGATGGACTGTTGAGCCCAAAACTTTTTTTTTACCGGAGGTTCAGTGTGTTTCCACTTCATGGACTGTCTTTCCGATTCAGGCTTGTAGTGGCAAACCCTTGTTTAGTCTATTTGAAAACTTTTTTTTACTAAAACATGCTTCAGAAAATTGTACATGGTTTGCACTTCACAACCAGAAAAAATTTGATAACAAATCTCTGTTCATGCCTGGAGCACTCTGTCTGAATAGTCTCAAGACAAATATTTTGGAGAGGTTAAAATGATTTTTGGTATAAACCAATTACAAATGATGCAGAGTTAACATTCATGGAAAAAAATTCTCAAAAATTCTCCTTATTTATTGGTTGACCCTTGTATGTAAGCTTGGTGAATATATTTATTTATACCATTCTATGACAAGATCATAACAAAGCTCCCAGTAAGAATCAAAATTACAGAAAAATCAATAATCTGCATGACTTATAGTCGCTATTCCTCGTCAATTGTTACAACAGATTGAGTGACTAGAATCATCTCCATTAAGGGCAAAAAACCTTCATTATCTGCCCTTTTTCTTGACAATTTCAATTTTAAACGTTTAGTCAAGCTTTCATATAAAATCTCAACTATTTAAATACTTATTAGGGTGTCTTGTGATACATGCAAAGGATTTCAATGGTCGAGATTGATCAAAGTTTTGGATTGGTCCAGAGTGAATTAGTGAAATATGTCATTGTTGGTAACTTGAAAGGCCACTTCACGCTATTGTCATCAATTATGAGATTACTTTTCCTACAGCTGCAGTTGCTTTGATGGTGATATATTCACGCGTTTGAATACAAGTTTTGCTAACCATGGCCCTATGTTCTTTGCATTGACCCAATCTGCGCCGATAAACTGACCGAGACGCTTGTCATTCACCTTGCTTTTTTCCCCGTAGAAAGCCATTATCTACTTCCAGATGGTGCTCACGGGCGCTTTTTGGTTCTCGCAAACGTTCATCAAGCATCGATGAAAGTCAGTAAGTGTAATATTTTTCGAATCGAGGAATTCAGTGATGTACATCAGTTTTCACGTCAGACGCAAATTTGTCAGACTGTCTCTTAAATGATGTCACTTACCAATGAAAAAATGGATTACTGGCAAAAAGGTTCAACCTCTACTATTACACCTCCAACATACATCTCGATCGTTCTGGGACAATATAAACCTCCGGGGTAGACAGTTTACAAATACATGCTCTTTTCTATTGTTGGTGAAAATTCATAGCCTTTTGTGTTGATTCTATCTAGAAAAATAACTCTTTTTCTTTTGTTGCTGAAAATATGTTTTATCCAGTTTAGTTATTGCTCTACCAATATATTTTCTAGATTTTCTGGAAAGAAAAAGGCGACCTTAGTTTCGGAGCTTCCTTCATATTTTCAGAAATTATGACCTTAAATGTATCAGAGGTGTCGGTGAGGCTTAGAATAAGTTGTGTGTATCCCCTGCTAAGGAGTAAAATCCCCCACCCCGAAAAGAGTGTACTAGTATGGCACTAAATTGCATCTGAAGATGAGATTCTAGGTCTGGAGATCTAGTGAGTTTGGAGTACCTACTCATTACTCCCCCAGGTTCACTCTGACCAGGAGTGGTGTAGTACCTGTTAAGTTTTCATCTATGGATCAAATAGATCAATTTCAAAATTATCCATACCCAATCGGAACGTGTGCAAAAACAATCCCTAAAGAAACAACACACAATATAAATATAGCTGTACAAGAAACGTGATTCCCTAAACTCTAGACATAAATAACTCTACATATGTTGACATGCCGTTGAAATTAATTAATCAATCTTGTACCATGCGGTTTGCCCTTTAAATTGCAATCTCTACCAGTCAGTGACAACAACTATTTTCACTCAACGTATTTTTTTTTTTTTTATTCCCAATAACTCATTATAATTCCTTTGGTATCAGTAATGTCTTTTGATTAATGTACAATTAAGTATTCGTGGAAAGTTCTTTATGAGCAACTTGCATGAGAAAAGTAGTATTTAGCTATCACAGAGATTGAATTAAAGCTTTGATGATTTGCAGATTTGAGTCATGCAAATTCAAAACATTGTGTTTATTGAACCTCTTTCCGCGAAACTAAACGTCAAAATAGGTAATTTCGCCTGATCTATCCATACAATTAAATGGGTGGGTACTTACATCGCATTCTGAATCCACTGGTCAATTACTATGGTCTCATTCAGAGTACTTACACCTAAATTAAGTGAGTATCGACTAAGCTTTCTTCAATTTGGCTCAAGACCACAGTAATGGAAAGTTCCTGAATCAAACTAACAGTGGTATGTGAAATAAAATGAGATGATTTCAGAAATAATGGGGAAAAGAATTTAAGAGGGCATTTTTGGGAACTATCAAATGAATTACTTCATAGAATTTGATCTGTACATCGATATTGTATTAACAGCATATATCTTCTGAGCAAAGATTTTTTCATTAAGTTGATGTGAGAAGATCGTAAAAAAGGAAGATGCCTACGAAGGCACAGCAAACAAACCAATAATAACTATGATATATTTTATTGTATAATAATTCTGATAAAAATGTAACATTGTTGTATTGTTTAATAATCATTAGCAGCGTTAACACCGATTTAAGTAATAGGTTGTATATTAATTGCACAGTGCGACTTGGACTCAGTTCCTATGACCGTCTCATATTTTGTTCATTCGTCTTTTCTCACTCGATGATATAAGTCGTAGAAAGTGAGAAGCTTTCTTATCTTATAGCCAAAACCTATTTAGTTTGGGTTTTAAATTAAACCCTCTCATACATATCTTTGAAATTATAATGTTCCTCTTATTACATTCATTATATTAACGTAGCGCAATTTGTGTTAGTGCTATAGAATTAAATGGCTGTAATTTAAAGTATATAGCCATCTACAATCTAATCAGAAACTTAATCATGAAGGGAGAACTTCGTTGACAATCATCCCAATTTCTATAAGTTCTCAAATGTTGAAAGATATGATTTAATAAACGGTAATACAAAACCTCAAAAGGGTAAACTTCCAAATAGATCAATCCAAAATTGGTGTAATGTTCTTTTCTTTGCGGGAGACGTCGTAATTCATGACTTATATTAGTTAGTTTTTTTATAGTAAAGAGAAGTTTCCTTTTTTTCCGGAATGCAATGTTGATGGTTATTTATTTCTAACATGAAGCTGTTAATGGCTTGTACCCAAGACAGTAATCCATCACCAACCGATAACTATTAATTACAAAATATATAGTAACTGCCCTTATTCATTTGTGAATATGATTAAAATTTCTATAAGTAGGATTTGACTAAACAACGAAATTGATGGGCATCAAAGTTGGTCTTTAAGTGAATTTTTCTCCCTGTCAGAAGGACTTAGAATACGTTGGTTTTATTTCCTGTAGATGGGGCAAAACCGCCTAAAAAGGGTGTCCTAGGAATGACACTAAACTGCTGCTAATCGTAAGGCTCCAGTTTTGGATATCAGGAGAATCCAATAAATGCCATTATTCCCAGGTTGTCTCTGTCCCAGAATGGTATTATCTGTTATGGTCCTATCGATGGGACAAATAGATGTTGGAAATGATTTGTATTAGAAAGGAATATTTGATACCATAAATAATATTACTTATTTCTTTTAAGAACAAGTACTTAAAGCGATAATTGTTTACTAAGTGTTGTTATTAGTTACTTGAAACCACATAATTGTGTGCAAACAAATGACTTTTATTAATAGAATTAATTACTTGAAATCATATAATTATAATTTATAGGAATACTTGATATTATATGACTAGGCGCAGGAACACTTAAACAATTACACAAAAATATAAATATTCATGTAGAAGGAACGGAATGCCCTAACCTTTCGGTACAAAATCGCCGTAGAAGGGACTGACAGGCCGTTTAAAGAGAAAGAAAGGATTTAATCGAGGGTTTTTTTTTTCAATCTTACTACCACCCTGATTGATAATTTTGGTGGAATATCAACCTGTCTAGGGTTATTTAATGTTTTGAGGTTAAGGAATAACGTTTATAATTCGTTCATATTTACATACTTGTGTAATTAACTCTTATGAATTTTTTAAAAAATTTGTGCACGGTTTTAATGAATACGAATAATCTTTAAACAGATCAATTTGATTAGTGCCCTTGACAGTACAACTACTTCAGGTCAGAGTGGTCCTGAGAGTAAAGACAATGAAGGGGTACTCCACATTACCAGAAATCTCCAAAACTTGAGCTTCACAGTCAGATGTATCATACCCAGAATCATCCTCTTGGTGGGGGGCTTACCTCTCTACTCGAGATATAGTCATACTATTTTACGCCCCGCCAACACAGTTTCGACAACACTGTGATCTGAAAGTGTGTCCCGTTCTTTTGTATGCATACTTTTACCTTCATTCATTATTTAACTAAACCGCAGCCAAAGAAAATTTTAAAAAAGGGTATACAATTCTGTAAATAATTATTAAAATAAAATAAGGCTCTTTACTTTTCAACTTTTAATCATGTTCAAAGCACATCGGCATTCACTTATTATTACATGAAATGTAAAGAATAGGACTCATGTTGCTATATAGTAACAATCAATTATTTCTATTTGATGTGAACGATCTTGATGGAGCCGGAGTTCTGATTTCCGGGAACTGAATCACTCATGATATCACTTCAGATCTTCGGCAAAACAAAACTTGATGATACTACAAGCTAAACATACACTCATTCTCATTTTATTGCTCTCGACTAAGTTAAAATAGTAGCATTCATGACTCTAGCTTCCAGGGAAATAATTGTACAATGATTCTGATAAAATATAACTCTGCCTTATTGCTTTAGAGGTGTTTTCGTAATGTAGTGGCAAACGTGCTGGACATCGTAGTGAGCAAGTTCAAACTTCAGCCGTACAATTACGTTCACAATCAGACTAATATTTTTGGCAAGAAATGAACTCTTTTATCCCACCCAAAGATATGGGTTAAATGGCACAATTACCCTCTTTCTACAAAGCTGATTTTGGCATTAAATAATCTACATAGATTAATATAGCAATAAACAAAGAAACAAAACGAAACTAAACTGTATTACTTAAACTATGAAAACCTTCCTCATTTTAACATTGTTTAAAAATTCTCTATTTGAATCATGTTTTATTCAAATGACTTTGCTTTTGTCGTTCTTGAAAGAGACCAGGTTCTACCAGAAAATATAGACTTGGTTACAATCCTGAAAACACAACGAACTAATCAACTGTAAGCAAATTATTGCTGAATAGAAATACTATTATGTTTGTGTTAGCAGAAATAGTAGTGGGAAATAATAAAAAAACAACAAACTATTAACACTAAATAAACTAATGCCATATAGAAATACTTAAAAAAAATATTTACTCGTATGCGAGTAAATGAGTTGTTTGGTTTTAGTATGGTATCATCAAATTATGTGTTTACAAACCATATATATAATATGTATATGTAAACAGGCTCTGGCATTAAATAACCTATAGAGGTTGATATGCGATTGTAATATAATGGCCGAGGGATTTCGTTTTATGCCTTGGGGTTTAGTTAGGCTGAGAACCTTTCGGCTTCGTGCATGGCTTACTTAGGTGCAACATTAACGCAGGTGTTCGCGCACGGGCGGAGCGGACGTGTCACTCAGAGATGTCACAATAGCCCGAGATGGGAAACGGGGCTAGCAAGTGCGAATGACATCACACACCGGGAGCGCACAGAGGATTTTGGGAATTTGAAGAAAGTTAGTAGAGTTGAGACTAGACACCGGACGAGAAGGGTTGACTTTCGCTTGCTCGCGGAGGCCTTGGGCAGGTGTCGCACGAGATGGGGGGCAGATGAAAAAGCTAGAATAGAATAGAAAGATTGTGCCTCTCTCTCCTTATGACGAAAAACCTTTGAACTGAAAGGTAATAAAAAGTTTCGTACCTGAACTAAGAAGTCGTAAGTGTTTTTCGTTTTTCGAGATTCCTATGTTCTATGTTATATATATATATATATATATATATGAACATTATATGTCCATTTCGCATATTCATGTATATGGCTATGGTACACCATTAAACCCAACCAACCAACCAATCAAATGACTTAGCTTTATTTGACACACAAAGAGAATTGAACTCACTTGTCATAAATGTTTCAGATGTTTTTCAATCTGTTTTGCCGTTGGATGGTTTCAGTACCTTTTACTAATGGCTCACCGCTTCGGTGGAGCTTTGAATATATTGACTTCATTCATTACAGACAACTAAGACCCCACTAAAAAGTTGTCCAGGTATTACACTAAACTATCTGATTGTGAAACTCCGGTTGAAGCTATTTGAGAACTGTGATGTACCTATTCATTGACTTTACTCGCAGGTCATCTCTGACCCGTATTAGAAGTACATGTTAGGGTCCATTTATGGGTCAAATAGATCTGTTTGGTTGGTTGGTTGGTTGGTTGGTTGGGTTTTATGGCATATCAACCTTTGTTGGTTACTTAACGCCAAATCCATTTTTATGAAAATAGTTCTATTGCAAACATTTCATTTTAGGATAAGTACGGAGTTTAGATGTAAGAACAGTTTGTGAAAAACGTTTCTATTTCAAGCTATTTAGTCTATTCAAGCAGTTCTAATTAAGCTAATTTATTTAAGTATAAGTACAGATTTTGTTTACACACAGTTGAATTTCGAAACAGTTCTATATTAAACAAACCAGTTTAGTGTAAGTACAGTTTCAATGTCAAAAATCAGTTCAATTTCAGCATAAGCACGCAGTTTAAATATAACTACGGTTTAATTGTCAAAAACATTTCTCTTTCAAGCTATTCAGTTTAGTCAAACAGTTCTAATTCAAGCAATTCAGCTTAGCATATTTAACCCATAGATAGAACCCTACCAGGTGCTACCACTCCGGGCCAGAGTGGACCCGGGAGCAATAGCAATGAAGAGGTGTTCCGCATTCCCCAAAGTCCCAGCATCACTGGAACCTCACTATCAGATTGTTTAGTGTCCTATCCAGAATACTCACTGAGGGGGAGGTCTTACCCCTCTGCAAAGTTGCAGCCGTTGTATTCTACGGTCCCAGCCGTCTGGGCAAAGATCAGTTTGAAAATCATTTGTATTCGATCGTTGGATCTCATATAACCGGAAGCAACAGAATTTAAGAAACTACACAAAAAATGTAAATATAAATGTTCAACATTCAGAATTTCCTAACATGAAGAATAAAATAACACTTGGCCGGTTGACATGCTATTAAAATCAATCAATCAAATTTATTAGTCAAAAAAATATTCCTCATTTTAGCAGTGGATAAAAGCCCGTCTATCCAATCTTTTGAATCATAGTTGAAGTAATCTGGGATGTTGTATTAAAAATGCTTTGTAAATGGGGGCTTAGAATACGCAAACTGTATTCCCTACGATGGTGTGAGACCAAAAAAATGGAGTATCATGGGAATGATATTAAACTGCATCTGATGGTATGGTTTCAGTTCTGGAGCTCTGGGGAATGTAGTATACTCTTTCATTGCCAATTCATTTCTTATCTGGAGTGATAGTACCTGTTAGAGTCCCATCTATAGGTCAAATATATCTGTTTGAAAAATATTAGTATTAAATAAAAACAACTCTTATCATATAACCGTGTGCTAAGTACTTAAAAATCTACACAAAAAACGAAAATGTAAATGTACCTAGCGCACAATTCCCTAAGCTGAAGGTTGTCATGCCATTAAAATAAATCAATCAAATTTATTAGCCTAGAAAATATTCCACGTTATTAGCAATGGAAAAACATTTAAGTATCTTATTCTTTGTGCCAAAGTTGAAAAAAATCTGGTATCCTGGACGAAAAAAAATCCATTAATGCTGAATTGATCTTTTACTTTTAAAGATTTTTCTTCAAAGATATTGTCCCAGTAATCAGAATAAATCAAAATTGGAAAAAAAATGGGATCTTGAGATAAATCCTTCCAAATTAAGATTTTTATCTTTTCCAGAGTTTGAAAAAAATGTTCTTTTAGAACATTATTCAGAAGAAAGATTTCTCTTGTCTAAACTGCGCATTGGTCGTAAACTTTCATTTATTACTCATTCTTGACAATACATATCTGATGTTATCATGTGAGCTTTCAACTCAGTCGGCTGAGGGAGGCTGTAGAATACTCCGACGGCTTTTCTGTCGAGGCTTAAGAGCCCTCCCCAGTGAGTGTCCTATTAATATGACACTAAACAAATTGATGGTGAGGTTCCAGTAATGCTGGAGCTTTGCAGAAGGCGGAGGAACCCTTCATTGCCATCGCTTCCAGGTCTACTCTGGCTCGGAGTGGTACCACCTGACAGGGTCAAATAGAAGTAAACTGTGTATGTATGCTAAACTGAATTGGTTGAGATGAGGCTGTTTTGACACTTAAACTGCATACTTATGCAAAACTGAATTAGTCAAAATAGAATTGTTTTGACATTTAAGTTGCGTACTTATGTTAAACCGAATTGTTTTAAATGCTAAACTGAATTGTTTGAAATAGAAATGTTTTGACATTTAACTGAGGGTAAAAAAACCTATATTTATACTAAACTGAATTGTTTGAAATAGAACTGTTTATATGTATGAAATAGATTTAGCATTAAATAACCGACAGTGGTTGATGTGCCATAAAACCAAACCAAACTAAAAACCTAAATTACAACTTGTAAGCTTTTCATAGCCAAAACTTGAAACTTTTCAATGAATTACTTAAAAACGACTTTTAGCTTAGATATTGAAATAAGTTTCTTCGTCCAGAATTTAAGATTTGTTCTAAAGGAATAAAATAATTTGTTTTGCAGTGTTCTTTTTTTAATTGATTATGATGATGGTAAATGTCTTGACAAGACATTTACGTTTTGTTAAATTTGAACGAGTTTTTCTTCCTTCGTTTACAATTCGACATGGCATTCAAAATCAACCTGATATTTATAATGTTTATATATAACAGGTATCGCATGAATAGAACAAAAACCGAGATTTAGCTTTCTACATTATTTGTAATTACACCGACTGGACGCCAGCAATTATACGGCTTCTGACTCAGTTCTGAAATCAGTATTTTTCTTTATTAATGAGCGGTTTTTAATACTTGCAACACGCTCTTATTTTTCCGTCTTCCATAGATACTTTTTTCTTTTGCCGAGAATAATGCAACCATTATGTTCTTCTAAGATTCTACGATTATGCTTCAGTTCGCAACCCAAACAAAACCCAGTCTTATGACATTAGTGATTAAAATTAAACATCTTAAATTGATTAAGAAACAAAAAAGAGAAAAGACGGGAGAAAAACAATACTTTTTCAAGTAAGAACTTTTTAGTGACTTAATTTGGTGATAGTAAACTATATGTTTCATAATTAAGTCAATCGATTAAAAATTAACTAATGAGCCAACTTACCTGGATCTGCCGGTCAGACGAGGCTGGAAGTTACTCGAACCTCTGCGCACCGTCTATAAAAGTAGCGTACCAAAGCAATTGTTCCTTTTTTCGATATTGTGAGAGAAACCATATTTTCTATTCATCCATTGTACGAAGCAGTGCTGAACAGTATCAGTACTCATGGTTCACTTGTGAAACGATACAGTGGTCCTTCACAGTAAAATATTAGGGAAGCGTGCTCAATGTTATGTTTATCATTAGAGAAAATGGAATCGGACAACTGGGATTCAAATCCATCCAGGACGATATTGTTACATTTCACAACGTACAAATGCACTTGGGGAAAATCTGAATCCTTCACTTCTCCTCCCAGCAATGGGCATTTATTGTATGACAGACTAAAAATCTTTTTACCGAACTGTGTCTTCAAGAAAGTTTGCTGCAGTCTTATGTACATTTCGTTTTTAGTCTACTGAGAACCCCAGTAGATATTTTGTAGATGCTTCTGGATTTACTAAGCCTACAGCCCTCATTATCTTCAGTTAGAATATTTGGTCACTGATCGATATGGCTTAATATGATTTAGACGATTTACTCGTTCACTTTTATTGATTTTAAGGGTCTAGACTCAGCTCGTTAAAATGTTATGAAATCGGTCTTAACTTTTAAGAACCAATCTTGCCAGAATTAGGAAAGTAAACTGTAACATTCATGGAGAAATAAAATAGATTATTTAACTTTTATTTCTATTAAGTTTTAAAAAAAATGAAATATTTAATGTAATTTATATATATAGTATTGGACAAAGAAATAGACAATGAAAAACTGAACCGTTTTTTTTTTATTATTGCCACAAATTCAAATGAAAATTCAATGATTTAGACTCCCATAGGAAATTACTATTTTCCTTGATTATAATTGTCATGTTCCCTTAGTTTTAGGTAAATGTCATAATCTTATAAAAAGAAAATACCTTAAAATTGGAAATTCTAAAGATTTTCTTCTTGATTTGATATTCTAATTTGTGATTCGTCCCTTGCTCATGGCTTGTAAGCAGTTTTCTGAATTTTAAAAAGTTCATAATAATCCATTCCGATGTATGTATAAGCTATAGAATTTTTTATTACAGACTGTGGCAATAGTAAAAATGTTTCAGTTTTTGTTTTCAATCTGTACTGTTTTGTTTGTCGTTTATAGTCCTATACTCTAAATAGTTAATACTTGTGGATAAACCTCCACACATTATCGTGGTATAATAGACGCCCGATTCTATTATTTCAAAGTAGGGAGTAAATTTTATCTACATTAAGTTCATCAGGCATTTTTAACACTTGACACAATGTATCATTTTTTTTAAAATAAACATCACCCTCACGTTCATAAACACACACTCAAATATATATAATTTCTATTTCTATAAACGAAAGTACAATAGGTGATAATGGTCTGTCTAGCCACAAGTTTTTAAAAGCTGGACTTTTTTTCACATTTACGTCAATATTAATTTTATTTTCCTTTTTGATGGGCACTTTATAATAGAAAATACAATACACGGAAAAAACAATGTTTTGTTCTTTGCGTATTTTCTCTGACCGGAACAATTATTTTGAAATTTTAGAAAACTTGATAACACACAAAAATATGGAAATGAACCATAAAATAAATGAAGCATTTCTATAAAATAAAAAATAGATCAAAAAATGATGGCCACTTTCATTTTTTATAAAAATGTTTATCCTATTTACCTCCTTTTTTTCCTATAAACACTAAACTCGTTAGTTTTATTCTCCTTAACATAAGAAAAAAATCAATTATGCCAACCTCTCGTATTAGAATGATAAGATAGGTTAGCAAAAAGCAATGCCTATTCAGACGTAAAATTAAACGCTGCGAATGTATATTTGTATCTTTAGAAAAACGATTATACACCCTCAACCAACCAACCAACCACTTAGATATATATATATATATAAGGAATTTCGTACACGCACATGTTATAAAAGTCATCTAAAAGAGTTGCCAACCTAAGTTTTTGTTTTGTTTTGTTTATTTGGTGGGGTGCATTTCCTTAATATATTTATTTATTTTGATTAATTTACACTTTCGAGCCTGACAAGTGTTATGGCGTGCAGCTGAGCACCCAGTTTTGTCGATGTGATTAAAATGGTGGAGAAAAATAGCGAATAACGTGACAGCCGTAAGAGATATATTCATGGCCTGCCAGATTTGAATAAAGGGAACATCACAAACCGGAAAACTACGACAGACAAAGGTTGAAGCAGACATATAAAAAAAACAGGAGAGTTGACGAGAGAACTAGAAGAAACGAATACCGGCAAAACTAGCAACAAGTTTCTCGCTTGATTGATTAGTTTGTTTATTTTAACCGCATGTCAACCCGCCTAGTGTTATTTTAAACCTAAAGTTAGGGAATCACCTTCACTGTACGTTCATATTTACATTTTTTGTATTGTTGTTTCTCAATAGGTTTTTGAACACAGTCCAATCAAATACGAATAATTTTAAAACAGACCTTTTTTAACCAACAAGTACAATCACTCCAGGTCTGAGTAAACCTGAGAGTAATGGAAATGAGTGGTACTCCACACTCTCCATAATACTAGAATTGGGTCCTAAACATCATGACACCTATTTCTTTGGGGGGGAGTCTTAGCTTTAAAGAGTATTCTAAGCCTCGCCGACAGGGCTACAGTGATTGTGAATTTCTACCTCGCCAACTTCACACACAAACCTAAAAAAACGCAAGAAGTAAGCTTAAAGAAATGTTACATATTGGTCCCCGGCTGAGCTGTCAAAATAAGAAATGCACCTGTGTAAATAACAGGTGCATCCGGTCGAAGATATCGAGGGATAACCTTGACTGTCGATGGGTTGAATTGAGTGTGAATTGTGACGTTCGCAAGAAGTAGGTGGATGTCAAATTATTATATAACCCCGGCGACAGGAAGTTCAGAACAGTTGGAGGAAAGATGCTCGAATGAGAACCCTGTCCCAGCACAGACTGAGCCCCCAGGTCCCCAGTTGAGCAGCTCAGGAGAACGGAAAAGAAATGCTGTTATAGCCAGAAGAGTTATGGGGTCAATATGTTGCAGTTCTGTTCAGTCTCGACTCACTTCTCACACAATAACCTTTTCGTAACCAACTTTCGAATAAAGTGAGAGGTATATATTTTTCTAAAGAACTGTGTCCACTCGTCCTTATTGTGTCGTCGTTATGTTTCTGCATGTATATGTGTATAGTTGCATATGTAGTATGTGGCTATGCAACAGAAACGGTTATTGTACTGCTGATTCGCACCCACTCTCACTCGATAAATCACACTTACTGACTACGAAGTACCAAGTCCAAATCCACCGGTGAGGATCTCTGTGGTGTAGAGGTTAAAGTGCTGGACTTTGATATCAAAATAATCGAGTTCAAAATCCAGTCGTTCTATGAAGTTAACTTTCGGACCAATACTCGAGAGAAAGGTATGAACCCTCTTAATCCTCTAGTTATGGGTTAAATTGTTCTAACACTGTTCTTCTTCAAGGGTTGCTTTGGCATTGAATAACCCACGAAAGTTAATATGCAAATTAAATACCAAACCAAATCACGAGACAACAGATGAATTAAAAGACAATTCATATTAGAATAGGAAGCAAACTCTTACTCAACGAAGGAATTTAAAACTGTCAAAAACAGTCGCGTTTCTATGTAGCTAATAATGGCCAAAATATTGTATGAAGAGAATGATTCGATCAAAAAGGCGTGCCAAAAAATAAACCCCTCTTGAGTCTCAAAAATGTCAAAGACCGGCGCCACCTTGTCCAGTTTTACAAAGACTGGTTTTCCCAAGTTATCTTTAGTGATGAAAACAACTCTGAATTGGTCAGAGAAAATATAATCCTGATTTTCATTCTTTAACTGTCAAACATTGTGGGTAAAATGTTTTGGTATGGGACACTTTCTCAGATAAAGAGGTTTTATGGCTATTTAGATATGAAACAAAAAATGATTCAAAATAATATCAGCTTATTTTGCGGTGCGGATAACTTCCCGTTCTCTCGAGACTTTGTTCGGCTAGACATGTTTTCTTTCATACGGAAAAATTTTCCTTGCCATTTTGCTCGATTTAAACGAATCCTCCTTAAATGAAAACAACACTGAAATTATGAACATATTTGGTTAATTACAAGATATCTACAGAGGTAAAAAAAAATATTTGCCGTTTTATATAAGAGAAACTATCAAATAGAAAGTCCTCTAAAATATTTTGCGGGATGCTTTCTAAAAATAGCGGAATGAATATAACTGTTCTGCTTTTGTTTTATTTCATTATAACACAATTAGTGCCTTAAAAGTTATAAGCAAAAAAATGGATGTCATTTTCCTTCTCCATATCAAATGTGTGTGTGCTCTTGACTATATATATATTCATAAATAAGTGTGTGTGTGTGCCTGTAAATTTGTATGTGTGCAGTTATACGTATATATGTTAGAAAATAGTCATTATTTTTAGGTATAACGATAACTCGGCAAAACGACACATCATAGCGAGATATTTGTTAGAGAAATAGACCTAAAATGCTCTTTGAAAATAAATCAATTTCCTGTTTAATTAGCATTTTGTATTGCTGTCGTTGGCTCCGAACGTTATTTTACGATCATTCATATTCTTGCGATAACAAATGTATGATTGCACGATTTATTAAGTTGAAGCATCAGTATCATCATAGACTGCTGTTATAACAGAATTAAGAGTCGTTTCATCAACATATCTCTCTCTCTCTATATATATATATAGAGAGAGAGAGAGAGATTGCGCCTCTTGAATCTTATTTGTGATTAGATCCTTGTTTATATTGACTTAAAATCTAGTTTGATTCGGCGTGTTTAGTTAGTCTGCCAAATATTCTCTATCAAGGTCTCTCTCGCCAAGGTTAAAAAATACAACCGAGCAGCTGGTTATTCTTGGAAGAAAAGTATTGTATGTAGAGTAATCATATCTTTCATTTAAAAAGGAAAACTGGTCCGTCAAATCGAGAAGATGCCACATGATGTTTGTAATGTAGCGATATTTGACGAACGTCCCACCAGACAGACGAGTGTGACACAAGGCCTTTTTTCAGTAATAATGCCTCAGGGCCCGTCGGCATTCCCATTAAAAGGGGGACCCCAGGCGCCAGGCGATAAACCTTACTCCTCCAAGGTGCGTTAAAGCCTGGGGGGACGGCCCCCTGAAATTCGAGGAATTGACCGTCCGGCACGAATGCCAGACAGTCCGCTGAAAAGCCTCTGCACGAAACAGTGGCAGATCAGGTCCTGCCTCTCACCTCCAGTAACCGACAATAAAAAGTCATCGATGAGAAATCTAGCAGTAGGTGGAAAAGAAGATCAAGTACAAAACTTTGGGATATTTGAAGCAGGTCAGTCAGTTAACGGAAGAGCGACAAGAAACGATATTAATTTCGGCAGCTCGATCGGCTCCGACTGCATCTCTGTAGAGAAGTAAGACCTTCCCCCACCAACGAGTGTTTAGGACATGAGACTAAAACATCCGATGGTAAGGCTCCAATCCAGGAATTTTGGAAAATGTGGAGTACTCCTTCATTGCCATTAGTCCCAGGTTCAATCAGACCCAGAGTTGTGGTATCTTTTAGGGTCCCATCTATGGATCGAATAGAACTGTTTAACCATTTAACTGAGTGCAAACAAATAACTGATACTAAATTGAATGGTTAGAGTTAAAGAGTGATTCCTAAAAATCTTCACCTGTGTGCAAATAAGATAATTAATTCTAAATAGAATTATTCATGTTAGGAATACTTGAAACCATTTAATTTTGTGCATAAATTGAATTTTTAATATTACATAACAATACTTTAAACCATTTAACTGAGAGCAAATAAAACTATCAATGTGAGCAATATTTTAACCACTTCACTGTGTGCAAACAAATGAATATGTTTAATAGCAATAGTTGAAACTATTTGACTGTGTTCAAACAATAATACTTGTGCTCTAACAATTTGGCTCCTAGCTCATTTAAAAATTGGGTTACCTGCTAACTATCCACTTACATATCATGTATGTATCACCATTTAATTGTGTATAAACAAATGATTGATCCTAAATTGTTTGCTTTATATAGGAATACTAGAAACCATGGGACTGTGTACAAACAAATGAGGTCGAGCTCGTTTAAGAATGTCATCTACACAAAATTTGTTTGCCATAATATATATATATATATATATATATATTATTCGTGCTAGCGGCACGACATGATGATATATATATATCATCATCATCATCATCATGTCGCGCCGCCTGCGCGGATATCCCTGACCGTCTCTCGCCATTTCTCCCTATCATTCATCGCCTCCGGCAGGTCTTCAGGATTACAACCCGTGTCCACACATAGCTGCTGTATGTAAGTTCGTGCTGGTCGTCCCACTCTTGCACATCCATGAGTGGGGGTCCACAGGAGTACATCGCTTATGAGCTCGTCCTTGCTTCTCCAGCAGTGTCCTGCGTGTCTGGTTCGTCGAACTTGTATAGTTTTTGTGATGGGGGGCAAGTGTCCGTATAGTTGGAGTCTCGTGGGGTGTTGTCGCCAGGACTTGTTTAATACTGCTCTCAACATTCTTGTGTAATTTCCGTCCAGCCTCCTCTCCAGCCGCTTTGTAAGCGTCCATGTGGTGCATCCATATAGCAGTATCGACACAACCGCTGCCTGGAAGAAACTGCGTTTCATTTTATCTGTTAGGTCCGACTTCCATATGATCGAGAGCCTATCGATAGCTGTCCATGCCTTTGTCAGTCGTGTGTCGATGTCCTTCTCGGTTGATGAGACGCTGCTTCCTAGGTAGGTGAATTTGTCGACTAGTTTCAGAGAGGCTCCGTCTAGTGTGGCAATGTTGCCTGTTTGGTTGTAACACATATATTCGGTTTTGTTTGCATTGACATGTAGGCCAATGCCAGCTGCAGCTCGTTCCAGACTATGTAGTAGTGTCTCTGCTTGATTAGGCGTATTCGCTAGTAACGCCAAGTCATCAGCGTAGTCGGCGTCCGTGATTGTTTTTGCGGGGTACCTTTTGCTTCTTCTCTTAGTCAGCTCAAAGCCATTTTCTCTGATTTTGTCGATCGAAGTCCTAAGCACATAGTCTAGACAGATGATAAAGAGGTACGGGGCTAGTGTGTCTCCTTGTAGTACTCCTGCAACAATGTCGAAGTATTCCGTGTCTCCATCTGGTGAACGTACTTTTACTTTGGTGTTTCTGTAGAGAATCATTATCGCTGCTACGGTTTCTTTTGGTAGGCCGTAAGCTAGTAGGATTTGCTCCATCGAAGGCCTTGGTAAAGTCGACAAATAGTAATGTCGCCTGTAAGTTTTTTGCCTGAACGCCTTCCAGGATTCTACGGATGGTCAGTATTTGTGAGGTTGTGGATCTATTTCTCCGGAAGCCATTTTGGTTTTTCCTAAGGATGTTTTCCATTTTGGGTTCTATGCGGTTTCGTAGTAGGGCATTGTAGATTTTGGCTGCTATGGATGTAAGTGTTATCCCTCGGTAGTTCTTGGCTAGTCCGAGGTCGCCTTTTTTAGGGAATGGAAGGATGCATCCCTTCGTCCATCGTTCTATCCTATTTTGACTATAGACTGCGTTGCATTGCCGGAGCAGTATATCGTCGAATTGTCTCGTCTTCCACACTTCTGGGGGGATCTCGTCTAGCCCCGCCGCTTTCCTATTTTTAATTCTCCTGAGAACCGTGTCGAGTTCTTCTTTGGTGAAAGGACCTAGTTTTACGTCTAATTGCTTACTAATAATTCTGGTGATCGGTTCATCCGTTATTTCCGGTGGGTTTCCTAGTAGATTTTTGAAATGCTGTTCCCACAGTTTTATTCTTTCTTGTTGGCTTGCAGCTTTCAATTTTGCTTTGGCTGTGCTCTTCCTTCCACTTACTTCGTTTATTGTTTGCCAGGCTATCCTGGATTGCCTATCTTCCACCGAGTCTCTAATCTTATCTATCTGATTTTGTACGTATTCTGCCTGTTCTTTTAGGTATATTCCTGTTAATTGATGTTGCGCCTTTTCTAGTTCTCGTGCATTTGTATTTGTTGGGTTCTGTTGATAGTTTTTGGAGGCAGTCTTCACAAGTGCACGTTTTTCTCTAGCCGCTAGCGTTTCCCAAGGGACTCTATATTTAGTTCTAGGTTTTGTTGGAATACACTTTTCTGCCGCCTCCAGGTGTGCTTCTACAAAATTTTCATATTCGTCATTTGGGGTGCCTATTTCTACCTTCTCTTGTAGTGCTTCGAATCTGTTTCTTAATTCTAATGCATATTTATCTCTAATATTTCTGTTGTTGAGTAGGGCCCAGTCATAGTGCTTGGTCGTCGCTTTACGTGTGGCGTTTTTTCTTAGGCTTAGTCGTACTTTGGCCGTAACTATTCGATGATCGGAGGACACACCCTCGAAGGAGGAGTATGCCTCGCAATTCATCGCACTGTTTTTCCATTTCCTGTTTATAAGGACGTAGTCTATCTGTGCTTTACTCTTATTCGCGTATGTGTAGGTCCATAATTTCCCCTCCCTTTTTTGAAAGTTTGTATTGAGGCAGGTTAATCTATTTTCTATCATGAAATCTATTAAATGCTGTCCATTCCTGTTAGACGCGTAGTGTAGGCTGTATTTGTTATGTCTGTTTTTCCCGATTTGTGCATTCATATCTCCGCCAATGACTAGCAGGTTGTGTTTCGGAATGCTACGTACTAGGGAGGATAGATCTTCGTAGAAGGTGGCTATTTCGTTTTCTTCGCTAACATTGGTAGGGCTGTAGCAGGAGATAATTGTTGCTTTGGGGTTGCCATTAAACGTTGCGGCCATCATCCTAGGTTGTATTCTCTCAATGCTGTTCAGTGTTTTTAACGCTCTCGGTCCTAGAAGTATTCCCACCCCTCCTACCGATGCATTGACAGAGTTTTTCCATGCCGATACAGTCACCAGCATCCATCCATTTCCAGTTTCGTGATACTTGATATCTTCGGTGTGCGTGTATCGGTGCTCTTGTATGCAAATTATATCTATCTTATGTTCTACGGCTGATGCAGTTAGCTCTGATAGTTGACCTATTCTATTTAGGGTTCTCACGTTAAATGTCGCTATCTGTATTGTTTGTTTGCATTTTAGTAGTTTTTGTTTGTGTTTGAGCTCTGTAGCTGATTTTTCGAACACCGAGGCCAGGGCTCCAACCTCAGCAGGACGCGCCCCTTTTTTACCCGCGCGATTAAAAACATACAAGGGTGATATGCCATAAAACCCAACCAACCAACCTAAATTTCATAGCCCTCTCAGTTGAGGTTGTAGAATATACCGGCTGCTGCTCTGCAGAGAGTTAAGACTCCCCCAACAAGGGTCCTGCATATACCACTAAAAAATCTGATGGTGAGGCTCCAGTAATACTGGAGTTTTAGGGAATGCAGAACACCGCTTTATTGCTATCGTTCCGAGGTCCACTCTGTCCCGAAATGGTAGCACCTGATAGGGTCCTTTCTATAGGTCAAATAAAACTAAACGGTGTACTTATGCTCATCTGGATTGTTTGAAATAGAATTGCTTTGACATTTTTACTGCGTAGTTATACTACACTGAATTGTTTGAAATAGGACTGTTTTGACATTTAACTGAGTGTAAACAAAAAACTGTACTTGTGGTGAATTAAATTGTTTGAAATAAAACTGTTTATACGTATAAAAATGGATTTGGCATTAAATAACCTACAAAAGTTGATATACCATAAAAACAAAACAAACCAAACCAAAATTTGAACTAAGCGTCACTTACCCCTTTTTGGAGATGATATCTCAAAAAATAAATTTTCCCTTGATCAACTTGAACTTACCGCATTCCGTTTTCGTTTCTTTTTTTTTTCCGACCCGTTCAGAAGGAAGTTATAACGTTAGCAAAAAAATGAATGGGATTTTTTCGTGAACACGTGTTTTTTCCCGACATAAAATCTTCGTTATCTCTTCATTTCGTCTTTTTCTGTTCTTCTCAACCAATTTTCTTCGAGACGCCCATATCACCATCTGTTGCAAGTTAGCATAACGATTATCGTCGTTGGCAATGAAATCGGCGACCGAAGTTCAAATCTTAAACGAGGCATTTGCGTTGGACTAAGTGCTAATGCCTTTGTGAAAGATATGAATCCAACTGTTCTTTCGACAGCTATCGGTAAATTGTAGAGCAGAGTTCTTTAGCCTTTATATGACAACTGGTCTAGGTGAAAGAAAAACTGAATTCGAACCAGCTGTGCTCTACTTGATCATGTGTCACATCTAGCTTGTAATGGAGGGTTCGGGTAAATACATGTCACAACGTTAATTTTGCATACAGTTGGCTCAGATAAGAGGTAACCTGGTGTGCAATCGAGAGATACATGAAGCATTCGGTACTACCCTGGAGCCCTTTAGAAAGACTCTGATCTCGAGAGAAATTAAAAAAATACCACACAACAAAAGTGACTGGCAACATATCTGTTAGACAACTTCCCTTTACCATACAAATCTCTGAGCAAGAGAATAGATTCCTTTCGTCCTCAACCCTTGTTCTTATTGATAGAATGATTTTGACAGCATGTCAACCCATCGAGGGTTATTTTATTCCAAGAGGTTAGGGAATTGCATTCATTGTACGTTCATATTTAGATTTTTAGTGCAGTTTTTTTCTTTAAAAGTTTAACTTGCACCCAGTCCGATGGAATAGGAATAGTTTTAAGCAGATCTGTTTGAGCCAAAGAAGGGACACCAAAATACTACCACTCAAAATCGGAGTGAACCAGGGAGTAAAGGCAATAAAATATTTATTCTATACTAACAATCACATGCAGTTTAGTGTACTGTCCAGGACATTAACTAGCGCAGTCGGCTGGGGTTGTAGAATACTCCAACTGTACATCTGCAGAGGAGTAAGACCCCCACCCCGAAAGAATGTCCTGGACATGACACTAAACAATCTGATAGGCAGGCTCCAGTGATGCTGGAGCTTAGGGTAATGCAGAGCACCCCTTCATTGCTATCGCTCCCGGGTCTACTCTGGCCCGGAGTGGTTGCACCTGATAGGGTCCTATCTATGGGATAAATAAAACTAAACTGCGTACTTATGATAAACTGAATTGTTTGAATTAGAAATGTGTGACTAAACTGAATAACTTGAAATAGAAATGTTTTTGACAAACTGCGAAATTGAATTGTTTGAAATGGAACTGTTTTTGACATTGAAACAGTTCTCACGCGAAACTGAATTGTTTAATATAAAACTGTTTTGTCACTTAACTGTGGGTAAATAAAATCTATACTTATACTAAACTGAATTGGTTAAATTAGAGCAGTTTGACTAAACTGAATAGCTTGAAATAGAAATGTTTTTAACAATTAAACTGTGTACTCATGCTAAACTTAATTGCTTATTGAAATAAAACTGATCATTTGTATAAAAATGGATTTGGCATTAAATAACCTACAAGTGTTGATATGCCATAAACCCAAACAACCAACAACCAGCCAGGACATCTACTGTATGCGTGATGGGGTCTTCCGTTCCTGCAGAGGGTGTAATCAGCTTATTTTAAGGCTTTCTCCAGAGGCATCGGCAAAAAAAGGCTGGCCTGTTCGGTTTGGGCTTCAAATTACCTTGAATAAATGTGGACAAGAAAACAGTCCAGAATCTTCTTTAACAAAAAAGGAGTGATAAAATTTGTGTTAGTGATTGTGAACAGAAATATAGCTCAATAATTTTGTTATAAATACGACTTTAGGATTATGGCCAAAAAAGAAGGTAATAATAAAAAAAAAATAGTCAGAATTGCTAATCCTCGAAACAAAATATCCATCTCTCAAACTGTCTGTAAGTCACGAGCTCTTCCCGTCTGAAGAAATTTCAGTTTTATATGAATGTCTTGCCTCAAACCTATGCCAATTATTAGTCAGTGCCACTGCTATGGAAATTAGTACGACGACTGCCACGCACATTTTATTAGCTTCACCGACAGAGGCAGGGTCTCTTCTCCAAACATTTAATTGCCAGAAACAGAACTTATTTCAAGTGTGTGCATCGCACCTAATGCTCCCAACACTGGGCCTCCCTTCGCGTCCACCTATTCCTCCGCTATTGGGATTCAATTGCTTACATGATAAAAAAAAAGCACCTATTAAATGATAGAAACCGAAAAGATTGTGCTCAAAATCCGAAAATCAATCATCAAGCTTATAAGCTTGAATTTATTATCATTTCGAGGCGTTAGGGAAATTTTTTGGAGTTTTTGTGTCCTTTTTTAACGCTTATCTGTTTTTCGTTATTATTGCTTCATCTAATTTCAACGTTCCCACTTCTTGTTTTCTAAATTCTTTCCCTTTTATTCCCTTTTCCCTTTTCGATTTTCTCCTCCCTCTTCTTTCTACTCTGTTTATTTTTACCCATTTTTTTTTTTCGCTAACATTTTTATTTTATTTCTTTTTTAGTGCTTTCTATTATTTATAGCGTGTCGGTCGGAAGCTGTAAAGAGAAACTTGGCCATCATCTAATTTAAGCCTTCATTAAAGACGACGGTAACTCTCCGGATGTTTCACAAACAATGTCAGAGTTGACGAATTGTCCAATGATCAAATTTGTGAACCGGTAATGACAACAACGACTAATTTGTCACCCTGCAATCATAATATTCATCGTTATCTTTTCATTAAACTTCTTCTTTTTGTATTTGTAGTTGTCATCACTTCTAGTACCATTAAATCATCTTTACGACTGACATAACAAGCAGTTTACGAGTCTTTACTACAACTGCTGATGTAATATACTCGCTTAATTCCCGTCAAAATGATGGAATTATTTATGTATGGATCAACACTTCTGCCTTGAATCAGAACGTAATCTCCAGGGATCCGAATGTCGGATCTGTTCCTCCTCTTCGGGGTATATCATAGAATTATAAAAGTAAATAATATTAAAACCTTAAAACAGATGTACAAAATTACACATCTTATTGTAATTAGAATGTCTGTCTGTCCGTCCAATGTTCTTAGTTTGGTTTTATTTGGGTTAATGGCATATTAACTATTGAAGGTTATTAAGTGCTAAACCATCTTTATACATATATATTAAGTATATGATTTCTAAACACATTTTTGGGGGTGTCCTCGTGGTGTAATGGTTAAAGCGATGGACTGCGGAATCGTAGTAAGCCAGTTCGTACTCCAGTCGCACTATTACGTTCACTTTCGGGGAAATACCCTTGGGAAAGGTATGAACCCCCTTATCCTCCCAGCTATGGGTTAAATAGTACCACTATTGTTCTTCTAGGAGAATGGCTTTGGCATTAAATAACCTAAAAAGAGTTGATATGCCATTAAACAAAGAAAACCAAACCAAACCTAAACACATTTTGTAGATAATATTCTAAAACAAGCCTGACGTAATTTTTTTGCACACATTTAAATGATTTCATGTATTTATATCTAATATCTTTTAACTATTAATCCTTTGCTGGCACATAGTTAAATGGTTTCAGTAGTAACGTAAGCTCAATTAAATTGAAAAAAATAAACAGATAAGCAGACAATCTCCGAGTGGCCAGGCCAAAGCTTTCGTTGTAATTAAAAATTACTTGGAAAAAAACCGGGGGTTCGAAACCTTCTGCACAGGTGTAAAACCAGTGGAAACGGATATTCCTCTTGCCGACACCAGGCGGAAGGAAGGAAAACTTCTCGTTTTGAAGGAGTTGGCTGCGAGATGTGAGAAAGTAAAGACAGTCACTTAAACACTAACCAAGATGTTAGGAGACGAAACTTTACGAGCCCCATTTTGGGGGTGGATGCTGAAAGGGGGCTTTCCATCAGACGCGGCCCAGCGGACAAGCATGTTAGAACTACAAAAGAAAAAAGAGGAAGAAAATTCAAGGTCTATGTATGGTCTCTCTTTCTTATAACATGTTTCTCTTTGCCCAGTTAATGCGGTTGACTCAACTTTCAGTCTTGCTTTCTTTCTCCTGGTGACTATTTACAAATTATTGTAGTAAATAAACCTTAGTGTAATTAACTAAAACAGACTTTCGAGCGTTCGTCAACGTTTACCACGGTAGGGTTACAACAGCGTCGTGGAGGTACGGATGTCTATTTAGTACCTTTATGTCTAAGTCGTCTATTCGGTGCCGTTATGGTACACAATTTTTGCTATGTAACAGTAACAATCTAACATCAATTATCTGTTTATACACATTTAAATATATATACATATGCAAGTGATTAGTTCGTCGGTAATTTCATTTTTAAATGAGTTTGAAGTCATTTTTTGCACAATTGATATTGTTTCTACATAGTTAAATGCTTTCAAGTATTACTAACAATCAAAATTATTATCAATATTAAGCATTTTTTTACATGATGAAGTGATTACAATTATTACTATTTAATAATAATAATTCTATTCAACATTACTCATCCGTTTGATCAGTGTTAAGTGATTCCAAGTATTGCTATGTATCACTAATAATTCTATTAAACATTAGTCATTTGCTTATACACACTTAAATAGTCGAACAGTTTTATTTCTATTTAGCATATCATTTGTTTGCACTCAATTTAAATGTCAAACAGTTCTATTTGACCCTATCAGGTGCTACCACTCCAGGTCAGAGTGGACCCGGGAGCAATGGCAATGAAGAAGTACTCCACATTCTCAAAAGCTCCAGCGTCACTAGTGCCTCACTATCAGATTGTTTAGTGTGATATCCAAAATACTCGTTGGTTGGGAGTCTTACTCCTCTGCAGTGGTGCAGTCAGTGTATTCTACAGCTCCAGCCGACTGGGCTGGTGCAAGGTTCTATCATTTTTCGTCCTATTTCAAGTAAACTTTCAAAGGTTATTCAAGTGAAGCCTGAAATTATTTCAAACTTTACAAAAAGATCTGATTCATACTTGTTGAAAAGTAGAAGCTGTTTCTCAATCTTTGTGTATTACTGTATCCCTAACTGAGATTACCCACTCTTCCTCCCAAAATACACTGAAGCCCTCACTGTAATCGTCCCGCCCTCTCATTTGAGACTTGGTATATGCTGACTGCACTTCTTCATTGGATTAAGACCATAACGAGTGTCTTGAGTATGACATTCAACTAGGTCTGATGTGAGGCCCCAGTCCTGGAGCTTTAGTGATTGTGGACTACCCCTTCATAACTTCCCAGTTCATTCTAACCAGGAGTGATAGTACCCATTAGAGTACCATCTATTGATCCAATAGAACTATTCAATAAATTACCTAAGATTATTAATTTTAGTTGCTTGAAACGATATAGCTGTATGCAACGTTTTTATATTACATAGAAATACTTGGTAGATAGAATCACTAATGTTAAATAGCTATACTTTAAACCATTTCACTGTATGAAAGCAAATGAGCTCTAACGACTAGTTTTAAAATAAAGGTACCAACAAACTATTCGCTTACAAATCGTACATAAAACAAGATTTGGCATTAAATGATCAACAACCGTCGATATGCCATAAACACGAACCAACTATAACCAACAACTGTTAGGGTCACGTGTGGAGCCACTAAGGAGTAAATTTTATCTCAACTGCATCCGGGCTAAGATTTCAAACTGCATTTAAACATTTGGTTCAGACTGTGTTTTTCTGTTTACTTTTTGTTAGGTAGGTCCCATTTCTATTCCTCTCTGTATGTTTTATCGTCTTCTCACTGTAAAAGAATATCTATCCCGCGTATTCTTATTGTTTCCTATGACAAATTGTTTCCCTTTGACATGTAACGTAGACAATTTTGCAGTTCATGTCAGTTTTTGAATGACTGCAAAGTACAGGAACAAATTCTTTCAACAGATTGGCGTCTACCGAAAAAGTTATTTCGCACATAGCCAGCTCAGTGTAGCTATGAGCAAAGTTGGACGACATAAGAGGTTGCAAATCCTAATCAAAAGGTCAAAAAAGAGAAAACATAAATTTTCAGCTATGTAGTCAATCTAAAGGTTCTTCCATCATGAAAATATTTGTGATATCAGATGTTGAAGGTGACATGCATGCTAGGTATGAATAAATAAGATTTTAACAAAGTATTTTATGAATATCATGGCTGGTTTGTTGCTTGGATTTTATGGCATAGCAACCCTTTCAGGTTATTTAATGCCAAATCCTGTTTACGCATATATATTGAATATATGTGATTTGTAAACGAATAGTTTGTAGGTACCATTATTTTTAAACGCGCTATAGCACATTTGTTTGCACACAGTAGAAGAACTGAACTGGTACTATTTAATCCTTAGCTGATGGGGATAAAAAGGTTCACACCTTTCCAAACGGCGTTAGTCCGAAAGTGAACGTTATAGCGCTGATATATAGTATTGAATATAATAAATTTATAAAATTAAAATTGTTCTTAACATCAGACCTTTGGCATGAATTTAAAATAGCCATATCACTTTGTCGGTGGAGCTAAGAAAACGCCGACTGAATTCTCTGTTGAGGTATAAGACTCTTCAACCAAGGAGAATTCTGGGTATGAAACCAAAATCAATCCTATGGTAAGGTTCCAGTTCTGATGACCTGAAAAGTTAGAATAGCCTTTTAAAACTATTACTCCCAGATCCAATTTAAACTGAAGTCATTGTAATTGTTAGGGTTCCAGTCTATAGGTCAAAAACATCCGTTCGAGAATTATTAGTGTTAAAATGCTTCAAACCATGCAACGAGTCACAAACAAACTATTATCATTACTAAAGGCAAAAGATTTCGACTAAAAATGATTGCACTTGAACAATGAAAATATAGTCATGTTTATGTTAAAGAAAATTAAAAATTAATCAAATTATTTCATTAAATAACCCATAAAGAGTTGATTCGCCTTTAAAGCACACCAAATTGCTAGAATGTCGACCAAAGATTAATAATTATACAACAAATATAAAGAATAAGACTTAATCGAATATTGGTTTGAATTTTTTCAAATATCGAAACTGGAATTCGTTACATTATACTAGCAGCCGGCTTTCAATACTGAGGGATTGAAATTCAGTTATTCTAAAACACATGTTCATTTCAACTTCTTTGTGTTACCATAACAACATAATTTTTCATTTCATTGTTGTGAGACTGTATTTCATGACAGCTAAATCTATATTATGATAGTTTTGGTTTGATTTCTTTGTTTAATGGCATATCAACCTTTGTTGGTTATTCAATGCCAAAACCACGCTTGTAGAAGAATAGTAACGGTATTATTTAACCCATTGCTGGGGGAGAGTCTGAAAGGGATTCATTCCCCCCTCAAGGATATTTGTCCAAAAAGGGACATCATACCGCCACTGGATTTCGAACTCACTTCCTATGATGCATTTTGTGCGGCTGTGTGGGGTTATCCGAGAATTGTGGACTGTGTTTCCCTAGAACTTGAAGTTCTGCACATATATTAACTTGAACTAATGTGACGGTAACTTCCGTAGGAAATGGACTCGGTCATTTAATTTCTAAACGAGATTGTTTGTGTTTCATTTCGAGCTAACGGCCTATGAAAAGGCATGAATCCATCTCTTATCATCCCAGTTTAAGTAAATAGTAGATCAGACTAGATGCTTTAGCCTTGGTTAGGCAACGAGTCCAGGAAAAGAAAACATTGAATTCAAACCAGTAATGCTTTGCTTAAAAATTGAACTAGCTTGGGCTCTAATTTTAACATTGTACTGTTGATTTTGGAGTGTTCTGAGAACACCGAATCGTGAAATATACCATTTCTTGTTAAAAAGTGTGAAATAGAAACTTTGAACGGAAATGTCTTCTTTTATTTACTTT
This sequence comes from Sepioteuthis lessoniana, assembly GCA_963585895.1. Classification (NCBI taxonomy): domain Eukaryota; kingdom Metazoa; phylum Mollusca; class Cephalopoda; order Myopsida; family Loliginidae; genus Sepioteuthis; species Sepioteuthis lessoniana. The sequence goes on from OY757916.1 coordinate 91,932,507, forward strand.
TTAAATCGAGGGATAAATGACTCAAAACATTTTTATAAACTTCTGTAATAGTGAATTTTATAAACCGATGTCCTTCAAAATTATTCATTTATTCCTCAAAAAACTTGATTAATTCGATTCCATTAAAACATTCTTTGATAAATTAATAATAAATGAATGAATGAACATAAATATTCCACAAAAGTATTTTCTTAACTCTAATTTTAAAAAATTACGAATAAATAGTTTGTAGGATTTTAGTTATTTTATTCTTTCAAAATTTGAATAACACCGAAATTTTATTTCAAATTTAACATTATCTTTCCAACATAAATATTATAAAATAATGCAGAATATTTTTAGATATTTTGTAATTTTTATAATATCTAATTAAAATCTTGCTATAGATGTCGAAAACGTTATTATCTAAAACAGATTCAAAATTCTATTAAAGAATATTTATCGTGAAGGTCGTTGAAATTTGCCTTTTTGGATCATTAAGAATATAATTATTGTGACAAAGTTTCAGAATCTTTAATCGATCGTAAAATTAAAGAATTTTAAAGCAATATCATTAATTAATAAGCGGAAAAATATTCTTTAAATGAATCTTTCAGCAAATTTTCTCTTGTTTTCGAATCCTTAAGATTTTGGATAATATTTCATCTAGTTTCGTAAGTGTGTAGAATATCTAGCCGCTGATACTGCTCATAAATTTAAACGTTATCATTTTTTTTTAATGTTTCATACTGTTTATTGTTGTCTGCAAATAATTCGTTCCTTCTCCCAAGAATATTCTTATTTACTTCTAGTTTGTCTTTTTATATTTAATCTGATTTAAGGATTCTAAAATATTTATTGTTGTTTTTTTGTTTTTTTCTATTTGATGTTTTTATCATTTCTTGGTAAACAAATTCCGTTTGTATTACTAACACTGTACCGCTACTAATTTCCTTACTTTTAAAAAAGTCTATTTGGACGAATGTTTCTTGTTCGGGTGCAAGCGTTGGTACCCCCGGCTCCCGGAAGAAGGTATGGGACAAGAAGAAGTCCCCTGTCTGAGTATATGTCTCTCCATCAATCTCTCAAACTAACAACAAACTGTGGGCCCCTTTCAAGAATAAAATGAGCGATATATTTTTATAAAGAAATGTTTCGTTCGTTCATTGAATTTCGTAAATCATGTTTGATTGAGTATACAACACATGGATATGTTTATTTATTTATTATTTTTGCAATGAGAAATAAACTTGTGCAGTGTTTTCGTTACTATAATGTATTTACTAATCTCCCCACACGAACAGGATGCGACACAAGGTTAATTTTAACGGTGTTATCCTTCTAGTTGCCAGTCGGCTGGGGCTGTAGAATACACTGACTGCACCCTCGGCATAAATCTAATCTTAAGCGAAGTAAACCTGGTTTGAAATCAGATTTTCTTCTCCTAAACTGGTTACTTAACTACAGCTCAATGACCCAGTCTTTCCCACTATTTTCTTGTTGGTGAGGTTAAAACAAGGCGATTCATGCCTTTCCAAGGACATTATTGCAAAATGAAATGCAAAGAGCCTCGTCCAGGTTTTGAACGCTGGTCACCGATTCCCCGTTACCCTAAGCACGTTAAAAACTTTTTTTCTTTGGTGGACTTTCATGAGGCCACAGAAATAAGAGAAATAAGCGAATATCTTTTCCAACGACCATAGGTTTTTAGAGTAAAGTTTGTTGAACCCATATCCTAAAAACCAAATTGAAAACAATTTCATCAGCACGAACTATCAAAATATATGTGTGTTTGTGTGTGTGTGTGCTTTTTTCCGTGTCTGTGTATAATCGATAGCGCAAACACGCTGATCCATAAATTTTGGGTTCTGGTCGGGACAGCAACCAAGAGTCGCCTTGATCAACCGACCATGTAGCATATGTAAATTGCCCAAAATTGTATTGATAAAGTATTGGTATTTTTGTTTAGTTTTGAATATTTTTTTTATTTCGTCGCTTTTTATTGCAATTCTGGAATTATTAATAAGCTTTCAACATGATTTGAATCTGCATTCCTTATCTTTTGGTGTCTGGTGAGAGTGGAACAGTTCCAAGTGCATTGCAACCAAATAGAGAAATGTGCTTGCGTAGGCCTAAGGGTTATGTTTTCCAACAATTATGCCATTTTTTAATTGTTCTAATATTAAAATAGCCCTGTCGGTGGGGCTTAGAATAAAGCAATGTTTAATTCAGTGTGAAACCGAAAAGTAATTTGCAGGGTCTCTATGGTCACTTAATCTAGTTATTAATTATCTAAATTCTCAAGAAAACTATCAAAAATTTATTATAATCCCTCACTCTGTCATTCATAAATGCATGGATATGTTATTGACCGTTCTATAATAGTAGTAGTTGGCGACTGTAGTCTCCCCTTTCAAAAGCTACTACACATAGGTGTAGGGGAGGGCGCAACTCCTTCCCACTTTACCCTTGATACGTACCTTATAATGCTGAGTGTTAAGCAAGGAGGTATCAAGTAGCATTTTTTGAGTCGTTGGTATGACTCGACCTTAGAATATGTTGACTGTATTCGCTGCGGAGGGATAAGACCCTTTACCCCAACACTAAACTGCATTTGATAACGAGTTCACAGCCCTGGAGATCTGAGGAGTGTAGAATAAGCCTTCATTGCTATTACTACCAAGTCCACTCTGACCCAGAGTAGTAGTGCCAGTGCCATCTGTAAGTCAAATAGATCTGTTTAAAAATCATTCGCATTTGAGAGGACCATAAAATAAAATTGAGAAACAACTCTGCAAAAAATGTAAATATTAATACAATCCTTTAACTTCTACGCGTAGAATGACCCTAGGTGGGTTGACTTGCCGTTAAAATTAATGAGTCACTAAATTAAATATGTAATGGCTAAAGTGTTGAACTGCAGTCTCAAAGCGAGTTCGAACTCCAACCGCGCTCTAACGTTCCTTTTCGGATTAATACCCTAGGAAAAGGTAAGAATCCCCTAATCCTCTCCAGATATAAGTAAAATAGTATTCTTCTGTAAGGATGGATTTGGCACTGAATAACTCAGGAAACTTGACACGCCATTAAATAAAGGTAACACACCACTTTTTCTGGGTTAATTAATAGCCAGCTACTGCTAGTAACTTTTTTAAAAAATTTTATCAAGGAAAAAATCCGCAAAATCTTCCGATTACAACTTATGCCTTATGCCTGACGTGAAGGATCCGAAGAGTAACCCCGTTGTCCTTTGTATTGTCAGTCATTGTTGATGATATGCAGGAGCTATTGACAGCGATAAATAAGGTGGAATGTGTTAACAAACAATACAATAAAAGGAAAATTGCTGTTTGACCGAACAGTTCAGGTCATTTATTGAACATAAATTGAAGCATTTTAAAACCCAGATATAAGCGACCCTAAACTTGTTGCTATTTTTAGTATGCCTTCCTGCTTTTACATTCATTAGGATTTTTATGTATAATAATAGATTATTTGGTCTTCCATTTTCTCTTCTGAAATCTGTCTGCTTCTCAGTAGGAAGTCCTTGGCTTTTTAATAAGTATTAGATATTGTTAGCAAACTGGTAGAAATTACTGTAATAAAAACAAAAACAAATTAATAATCTACTTATTTATTTTGTCGTACTTCATTCGAGTTATTATCATACTTTTAGTGTCATTAATGATTCTGTTTTTTCGGATTAAATCAAACCTTTTATAAACGGTGGGGTAGTCTAAAATGTCCTTGTCTGTATTTTGTTAGACGGAGGTTTTATTCTTATTTCTTTTCTTTTAATTGGACTTTAACTTAAATCGACAAGTGAAATAATCCATTTAAAACAAGAAAAAATCTATTATGTTATTGTTGCTAATTACAAAGAACGTAAAACTCTTGATATCTGAAAAAAATCGATTCTCTTGCCAGAAAGTTGTTTACTATTCATGGATACTTTAGTAATTTACTAAGCTTTTTGTTTAGATATGGCACAAGGCCTAATAAATGGAGCACACAGTGAGACTCGAACTCATTCGTAAAGGTTTGCTTGTCTAGCTTGCTAACCATTACCCCACATGAGGCACCTATTCATGGATACTTTGATTATTTATACGAAGCCACAGATTCACCGTAGTTAGTGACCTGGAATGCTTGAGAACAGGATCCTGGTGGTTGAGCAATTCGTGACCCGGCAACCGAAGAGTTCCATTGACTTGTAACTCTCCTCTTTGGCCCTTACAAGTCTAGACAGGCAGTCAGAGAGACCCAATCTGAACAATCGGCTGGTCAAGTCGACTCCTAGCACCCATATGATTGTCCCGACTGTATTCTAGAAATTGCTTTTGAGGCAAACAAACATCTAACCCTTTTTATCTTAATGGTGCTTGAAGGCGGTGGCTGAGGTTCAGTCACGTTGTGAAAAACAAGAACTTGCGTGTCCTGGGTATGACAAGAAACTGCATCTGATAGTTAGGCTGTTGTCCTGGAGTTTGGGAAATGTGGATTACCCCTTCATTACCATTTCACATAGGCCAATTCTGATTTTAAACCATATAGCTGTGGGCAAATAGTCCGTATGAGATTGGAATACTTGATGAATAGATGACTGGGGCTGTAGAATACGTTGACTGCATCTCTGCAGAGGGGTTAGAGTGTAAAGAGTGTCCTGGATATGGCACTAAAATTCATCTATTATTGTGGCTCTAGTCCTGGACCTTTGGGGAATGTGTACCCCTTCATTGCCATTACTCTCATGTCCACTCTGACCCGGGCTGTTAATACCTGATAGGGTCTAATCTATGGGTCAAATAGAAATATTTGACAATGTTATATACTTGGAACCATTTAATGGAGTGCAAATGAATAAAAAATAAGGTTGAATATACAATAGTCCGGGAGATCTGGGTTCAATCCCAGATCGCGTCATACCAAAGACTTTTAAAATGGTACTTGATACTTCCTTGCTTAACATCTCCAATATAAGGTACGTATCAAGGGTAAGTACCGGACATTGGCCTAGCGGTTAGAGTGTTCGCCAATGGCCCGGGAGACCTGGGTTCAATTCCAGGTCGAGTCATACCAAAGACTCAAAAAATGGTACTTGATGCCTCCTTGCTTAACACTCAGCATTATAAGGTACGGATCAAGGGTAAAGTAGAGCAATCCAGGGAAGGAGTAGCGCCCTCCCCTACACCTTGGTGTAGTAGCTATCGAAAAGGGAGCCTTCGGGTTACCCTCGACTATGGTCGCCAACTTATTTATCAAGGGTAAAGTGAAGAAATCCAGGGAAAGGAGTAGCGTCCTCCCCTACACATCCGTGAAGTAGCTATTGAAAAGGGAGCCTTCTGGTTGCCTTCGACTACGGTCGCCAACTTTACTTACTTTTTATAAATACTAATGTTAAATAGCAATACTTGAAACCATTTAACTGTGTGCAAGCAAATGAGTTCTGGCTCATTTAAAAATTATTGCCAAAAATATTCGTTTTAAAATCATATGTATTTAATTTATATGTATAAACAAGATTTGGCATAAATAACCTACAAGGGTTGATTTGCCAAAAGGCACAACCAACCAATCTTGATAGATGTAATTATTTATGTTAAATAGGAATCACTGAAACTATCTAAATGTGTGCAAACAAATGATTAATATTAAAAAATGATTATTAGCGCTTTATTATTATAGAACCAGCTCATTGGCCGGTGGGTAGAGTGTTTGCCAATGGTCCGGGGGATCGGGGTTCAGTCCCAGGTCGAGTCATACCAAAGACTTTAAAAATGGTAACACTCAGCATTATAAGGTACGTATCAAGGGTCAAGTGGAGCAATCCAGGGGAAGGAGTAGCGCTCTCTCCTACACCTCGGTATAGTAGCTATTGAAAGGAGAGCCTTCGGGTCGCCCTCGACTACTATTATAGAATGGTCAATAACATATCTATGCATTTATGAATGACAAATTATAATAAATCTTTGCTAGTTTTCTTGAGAATTTAGATAATTAAAAACTAGATTAAGCGACCATGGAGACCCCGCAAATTGTATTTCAGTTTCACACTGAATTAAACATTGCTTCATTCTTTAAGAGCAATTCAAATGTATTGAGATTACGAAAGTCTCACTATGACGTGTCACTGTTGTTGCTGTTACATATATGTACTTAACCAATTTTTCTACGTGCAGGTTTGAATTCCGTTTTCCTTCTCCAAGACTGGCTGCCATACCTAGGTTAAAGAGTCTAGTCTAACTTACTATATTACCCACAGAGATAAAATAAAAGGATTAATACATTTCCCAAGAATATTAACGCTAAGTGAAATGCAAACAGCCCTGTTCAGGTTTTCAGCTCGGGTCTCAGAGTTTACTTTCTTCGATTATAACCATTACACTATGAACGCCTCTAATTGTTACGTATATAATCTATTAAAAACCAAAAGAAACTTTTTTCTAAAAAATACTATTAATAGACAAACCCAAACTATCCATACCAGTAGTACTAGATATCATCATCATCATGTCGCGCCGCCAGCGCGGATATCCCTGACCCTCTCTCGCCATTTCTCCCTATCATTCATCGCCTCCGGCAGGTCTTCAGGGTTACATCCTGTGTCCTCACATAGTTGCTGTATGTAAGTTCGTGCTGGTCGTCCCACTCTTGCACATCCATGTGTGGTGGTCCACAGGAGTACATCGCTTATGAGCTCGTCCTTGCTTCTCCAGCAGTGTCCTGCGTGTCTGGTTCGTCGAACTTGTATAGTTTTCGTGATGGGGGGCAAGTGTCCGTAGAGTTGGAGTCTCGTGGGGTGTTGTCGCCAGGACTTGTTTAATACTGCTCTCAACATTCTTGTGTAATTTCCGTCCAGCCTCCTCTCCAGCCGCTTCGTAAGCGTCCATGTGGTGCATCCATATAGCAGTATCGACACAATCGCTGCCTGGAAGAAACTGCGTTTCATTTTATCAGTTAGGTCCGACTTCCATATGATCGAGAGCCTATCGATAGCCGTCCATGCCTTCGTCAGTCGTGTGTCGATGTCTTTTTCGGTTGATGAGACGCTGCTTCCTAGGTAGGTGAATTTGTCGACTAGTTTCAGAGAGGCTCCGTCTAGTGTGGCAATGTTGCCCGTTTGGTTGTAACACATATATTCAGTTTTGTTTGCATTGACATGGAGGCCATGCAGGAAGTGCTACAACAGCCATTTAGTTAAAAAAAAAATGATATAGTGTTGAAATCTACTCGCTAGACTTATGCATCTAGTTCCCCATTCAACTTGCTCAATCTCATCATTCTTTATCTGGACCTCACCCAAGAGGAGGTGATGTGTACCTTTTTCCATCCAGATATGGACTGTTATATCGGTATTTCCACCAAACATTTTTTGATAGGATTCATATGTTTCTTGAGCTTGACTGTGCCTCATGTCTTTTTACAGGTTCTTATTAAATTCATCGTCTAGTAAATTTAGCGCCAGAACATTTATAGCATGGTAAATTAATCGTATCAGATTAATTGCTATTACGGTGTAGGTTTCTGTCACCTTGACCATTTTTATTAAATTTTTATTTTAGTTACGAATAATTTACCTGCAATAATTTTACCAAACAAGAAGTACACCGAACACATATAAGAGGAATATTAAAAATGCAGTCTTTACCCAGACCTTTCCTTTATATGGTACGGAGTCTTGAGTGACATATCGATGTCACATCCACTTCTTGGAGCGATTCAATGAACGCTTCACACCATCTGGAGCGATTTTATCACAAACATCGAATCCTTGAAATTTTACTCTCCAGTACCGATGCAATGTTGCTCAAATCATATTGATATCATCATAAACTCTGAAATTGAATTATTACTTTCCTGGTTTTCTCGTAATATCAATCCCTACTGCGAAAAGAAGACATACATTTTTAATGAAAGCAATACACTGCAGGAATCTTAATTGATTGATTGATTTTAATGGCATGTCAGCAAGTCTAAAGTTATTTTATGCCTAGACGTTAAGGAATCGCGTTCCTTGTTCATTCATATTTATATTTGAGTGTCGTTATTTTTTGAGAACCTTTTTTTTTTACACACGGTTATGATATCAAGTACTACTGTCTGATAAAAACAATTTGCTCAAAAGTGTATGGTTTTAATTAACAAATAATCATATTTACCCAACCCCTCCGCTCGGGCAGGATATGACACAAGGTCAATTTTTAAGCGGAGTTTGAATTCACAGTTTTCCTTCTCCTAGACTAGTTGCCTCTCCAAGGCTGAAGAACCGAGTCTGCCCTACTATTTACCCATAGCTTGAGGGAGAATAATTGGATTCATACCCTTCCCAAGGGTATTAGTGCTATGTGAAATTTGTGGATTTGAACTCATGTCGCCGTGTCCATTTCCTACGACGATAACCATTACACCACGGGCACCTCCATAAAATTAACTAATAATAATAATCCTAAGTAACTGATTGAACTAATCCAGGTCAGAATAAACCTGGAAGTAATGTCAATGAAGGGGTATTCAACCCTCTCCAGAACTGGAGCCTCACCATCAGATGCAGTTAAGTGTCATACCTAAGACAAGTTTTTTTTTAGGGGGAGGGGTATTACCCCTCTATAGGGCATACAGCAAGCGTATCATAAGCCCTGCCGACAGCGAGGTAACACTCAAGTATAACTTACAAAAGTTTTAAGAGTGTAACATTGATTTGAACTAAACTGTTTGCATTTCATACAGCGCTAAGACCATTCGGAAAGATATGAATCCAACTATTCTCGTTCCAGCTATGTGTAAATAGTAGGGTTGCTCGACTATTTAATCTTGGTATGGCAAATGGTCAAGGAAAAGCAAACTCTGAATTTAAACCAGTTGAAGACCTGGATAGAAATGGGTTGAACCATGCTATCCGCTCCCAAGATACGCAATATGAATAACGCCCCCACAACCCAACATGATTTCAGGACTAATGAGAGCAAAATCGCAGAGACGAAAATAAAAAAGAAAAAAGTAAATTATGCTTCTATTTTTCGCAAATTTCTTAAAGGTTTTGTAATGAAAAGGAACCCATTTCCAGTAAAATTATCCAGCGATCTTTAGAATGGCATAAGGAATATTCATCTTCCTATCGCAAGCAAGATATGGTGCATCAGAAAGACGTTACACAAAGACATGCGGGTATAACTTGTCGTTGACTAATAGCATCCATTCCCAGCCCAAATAACAATTAGACCTAATTGTTACACGTGTGTCAGCATAAAAGATACTGATAGACTCTAACAATAAATCCTCATTAGCTAGCATTTTTCTTCTTTCCTTCTTCTGTATCTTTCTCTTCTTTTTGCTTTAGATATCTACGAGGAAGCTCGCTTTATGCAACACACAATAAATAACCAGAACACTTCGACATTACGAAGCAATTACGATTATTTTAGTGTAGGAAAGATTCCATATTCTTAACTTTTCCTTTATTTTAATGTTAAAAAGGCTAATAAAAACGTTATTTTCAATGATTCAATCGGGCTGTTGTAATTAAAGAAACTTGTTTATGAGAATTCTTAATTTTCCCAAACAGTCTTGGAGTCTTTGTTTTGGAAGTGAGCGACTTTGTGTTTTTAACACATCAAGATGATTTTCTTTTATATTTATAAATATATATGGCTATTTTGTGGCTATTGATGAAATTTAACACCTTATGTCAATCAACACAACCCTTTGAAAACAGACACCAAATGAGATGTTGATTATCTTTTTTTATTTGTACCTTTCATTTTTTAAGAAAAATGTTACGGGGAAAATGACAGATGAAATCCTGAAAAATATTAAAGATAATTAATTGAAATTAGATTAATTGATTTTAACATCATGTAAAACCATTAGAGATTTTTTTATGGTTAGGTTGGTTGGGTTTTATGGCATATCAACCTTTGTAGGTTATTTAACGCCAAATCCATTTTTATGCTAATAGTCAGTTCTATTTCAAACAATTCAGTTTAGCATGAGTACACAATTTAATTGTCAATAAGTACAGTTTATGAAAATAGTCCTATTTCAAACAATTCAGTTTAGGATAAGTACGCAGTTTAAATGTAAGTACAGTTTCATAGTAAAAAAACATTTCTATTTCAAACTATTCAGTTAAGTCAAGCAGTTCTAATTCAGCTAATTCAGTTTAGTATAGGTACATATTTTGTTTATACGCAGTTAAATGTCAAAACATTTCTATATTAAACAAATCAATTTAGTGTAAGTACGGTTTCAATGTCAAAAAACAGTTCTATTTCAAATAATTCAGTTTAGAATAAGCGCGCAATTTAAATGTAAGTACGGTTTAATTGTCAAAAACATTTCTATTTCAAGCAATTCAGTTTAGTCAAATAATTCAGTTTAGCATAAGTATGCCGTTATTTCTATTTAAACTATAAATAAGACCCTATCAGGCGCTACCACGCTGGGCCAGAGTGGACCTGGGAGCAATGGCAATGAAAGGGTGCTCCGCATTCCCCAAAGCCCCAGCATCACTGGAACCTCACCATCAGATTGTTTAGTGTCATATCTTGGACGCTCGTTGGGGGGGGGGTACCTCTCTGCAGAGGTGCAGTCGGTGTATTCTATAGCCCCAGCCGACTGGGCAATTTTTATGGTTAGGGATTCGCGTTCATTGTACATTCATATTTATATTAAGTAGTTGTTTAAGAGTTTTTGTGGGTCTTTTTGTTCGTTTGTTTTTTGTTTTGTTTTGTTTTTTTGTTGTTGTTTTTTTTTTTGCTCTCGGTACAATCGAATCAAACAGATCTATTTGATTTATAGATGGGAGCTAAAAAGATACAACCATTTCGGGTGTTATAGACTAGCCAATGGTTGCAAGAGACAACAGTCGAGAAGACTGGATTTAATTTCGTTTGTTTTAAATGAATAAAAGTCGGCAGACAAGAAAAGATTCAGGTTCTCTTCTTCCGCCAGATAAGGGTCAGGAGGTTGTAACGTAATGGCCAAGGGATTTCGGTTCATGCCTTTGAGTTTAGTTAGGCTGAGAACCTTTCGGCTCAGCATATGGGTTAGTTAGGTGCAAACAATGAGACAGGTGTTAACGCAGGCGCGCGCGGAGGTGTCACTCAGATGTCACAATAGTTCGAGAGGAAACGGGTGACGGGATGCGAGTGACGTCACGCACCGGAAGCGCGCAGAGGTTTATGGAGATTTGAAGAAAGTTAGGGAGTTGAGTACTAGACGCCAAACGAGGAGGTTCGACTTTTGGAGCTCGCAGATGCGAGGCGAACTTGCGCCCTATGGGGGTCGCTCGAGATGGGGGCCAAATGAATAAGACAGCATAGAAGATTGTGTCTCTCCTCCTTATGTCGAAACCTTTAACTCAAAGTTAATAAAAAGGTTTAGTACCTGAACTAGAAGTCGTTACGTGTTTTCGAATTTCGAGATTCCTATGTTCTATCGTAATGAACATTATATGTCCATTTCGCACATGGCGTTAATTGTAGTTATGGAACAAGGTGAGTGGGTGTAAGTTGTTCTTAGCTGGCTAGCTTGTTTGCTTGCGGCATGGTAGTGTGGTGTGGGTCGGTAGGCAATGAATAATCGTGGTCTTGTGGTTGAAATGCCGAGGACTTGATTGTGTGATGTGTTGATTATGCTGTGGGTTGGTAAAGCGTCAGCGGTCTTTGATTCTGTCCGAAATGTGATGCGTGACGATTCTCTTTGATACCTGTCCCCGGTGCCGTCTGCTTTTTTGGATTTTTGTTGACCGTTTTATAGCTCCGTTTGGGAACGAATCGGTCCGAAAACTTTTGAGAGGAAGGATATGATTGGTTGAAAAATGGACTTTTTTAATTGTGAATTTTCTTTTTACATTTCAACCGGGTGGCTGCGTCGAGCCTACCTGCACAGCAACGTGTTTTATTCATTTTTTATAATCCTTCATCCAGACAACATCCGGTTTATGTTACCTTTTTTTTTTAACTGAAACATATGCTTGAGGTATTTTATATGTTTGTTTATATATTCATTTTGCAGGTGAGTGGGTTTGAAATTCATTTGTAAATCAGAAGCGATTTCTGAATATAACACGGGTATTAGTTGACCTATGAGTAATGGCAAATAAGGTGTATTCCACACTCCCCAGATATTTAGAACTGGAGTTGCATTACTTGATGTTTCATACCCAGGATATCCAATATGAGGGAACTTACCCTCCCGCAGGATATACAGTCAGCGTATTTCTAGATCATACCAAGAGAGGGAATTGAAATGTCCTTATATATGGGAAATATACTGAGTTCTATACTAAAAAAAAAAGTGTTAATTTTTGTCCAAAAATATAGGCTTGAGAAGTTGTCATTTTTGTGCCTGTATTTTTTCATTTATTGACCAATCGGCGCTTTAACACTGGTTTTAAAATTTCTTTGAGATACTTCATACACGACAATATTTAACTTGACGCGAAAAATTTGAAGGATTAAAATCCGAAATGATTTTAGAAATTTTCCTCCTTTAGATTGTTAAAATACATTTTTAACCAATTAGAATCCTTGATAAATTAATTTTTTCGATCTAATTTCGGGCTTATCATATAAATAGCGAAGAAATAAATAATTTCTTTAATAGGTTTGGAATTGCTCTGGATCAACTCAAATTTTGGTTTATTTTTTTTAAGTGAAAATTTACCATTCTTTTCTTTCAAGAATACCTTAATAGCTTAACTATCTTAAATCAAAGGAGGCTGTTATTGTTTAATATGTTAAAGGCATGAATACATTTTTCTCTTAACACAGAGACACTCTCATACACAGACCTTTTACACTCAAAAAATATGTCCATTTAAATTTAAGCTAACAATAACTGCACATTTCATGTATGAATTTTCATTTTCTCTCTTAAAATGTTTACGCTCTATCTGATATTATCTTTACTTACAAAGAAAAAATTGCAACTTCTGTTTTTCAGCAAACTTTTCACACAATTTTTAGAAATAAACATTTTTTTTTAAATTGTATATTCTATTCAACCATTTACACCTTTGTCCGTTATACTCACACACACCTATATATATATATATATATATGCAAATTTCATTAAACATAATAGACATCTTATGTCTACATATTTTCTTCTGGATCCGTTCGAATTCCCGTATTACTTTTATCGTATTCCGGGGGAATTGATTTATGTATTGTCCATAGTTGTATGTATGTATCATGATGGCCCAAAGTCGGGCAGAAAGTACTAGGGATACATACAACTATGGACAATACATAAATCAATTCCCCCCGAATACGATAAAAGTAATACGGGAATTCGAACGGATCCAGAAGAAAATATGTAGACATAAGATGTCTATTATGTTTAATGAAATTAAAGATGTCTATTATGTTTAATGAAATTAAAAAGATCCATATTTTTTACCGAACATGTTTTGCTATATTGCATAGTATTTTCAATGATAAGTGTGAAAAGGGAATGTCTGTTTTTATGTTATTGGTAACAATGTAGCATTTGTGTTTGATTAAATGAAAATGTTTGTAAATGTTGTGTTCTGTGTTGATCAATTCAGCCAAAGTTGGAGATAAATAAAAGTTTCCAGATCTTTGTATTATTGTTTCGGTTAAAAAAGCTATGCCCTAGTCCTACACATGAACAAAGAAAACATAATTTTGTTCAAAAGGGAGCAAAAATTATAAAATATATGCCCAATAAAATGAAATTGTTATATTGTCATCTGCTGATTCCTGCAGAAATATACATATATATATATTGGATACATACCGACGCGATGATAAACACGCAGGAATAAACGACGCCCGCAAGGAAGACGCAGGAAGACTTCTTTATAAAATATTTTACCTCACATCTTTATTTGTAAGTTTCGAAAGGGTTGTTCCAAGTTTGCGTGTGAGAGGGAGCTGGGGAACGAACATTACTGAAATATTTTGACCCCGAAGTTATGGCCGTCAGCGTTGTGTCTTTCTCGTTCTCCATGGTTGCTCAACCGGAGCACTGGCTTTCCTTACAACATCTCGTCTACCTCCTCAACTCTACTCGCCTGTCTCCACTGGCTCGTTGAACCCAACTAATCGGAACTCAATTGTTCTCTGTTCAATTCGTCGGCCTTATATTACCTTCAAACTCCCACGCAGTAATATAGACACGCCTCAACGCCTGCGCAACCTCTTCCGATTTCCAGCGACCGGGATGTGTCACTTCCTTCCGGTGCACCACGTTGAATGGCATTTTTGGCCGGGTCAAAAGGTCACAACATAACAATCCTCCATTAATTATTTTTCAAAATTCCACATGTGGAATTTTCTTCACGTTCGTCTCCATCACCCTCACACATATTTTACAGAATAATTTACAAGGACAATAAATGGCTGAAAACACAAAAAGAATCACTTGAAACAAAACAAATAAAATCTTACTTAGAAGGCGACCTTCTCTCTATGTAATGCTTGCCCGGCTAATTATTATCTAAATTTCTTTTACTATATTTGCGTGGTTGCCCATCTTGGCATGTGTGCATCAAGGTACAATACGGATGCATGTTTTATCCTCTTAACACAACGGGCCCTTCATAATTCCTTGAAGAAATTTCAAAACCCTAAAAGGACCATACTCTGGTCCCATATCTTGGTCACAAACTTAGTGACCCTGGTCATTCCAGCAATACATTTCGCCTGGATTCCTCATGACCACACTCCAGTTCTTCGCTCAACAGGTTTCTACCTGGAGTAACCGGAGAATTCCATAAACTAGCACAATATCTTCAAGGCCCAAAGCATTCCCTAAAAATCCACAAAAATCATGGCCCAAAACAAAGTATCACAATACATCCGAATGTAACCCAATCTGACACGCATGCTGTAAACCACCTAAAATAGTCCACGCAAAATACTAATTAGCAATGTGTTACCCATTTTTTAAAATTAAGTTTCTGTTTCCATGCCCATTGGTTTGCAAGCCTTTGAGGAACATGCTTTAACTGATCAAACCCGCGCCGGGTATCTTTTCAATTTAATCAGGAACCCTCGTGGCTACCAATATATAGGCACCTCACCTTTCCCAGATTCGTTTCATTTTGCCAAATCACGCACGAATCCAAAACACCACCGTGACTGAAAGACTCAGACATCATCCACAAAATTTTGGAGTAGGCCACGCCTTTTTTCTTTTATTCCATCATCGGAACTCCAAACTACAAATAGAAGCCACCATTGGCCCTCAACAGCTTCATGGGCCGGCGAATTCTTCGATAGAATTGCTTTCTTTGCCGTCTACCCAACAACAATCTTTAACCAATTGGATGAATGTCTGTCCTATTCTCGCGTCAGTCACCGATTCTCTCAAAAACAGAAACCCCCCAAAAAATATTTCCTATTCCACAAAACCCCCAAATTCTAAAAAAATTTAGAATCGATATAATTACAATTATTAGTAAACCTAGTATAAAATCCTCTGTTAATGGTTTTCGTCAAATTTCATAATATGAACAGGAAAAAAAAATCTAATGTCGCCTTTAAATTCAAACAAACTCAAAAAGTTTCACTTTACAACAAGTCAAAACAATATTACAATCACAGTTCAAAAATGTTCAGTTTTCTTTTCTTCTTTTTTTCAATCTATGTACTGTCTAAAAAAAAAAAAAAAATGTTCGTTCTTTCTTTCTCTTTTTTTTTTTTTTTCATATGCTGCGTTCAACAATATTCAAGAGTCTTTTCTTTCTTTTTTCTTTTTTTTTTTCCATCTTCATTGTCCCGTAGCTTTTTTTTTTTCTTTTCGTTTTTTTTTCTGTTTTCAATTTTTTTTCTTTCTTTTTTTTTTTCGTTTCATAATAAATTGCTCATTCAATGTCTCTTTTTTTTTTTCAACCTTATATCTACCTCTCTCTGTCCTTACCTTAATACTATAACTATAGGTTTGCTTCCCAGTTTATTCAATTTCGATCTATAGTACCATAAATTAAGTCTGATTTATAATAAAACTTTTTCAATAACTTACGAGCATTCTTCTTTTTTTTTTCTTTTCTTTTCGCAAAATATCCCGGGTTTTTTTTTTTTTTCTAAACAACCCAAACTTTTATAAATTCTGTCAACATTTCCCAATTCAAAATATTTCCTAATCCGAATCTGCGAATCTTCGCCACACCTGGTTCCGTCAAAATTCTGCGCACCTCTTAAACATATTCAAAACCCTGTTTCAAAATATCTTCCCCAATAACAATCTCAAAACTCCACTCTTGGGGGAACTCACAAAATACCTGTCTGCCTTGTCAGACACAAAAAAAACATCTGTCTCTTAGTTACTCTGCCTCCACGGCGAGACCATTTTCACGACAATTCTGAGACGATACTCATGTCTCCGATAATTGGTATCAACAACTTCCACAGCAAAAACAACCGGCCTGATTCTACCAGCGCCGAAAATTATCGATTCTCCCAACTTCATAAATATCGAAAAAGTATATGCGCATTATTCAGACAAACCACGTGCAAAATTCTTGAACAATCCCATTAATACTCCCAAGATTCCATCTCTCGGATAAAAATTCTCATTTCCAATCCACAAGTTCCAAACATAAAAACCTGCCGTAAAAGTCTTGACTACAGATATGCGGGATTCCAAATCTTGGACTGAAATTCTAATTTTCAATCATCACTTGTCCGGACCACTGACAAGTTACTACAAATTTTTACTCACCAAGACCTATTTACTATAAAAAAAATTCCATTCATAAAATTTATCATATTTACTATCAGTTTTTACTCACAAAGACCCCGTCATGGTAACTTTCATTTATGACAATCTTGTTTGTTATTGCTGTCTATCAAAAAACGGACAGCAACTGTCCCAGTCCTCTTTTTTTTCCCTTCCTTTTTCCTCCCTCACTTCGATACAATATTACACATAGCAGTAATCTCGATTTTTATCTAGGGATCACACATTTAAAAAAAACATTATTTCTAGTTTTATGCTTCAAGAAAGGCCCTTGTCATTAAAACTAATCTTTCACTATAATAATCAAATTAATCGACAGAGAGATAGAATTATATGAATGAGTGAATGTACTTACTAATTTTTTTTTCTCTCTCTTTTTCACTTTACTGTTTTTGTAGCCGGTCTATTCTTGTTTCTTGTTTTCTTTTTTTTCTTTTTTTCTTCTTCTTTTCTTCCAGCACGTTGCCTTCCTCTTTTCTTTTTTTTCTTTTTTTTCGCGTCAGTCTGTTCATCTTTTTGTTGCTTGTTTGTTCTTGTTTTTTTCTTTTTACTTCTTTCAATTCCAACATTTTTCTTTGTCCTTTTCGTTGATGTCGTATTGTGATGCTTAAAACTGTCGTTTACCGTAACCAAGTTCGTTCTGAGTCCTTGAAAAACTCTGCTGGCACAAGCACCAAATTAATATATGTTATATAGTCATCTGCTGATTCATGCAGAAATATAAATATATATGCTGGATACATACCGATGCAATAATAATTAAGACGCCCGATGATAAAGTCGCAGGAATAAACGACGCACACAGGCAGGAAGACTTCTTTATAACATATCTTACCTCTCACTTTATTTGTAAGGTTTCGAAAAGGGTTACTCAAAGTTTGCGTGTGAGACGGAGCTGGGGAACGAACATTACTGAAATATTTTGACCCCGAAGTTATGGCCGTCAGCGTTGTGTCTTTCTCGTTCTCCATGGTTGCTCAACCGGAGCACTGGCTTTCCTTACAACATCTCGTCTACCTCCTCAACTCTACTCGCCTGTCTCCACTGGCTCGTTGAACCCAACTAATCGGAACTCAATTGTTCTCTGTTCAATTCGTCGGCCTTATATTACCTTCAAACTCCCACGCAGTAATATAGACACGCCTCAACGCCTGCGCAACCTCTTCCGATTTCCAGCGACCGGGATGTGTCACTTCCTTCCGGTGCACCACGTTGAATGGCATTTTTGGCCGGGTCAAAAGATCAAAACATAACAAAATGATTAGCCATAGAGTCGCAGTTATTCTTCTAACCGAAACAATAATACAAAGAACTGGAAAATGTCATTTATCTCCGACTTTGGCTCAATTGATCATCACAGAACATAACATTAACAAGCATTTATATTAAGTCAAATACAAACGCAACATTGTTACCAACAACAACATAACATAAAATCAAACATTCCTCTTCACAAATCAAACACAAACGTTACATTGTTACCAACAACAACATAACATAAAAACAAAGATTCCTTCTTCACACTTTAAAATGTTATGTAATATAGCGAAACATGTTCGGCAAAAAATAAACATCTTTTATCAAAAATTTATTATGGACCATTTTTTTTTTTAAATGTCCACCATAAATGTTCGATCGAATAAAGATACGAAATGTTTGGTGGGCATTTGATTGAGTAGTTATGACTTTTTTTAAAGAAAATATTTTCCATTTTCGCTTGATGGGAAGATGCATTGTCATCCTGAAAAATGACTTCCTTATCATCAAATATATTTGTTATTGATGGAATAAGAGAATTATCCCAAATTTGAATGTACACGTCTGTATTGACGGTTGAGGTAATAATTGCCATCACCCCTAGTCATTCACTTGTCATGCAACTCTGTATAATATATGAAACCAGAAAGTTTAAAGTGTAAATAAAAAAGGTTTTCTTCACTGGCTTATGCTTTTTTTATTTTTCATGGATTAAGAATAACGGAAGAACCGTTTTTTAAGTGTGATGAGTCTATATTTTTTTCTGTGAGTTTTATGTTAAAGATCAAAGACAACGTTTCTTTTGATTGTTTAATAACTTTTGGTAAAAAAGATTCCGAAATAAAAATGCAAATTCATCATTTTCTCTAAATTCGAAAACGTTTCTGTTAAATCTTGAAAATAACTGATGATTTCTGGACAAGTTTGCAAAGTATAAAGTATAAAATATTTATACAAAGTTGAACGAAACGTTTGTACTCTAATATAGAGATACACCTGTATTACTAAAAACAAAAGGAAACATTGCTATTTTGAATAAAAACTTGTTTAAGTAATAAATTGCTGCCAACATATAGTTTATATAAAAGCAAACATATAATAAGCACACATACGAGGGTGAGTCAAAAATTAACGTCTTGTTCTTTCGTACAGGAATAATTTTCGACACAGGAACATGTATCATACATCAAAATGAAGTTGGTCGTCTGTGGATCACATTCCTACTCCTTAACATAGTCACCGTTTTTCTCAATAGCAATGTTTCACCTTCAAATGAGAGCATAAATCGCTGCTTCGTAAAATTCTGCTGACAGTTCCCAGAGTCACTGCATCATTGCAGTTTTCACTTCCTCGTCACTGGCACAATGTTTGCTTCTTTCATGTGAAAACAAGTGTTTCAAAATTTCACAGTAAATAAAACGGAAATTGTTCCCTGACATGGTAGTTCAGCTGGAACAAAGAAAAAATAACTACAGACTACCAGTAAACAAACAAATTGGAATTTTCATCGATCAATATTAATTAGTTTAGTGTTGGGTAGACATATTGCAAAATAATAGAAAATATATTAAATAAGTTTAAGTAATTGATGTGGGAAACAAATTAATAACTAATATTAGAAATGTATTGATAGCATTGCAGATTATATATGTACAAGATTTGACTGACAATTTTGCTAGAGGTTATTTATCTGTGCGAGAAACTAAGCATTTCTCATTGTTGCATTAATCCTCGCTGTCTCGTGCACAAATATACTGATCATTATTTTATGTTATAGAATGAATGGCAGAGAAAACAGACATGAGGAAAAGGTGAGATAAAAGGAAGAGTAGTAGGCAAAAATAACATATGCAAAAAAATGTAAAGAAAAGAAACATTCGTCGAAAGAAAAACAAAAACAAAAGAAATAAGAAGAGGGTATGTATTTGGAAATAGTGTCTGTTCCGAAATACAAAAACTGTAGACATCAAACTATGACGTCAGACAGTGTTGCGTAGAAAATAATTAATTGGTTGATTTCGACGGAATGTCAGTCTAAGGTTACATTATGCCTCAAGGTTAGGGAATCACATTCATTTTAAATATTTATATTTTTGTGTTTCTTAAAAGTTTTTTTTCTCACGTAGCCTTATCGAATATGAATATTTTTTAAACAGATTTATTTGGCCTCTAGATGGGACCTTATCAAGTACAAAGACTTCGGGTTTGATTGGGCTTGGGAGTAATGATAATTAAGAAGGACTCCACACTCTCCAAATCTCCCCAACTCGATCCTCACTAATGGATCCCGTTTAGTGTCAAACTCAGGACATCCCCTTTTTAAGGAGGAGTCTTACTCCCCTGTATCAGTTACATTCAGTGTATTCTAAGGCTCGCCGATAAAGCTATGTCCAAAATGGAATAATGTCCTTATTTAAATTCAAACTATTCCTGACCCCCAAAAAACAAAGATTATTAACAAACTCAGAAAAAGCAGTCTACTTTAAGAAACTGTTCTTTATTTAAAAGATAAATATGGAAACAAATAAGAAAATTAAATCCGACAGTATGAAGAAAAGTAGAAAAAATGAATAATCCAAAATTTGATGACTTGATCATGAAAGTCGACGTTGAAAGTTTCGGTTATAATAACCTTCTTCAGGACTTTAGATTCATAAAAAGTGTTGTTGAAATAGCGATGGATATTTGATGAAATAGCAGGAAAAAATAAAGTGTGTATAAAAAAGAAATATACTGTTATGAATCTTAATTTTTAATACACATTTTCTTTTCTTCTGCTATTTCATCAAACACCCATCGCTATTTTAACAATACTTTTCATGAATTTAAAGTCCTGAAGAAGGTTATTATAACCGAAACCTTCAACGTCGACTTTCATCATCAATTCATCATATTTTGGATCAAAAGATAAAGTATTTTTATATTTTTTACCGTATTTTGTCTTTTATTTTGATTTCATATAAATCTGAATATATGTTTGCATATTATGCATATTATGCTGTATGACGTTAAAACTTTATTGTGGAGAATACGCCGACTGATATCTGCAGAGGGGTAACACCCACCGCCAAACAAGTGTCGTGAGCCTAACACTAAACTACATCTAATGGTGAGGCTCCTGCTCTGAAGCTTGAGGAAATGTGGAGTACACCTTCCTTATTATTACTTCCAAGTCCACTTTGATCCTGGAGCAGTAGTATGTGTTAGAGTCCCATCTATGGATTAAACAGAACTATTCAATCATTTACAAAGCATTATCATCATTAGTTTATTAAAACGATGTAGCCGTTTGCAGATTGTTTGTATTAGATAGAAATACCTGATAAATGGTTCAAGTCTTCCTATTGAACATTATTAATTCTATTAAACTGTGTGCAAACAAATAATTGATATTAAACAGTATTATTAGAGTTAGATATGAATACTTGAAATCATTTAACTGTGGGCAAACAAATAAATGATTGATATTGAATATTATTATTAGTTTTAATTAGAAATATTTGAAGCCATTTAGCTGTGTGCAAATAAATAAACGCTAACAATTCGTTTAAAAAAATTACTTATAGATAAAATAAAATGAATAATATACATATTTGCATTGTGGGTAGAGTGTTTGCTAAGGGTCAGGGAGACCGGGATTCAATCCCACGTCGAGTCATACCAAAAAAAGGTACTTGATGCCTCTTTGCTTAAATCTAAGCATTACAAGGTACCGATCAAGAGTAAGTGGAGCAATCCAGGGAAAGGAGTAGCGGCCTCCCTATACCTTGGTATAGTTGCTATTGAAAAGGGTGTCATCGGGTTTCCCTCCACATCGGTCCAACTAACTTACTATATATATACATATATAAACAAGATTTAGCATTAAATGACCCACAAGGGTTATATGCCATAAAACACCAACCAACCAATCGAAAATCCCTATTTCTTAGCATTCCTGAACAGATATCAATTCGATGCAAGTTCCAAGAGAACAACATAGTAAGACGATAAAAAAAGATAAGAAACGCAAAAAATAATTAGAATTATTTTTTAATTAGTCAAAGAATAATTAGCTTTTGCATTAGCTGCCGAGAATAATGTCGACATTCAAGGAGTTCGGACATAATTAAAAAAGAGAGCTATGGACGAAAAAATAAACAAAAACCTTGTTGCTCAGGTTTATCTATCTCTGCTGGAACGAATCAAATATGATCCATAAAAGAAAATACAAGTTTTATTCATTGTTTCGACGATAAACCTTCGAAATTAGTGTTATGTAATCCTACTCCCTCCCTGAAAAATTTACCTTGTGTCACTTCCTACCTGAGGCAAAAGGGTTAGTTCAATAAGGTCATTGACACACGTTGGGTAATGGATATCGTCATAAGAAATGGACATGGTGACCCGTGTTCAAAACCTGAACGAGGCTGTTTTCATTTCACATTGCGCTGATACCCTTGAGACAGGAATGAATTTGTCTCCCTCCAACTCTGGGTAAATAGTTGGGATGACTGGGCTCTTTAACCTTGGTGTGATCATAGGTTAGGGGAACTTTGAATTCAAACCTGTTGAACTCCCCATAAAAATTGGCCTTGTGTTGCATCCTGCTCATGCGCAGGGGTTGGTAAATATATACATACAATACCTTTTGTAAGAAAAAAAAACAAAGAAAATGCAATGTAAGCAATAAAAGTAACGTTGGTGACCTTAATCGAGGGTGACCCGAAAGGTCCCTTTTCAATAGCTTCTACACTGAGGTGTAGGGGAGGGCACTGGAGCTCCACTTTACCTTTGCTCCTTACCTTATAATGCTGAGTGTTAAGCAAGGCGGCATCAAGTACCATGTTTTAAGTCTTTGGAATGACTCGACCTAGGATCGAACCTCGGTCTCCCGGACCATTGGCGAACACTCTACTCATTAGACCAATGGCTCGATTAGGAAACGAAATGCAGACTGAACTGCCTACCACTGCTGACAACGGTACCCACCCGTGTCGATCGAAGAGAAATCTGGTGTATTGAGTTTTTAAGAAAAAGTAAGTGAAACATGATTCCTAGCACAGGAATTGAACTCATAACCTCTAAGTTATGAGTAATGCTTTGTATAGATCTCTTGGAATCTAGATGGAATGATTCGGTCAGTGGAGAAGTATAAAACCAAGGAAATTATCTATCCAACTCCTACTTTTTCTATTGCTGGAAGCTTCGTGTACTGTAATGATTAGCACGCAAGATTAGCAAACCTTCACAAGTGATATCGAGTCTTATTGGGTGCCCCATTCATTCGGCCCGATACCACATCTAAACAAAAAGCTTTGTAGATTATAGCTTCTTCTGTTGCTGGGTGCTTTGCGTTTTGAAATAATTAGCAAACTATTACTAGTGAGTTCGAGTCTCACTGGGTACTCCATCCAACCGGCCTAGTTCCACGTCTAAGCAAAACTTAGTAAGTACTTAATTTTTTTCTGTTACCTGGAGAACCTATGCCACTTTATTTAAAACCTTCAATTTTTTTTAATCAAAACTTATTCCTTTGTGGTAAGAAGTGTCACCCATACAGCATCTTTCAAGAAAGAATCGTATGTATTTTAATGGTGAACAATAGCTGAAAACGTAAGATGTATATTAAGCGCACTAATTTCCTTAACTTTTTTCCCCCAAAACAGAAGAATGATAGAAAAGTAGAAAATTAGTTCCATAAGTACATTAAACTGATGTTTGCAGCAAAATGACAGTGTAAACCTGTTTGTGCATATTACAGAAGTACAAAACACTACCATTAATGGAATTTAGTCTCACATAGACCAACATAACAAGAATTCTAGTTTATTACATTGATTCCTTAGACAGATGTTCATGAAATTATCTGTTCTGCGGTCTGGAAAGCTGGGTATGAGAATATAGGCGTATAGACGAAAATAGACGGCAAAAATGAATTTAGACTTGTAGGGTGGAGAAGAGTGTAAAGGAAATTCTAAAAAGATGAATCGAGAGGGGGGGGGGAAACGAAGATGAAGATAGACGCAAACAGATAACACACGCTCGGGGGTATGGAAGACTGAGAGAGCAGATATGAAGAAAGAGGAGGAGGAAGAGGATAATTAGCAAAAAAAGGAGGGGGTGCCGAAGTTTTGAGGGGTTTTTTTGCTTTTGTTTTATTGCATTTTATTTTTAAAATATTTTTTGTGCATCAAAAGAATTCAAATAATTATTGCTATTGTCTCAATTGGTTGATGACGCATGAGAAAATTACAAAGTTTATAACACAGTGTTGGCTGCACCGGAAGAAATATTACGGCAGATCAGAAGAAAAGTAAATAAAAAGATAAAGCATTAGCTTAGTTGAATTTTATCATCGCATGAATATAGAGAAAGAATCAGTAAATTAAGCTTATTGAATTTATACACGTCTCGTATAGAATACGGTCTACTTTATTGGTGAAACGTACCAATATACAAGGTAGGGCAAAAGTAATAAGCAAGTACATCACTATTATAATTCTGCTTATGTCCATTCGTACGTTATGCTCATTCATATATAATCTTCGCAGCCAAGTGGGATATTATTCCACCCTCCTCCTCAATCAATTGGGATATTTGTCTACATCGATGTTGCTTCTTCAGATCAAACAGTGTTCAATTCCATAAGAATTGCCAAGTACTAACTTTATATATCCTCACTGATTAACAGAATGAACATAAATTATTGTATACTGGTTTGCTGAAGATCCGATGAGCTCTGAGGTTCTAAGTAGCTCCAACAAAATTTTGTCGAAGGCTGAAAAGAAAGACACCCAAATATTCGTCGGCTTCACCGATTAACATAATCTACATAAATTATTGTATACTGGTTTGCTGAAGATCCGAGGAGCGCTGAAGTTTTAAGTAGCTCCAACAAAATGTTGTCGAAGGCTGAAAAGAAAGAGACCCGAAAATTCCTCGGTATGAGCAATACCTTTATCCACAAAATTAAATATGCAAATGTATATTGATCTTGTAGTTTCGGTCAAATTAAAGATTAACAAAATGAGTTCTGCATTGAATGTTATATAGATTGTTATTTTGGAATTTTGTATTATTTAATGCAAATGCAACAATAGGATTAATATGAAATAAAATTACAAAACACCCTTTTTTTTTCCTTCTGTGGAATTTCCTGCGATCCTGCTTGTAACATTATTATCATTCAGAGTTTTTCTTTGATGGATTGCTTTGTACGCTCATGAAGTC
This sequence comes from Sepioteuthis lessoniana, assembly GCA_963585895.1. Lineage (NCBI taxonomy): Eukaryota > Metazoa > Mollusca > Cephalopoda > Myopsida > Loliginidae > Sepioteuthis > Sepioteuthis lessoniana. Next base: position 91,957,665 of record OY757916.1, read on the forward strand.
GATTCCATCCATTGGACTTTGGACTACGATGGTTGTGTGATGGATTTATTTGATGGATAGAGTCCTCCTAAATATGTGAGTAGTGCTGAACAGGATATTGTCTAAACACTCATGTTGGCGTTGCTAGGGATTTCTTTTTTTGATTTGTGTATTTTTCCATCCCTTTCAATGTACTTATTTACCAATATTTCACTTGACTGATTGATTGTAACGGTATGTCAACCTGTCTGGGGTTATTTTATGCCCAAGGTTAGTTAATAGTGTTCATCATACGTTTATATTTGTGTTTTTTGTTAGTTTGAGGGGTTTTGTACACGGTTATATGATATCAATTGGGCTCATTGGTCTAGTGGGTAGAGTGTTCGCCAATGGTCCGGGAGACCTGGGTTCAATCTCAGGTCGCGTTATACCAAAGACTTTTAAAATGGTACTTGATACCTCCTTGTTTAACACTCAGAAATACAAGGTACGTATCAAGGGTAAAGTGGGGCAATCAAGAGAAAGGAGTAATGCCCTCCCCTACGCCTCGGTTGGTGGGGATCTAAAAAGTACTACCATTGCCGGTCAAAGAGGATCTGGGAGTAATGGCAATAAAGAGGCACTCCTCATTCTCCTGACCGGGAGCCGTACTATCAAATGCAGCTTAGAATCCTACCCAGGACATTTTTGGGTGGGGTTTTTACTCCACTGCCGGAGATACAATTAGCGTATTGTAAACCTCACCGACAGAACGGACCAATGCCTTGCATGCTCAGTCATATCACAGTGCAAATAAACTTATTACAGAGAGAATGTAGAGAAAATTAACGTAACGAGTTACTGTAAAAAAATGTCGCATTAATATTGTAGCAGAGGAGTTTTCCGGATAATTGTAATAAAAGGTTAATGACAAAATTAATTACAAATAAAACATGCAAACAGAAAACAAAATGTTTTCGTATTAATATTGATTTTGCACGTGTATATAAATATTATCCGTATTATCTTATTACTTACTTGTGTATCAGTTGTGAATTTCTTTGAAGGTAAAAATTTGTTATTGTTCGTGAAAATGTATCTGGGATATGAAGCTAACCTGTGAGATATCCAAATACGGATACGCGAAACGTACATAGAATGTTCATAACATATATTCATAGAACATAGGAATCCCGAAACACGAAAAACACTTACGACTTCTTAGTTCAGGTACGAAACTTTTTATTACCTTTGAGTTTAAAGGTTCTTCGACATAAGGAGAGAGATACACATTCTTTCTATTCTGGCTTTTCCATCTGCCTCCACCCAACACGTGTGGTACCCGCCACAAGGCCACTGGCCTGGCTTCGGCGAGCAAGCGAAAGCCAACCGTCTTCTCCCGAGTCAGAACTCAACTCACTGACTTTTTCAAAATCCCCAAAATCCTCCACGCGCTGCCGGTGTGTGATGTCACCCGCACTCTCTAGCCCCGTTTCCCATCTGGGCTATTGTGACATCTCTGAGTGACACGTTGCACCTAAGTAACCCATGTACTGAGCCGAAAAGCTCTCAGCCTAACTAAACCCAAAGGCATAAAACGAAATCCCTAGGCCATTATATTACAAAACTACATCTGATGATGAGGCCCAAGTCTTACATTTCAGGGAATGTGGAGTACTTCTTCATTACACTTACTTTCAGGTCCACTTTAACCAGGAGTGTTAGTACCTTTTAGGGTCCCATCTATAAGTCAAATAGAGCTTTTCAATTGTTTATTAAGGATTACACAGCATTATAAGATAAGGATCAAGGGTAAAATAGAGCAATCCAGGGAATTGAATTGAGCCCTCCCCTACTCCTCAGTGTTGTAGTTATTGAAAAGGGAGCCTTCGGGTCACCCTCGACTACGACTATGTATATAAATAGACTAATGTCATATGGATTTTTAAAAATAGGATTTAAAACACTAACTACATCACACATGTTTGAAAAAGAACGCTAACAACGGCTATAGAATTTTTAAAACTCTATAATCGTTTTCGTTTCATTTAATAACTTACACGCTCTGATGAAGGCCTAAAAACCGAAACGTTTTACATTAGCCTATATATATATATATAGGATTTTGTCTCACTAGATTTGATACATCATAAAACACCAGCCAAGGAAGCAAAATATTATTTGTGAAATTCAGAACTGATATTTTGGTTCAGCACTTTGTATATCACAAAAATATACTCGGTCCGTTTAATTCAATGTTGACAAGTACTGACATTCATCTTCCTTATTAAAACGATAATCTAAAAATTAAGAAAGGAGAAAAAAATACTGACTTATTGACCGTTACATATTCGAGCTCCCCAACATACGGTAAGATGGCTTTCACGTCTCAACTTTAGCTTTTAGTTTTTAGTTTCTGCGTTCCAATTAACTATCTCCGAGTCAGCTGAGACCTCTCGGTTTTCTTCAGACGCCTACTTCTGATACACCTAAGTTGTTTCATACTGCCATCGTTTAGTCCCATTTTCATCTAATCGATTTCGTTTTACATTTCTTGTTTTGTGTCCTACTTTTTGTGACCCAAAACTCCGACCATTTTCAGACACGTCTCATACAAACCTTACCTCCAGTCGGTTCAAAACTTTCGAGAGATTTTCTGAAGTAGTTCTTTTCGTTTTCCAGGCACGCTTTGTGTATTTTTTCTGTTCTTTTTTAATCCTTGCTTAATTGGTTTTCATCGATTCTCTTTCTCTAGAATATTTACAAAATTGTTTATATATATATATATATATATATATATATATATATTATATACTTGATTTTAATTTTACCTTTTCATTCCAAAACGGGTTGAAACTTTTGCAAATTTCAGTAATCAATGAAAGAAATAAAAATTTATTTTTTAATGTCTATATTCCCTTGTAAGCCAAAGGCAATATGCTTATCACGATGTGTTTACTTTTATATCATTAGACGTGTCTTCAGATATATAAATGCGAGTTTATCAATCGTTAAATGATTTGTTTAACTATTTTCCATGAGCCAACATCGGAACTGTATCTGGAATCGGTATTAAAATTTATTTCTTTTTCGATTTGTTTTCGTTGAAATTCAAAATAGAGCAGCACTTATTGACTTACTCAATATCGATGGAATATGCATGAATACCTTTAGGGTTTTGGGGCGGGTCACGACCCCTTTTCATTCTGGTCTCTTGTTTTCTGAAAGTTTAACTGCCTATAGCAACCAGGACAGTAACAAAGTTCCCTGAATAGAGTGGTACGGATATTGGAACTGGTGTTTATTAGATAAAGGGATTTTCGGTATTAGTTAATTCAATCTGCAATGGGTTGACAAGATTATTTACATTTATTCTTCTTGTTTGTTTGTTTTTATTGCTCCCTTACAGAAAGAACGAAATAATAAATATTCATATTTGCCACAGTAATGATGAATTCATTTGTTCATGCGTTTATGTATATAGTCCACACTTCTTAAAACGGGAATGAAAACATATGCAGTATGTATAGATAGATATTTACAAAGGTGGGTTTAGTCTGGCACAAGGTAATATAGGAGAAGAAGATTGCCTTTCAGTAATTAATAACTGATTGATTTTAACTGTATATCCACCCGTCTAGGGTTATTTTAAGTTCAGAGGTTAGACAATCCCGTTCATATTTACATTCTTTGCGTAATTGTTTCTTAGCAGGATTTTTTTGCACTTGATCCAATCGAATATGAATAATTTTTAAACAGTTACATTTGACACATAAAAGAGACTATAATCGATACTACTATTTTCAAAAAGCCTCATCATCAGAATCAGTATAGTGTCATACTCTCGACACAATTTTTTTGTGGAATCTTTGCATTTTGAAAGAATGGAGTCAGCGCACTAAATATACTAAACAAAATCTTCTTCCCAATAAAATCTAAAAGCTGTACAATATATATATATATATATATATATATATATATATATATATATATATATATATAATGTGTGAGTGTGTGTGTGTGTTTATGTATCTATTCGTCGTAAGAAATGAACATGGCGACCAGATTTCAAATCCTGTGCTTAGCTGTTTGCATTTCACATAGTCCTAATACCCTTGGGAAAAGTATGAATCTAAGTATTCTCCTCCCAACTATGAGTAAATAGTAGGGCAACCTGTCTAAGAGAAGGAAAACTCGAAATTCAAACCTGATAAATTCCGCTTAAAAATTGATCTTGAATCACATCCTTCTCGTCCGAAGCGGTTGGTAGACACAACAAATGAATTTCAGGTTTAACTTAGGTATCCAACGAGTTGACTGTTTCAACTTCCTAAGGATCCTGATGTTGGTTTTTCGACAACTAGATATAACCTCACATTCGTCAAAAAATTTAAATTCTTTACAAACAAAATTATTCAAGCTTCTTTAAGATGAAAACCTGGTATAATTATTTTTGGAAAAATATAGAAACAAAATGATTGAATTTCAAAATGTGTTTAGATTAAAAAAATAATCATTTGGAATATTTTTGATACCAAATATACTCGCATTTTAAAACTTTTTCTTTAATTGAATTAATAAATGAAATTCTAGAAAACTTACACTTTTTTATTGATACCAATTTTACGAAAATTGATTTTATAGTTTTTGTTATATTTTTTTTTTCTATTTTTTTGTGAATTAAGTAGTTTTTTATCAATGGGTGTGAATTTTTGACTTGCGCATTGCCATGGCTAGTTACAACTTAATGAGACTTGTCTCCTTTAAAATAGTCTCCCTCAAAATTAATTCCTGGCGTTGGTTTTGTTTTGTTTTGTTTTTTTGTTTTTTTGTTTGTTTTTGTTTGTTTTTGGAATGAGTTCTGGAAGCTATTTTGTGGGTTAATGTACAGGTTTCATAACATAGCTAATCTTGTCTATCAAACCTTGGAACAAGAAAAACATTTTTTCTTGATTTCATTTCCTTTTCTTTTTTTTTATATTCGTAAAAGTACTTTCACACCTGTTGTAAATTTCATCTAACGATGAGAGTACGACTTCTAATCAATTATACACACACCACTGGGCGAAAATATAAGACCACCCACAAAAATAAAGAAAAAGATATTGTTTACGATTGTTGAATTATAAAAATCTGATGTATGAAATATAAGGCATAAAAATAATTAAATTTTAAATATTAAGAAATTTCAATTCAATTTATATGTGTATATTAGCATTTAAGCTTATTCTTAAAATTTGGTTTTGACATAAATATAAGAGCAATGAGAAGAACTATAGAATACAAAAGCAATTTTTTTATTTAATATTTTGTAGATCTGCCGTTAACTTTGATAGCCTCAAAAATTCAGCTAGGCACACTATGTACTAGTTTCTGAAGTTGAACAGAAAGAAGTTTTTCCCATGCGTCTAAGATTGCGTTTTGAGTTCAAAAATTGCTGAGTACTGTCGACCTTCTTCATAAACTTTTGCAACAATCAGTCGCCACAGATGTTCTATAGGATTGAGGTCAGGAGAGAATGCTGGGCAGTCAAGAAGTCTTATTTTTTCTCAAGCAAGTACTTCTTTGTTACTGATGTATTGTGGATAGCAGCATTATCTTGCTGAAAAATCTACTCTTCTACACATAGACGACGCCCTTCTCTTGGAGAGATAAATCATTTAGCATGCTCACATAATCTGCTGCTTTTTGTTGACCACTGATAAATTATAGTTTAAGTTTTCCTGAAGATCAGAAGCCCCCACCCCCAGATCATAAGAGGTCCCTCATCACTATACCTTGTGGAGAAATTTTCTTCTGGAAAATCTTTTGCGTGCCAGGACTTCTAAAAGGCATCTGGACCGTCTAAATTGAATTTCTTTACGTTCGAGAAAACAATTTTTCGCTATTCTTTAACACTTATGGTTTGATATTGACCAGCATATTCCAGTCGTTTTTGTTTCTGCTTCATAGTTAACCTTGGACAATGAGTTCTTTTCTTATACTGAATATTTTCGTCATTTAAATGTCGTTTGGTTGTTCTAGAACGGCAAGGAGAATCCACTAGGGATTTCAGTATTTTTGATGTTGACAAAGTTTTCTTTTTTCTTCGCGAACAATTCTTCTCTTGAATTGTGAGAAACCGTCGGCTAGCGGTGGTGTGAAAAACTTGAAAAGAGTAAAATAATGATATAAAACAGGAAAGCCGTAAACCAAATATAGCAGATAAGATAAATTTAAAAAATCACAAAAGTAACACGATACAGTCACATAGATTAGCAGACCCAAACTGAAATCACTCACAAAATAAGGTAATCTTCCCAACTCCCTGCATGCAACATATAAAAAGACATCAGCTATAATCCAGAATAACTTGGTCTGATGAACGCACAGGCGAGAATCTGTCAGTTGTACTGTTGACTCTATCTTCGCTATCCTAAAAAAATTACGAGAAAAGGATTTATCCGTCTTCTTACCAAGTCAGATTTGAGTCATTCTAATGTTAGGGGTCAGGTACGAATTAAAACTCACGTGTGGCCGCCAGGGAAAAACATTCTTGATCCCATTAAGGGGCGCTAAGTGACAATCTTTGTCCCGTTAAGCGAATATTGTCGGGAAAAAGGCCACCGGGTACCAGGCAATCAACTTAATATCACCCACACAGTGCAAACACCAGATGGGCCCACCTGAGCTCAGTTTAGATTTATATGAGCGAGAACGTCCAAGATTTGGCTAGTCCGGTGAGAGAATACGAGTAACTTTCTATTTTTGAAGTTCTGGAGTTAATAATTATGCATACACTCTCAATACAACAGAAATCTCGATACGTTTCTGCAGTCCTCGTCTAAAATCCTCAGCGTTAGGCATTTTTTGTTTTATTTTTTCCTTCCAAATCTTTTTATAACAAACTCATCTAATTTTACAGGATCAAGTGAATTCTTTTCTTTATTACTGTAAGTTTCCATGACCGGTTCATTGGCTTAGTGGGTAGAGTGTTCGCCAATGGTCTGGGAGACCTGGTTTAAATCCCAGGTCAAGTCATAACAAAAAAATGGTACTTGATACCCCCTTGCTTAATACTCGGCAATATAAGGTACGTATCTAGGGTAAAGTGGAGCTATCCAAGGAAAGGTGTAGCGCCCTCCCCTATACCTCGGTGTTATAGCTATTGGTCGCCCTCAACTATGGTCGCTAATGGTTATGACACAAAACTGCAATTGGAGAGCTCTGGAGAGGTGTGACATTACTTTCAGGCCAACTTTGACTCAGAATGGTGTCTCATGTTAGAGCTCTATCTATGCATCAAATAAATCTGTGTAAATTATAAGTATTTGATAGAAATCTTTGATACGTCATAATTGCTTGCAAAAAAGTATTATTTCGGTATCAAATAGCCCCAATTGGGTTGATATGCCATAAAACTAACAAACCAACCAATATCTCCAAATAATGTGATGCAAGATAACATCAAAAAATTATACTGACGTGTCTGTATTTATTTCGTAACCTGTAGTTCAAATAAGAACAAAATACTTTCGACCCACTGAATGTTTTGTATCTCGAAGCATTGAGACGTGTGAAATTATAAGTGTTTTGAAATAATTTTACCCCAGATTATCGAAAGAAACTTATCTGATATTGAATCAATATTACCGAGCTGCCTGGGACACTTATATGCATAAAGTTAAACTCGTCGTCTTCTCTGTAAATCGCCAAGTCAAAATATTTATAAACAAGCTTGACGTGTCAGACAAACGTATGTACCTGTCTAATGTTGTTAACATTTTTTATTGATTATTTTTGTCTGCATAAACCGAAATATTTTTCTTAACATAGCAACAACTAAAAACATTCTTATCAAATATGGTCTTTTATGACTAGGTGTATACTGGCGCCTTTACTGTCTGCACCATGTTGACAAAAAAAATTGTATCTTTCTCTCTTTTTCTTTTAACGCACGTACACACATTTTCTTATATAAATGAATGTTGACTCTTTTGAACATATATGATATACAATAATTCGTAATTCGCTCACTCAAAGTCTGAAACAGCCACTTGCCAGTGTATTTAAGTAGGTGCATAATCAATAGTAGCTTCACAAGTTGGGTTCACAAAGAAACCATAATTTTTAAAGCACAAATATACTGCTATTACTACAGCGAGATATGATCATACACTTATTAAAAAAGGATTTAAATCAGTTGATGAAAACAGAAACTGTTTAAACTCATAAAAAGCTTTGATTGATTTTAACGCTATGTCAACTAATATAGGATTGTTTTTTGCCTAGACCTTAATGAATTACATTCATTTTATGTTCATGTTAACATTTTTTTGTGTGTGTGTAGTTGTTTCAATAGACTTTTTCTTTGCGCACGGTCCAATCAAATACAAATAATTTTTTAACTGATCTATTCGATCTTTAGTTTCAAGTAACTATTCTTATTTAATAAGAATAATCATTTGTCTGCACATAGTTATATGGTTACGAGCATTGTTTTCTTAATTCAATAAGTTTCAACCAAATCTATTTTATCTTTAGACGGAACCCTATAAGGTACTAGAACTCTGGGTCAGAGTGGAACTAGGAGTAACAGCAATGAAAGTATAATCCACTCTCCCCAAATCTCCAGAAGTAGAGCCTCACTATCAAATACAATTATGCATCATACCTAGGACACCCTCTTTTTGGGTTGGGTCTTACCCCTCTGTAGCGTATACAGTGTAGGGTGAGTGAATGTATTTATTTATTTATTTATGGTCCCTGACTATCTAACGTTAATTTTGATATTCAAAATAAGGGTTTAATATTTAGCGTTTAAAGGTTTTATGTAGGCACATGGATAAAGTAGTAACTGAAGGAAGATATGCAACAAATGAGTAAAGGATATGAAACAAATAAAAGTTGTAAAACGGCGCGGACAAAATGAACATTTAAACAAGGCGACGAACAAAAACAAATTTACATTCTACAACAATAAAACTTACATTGATACATAAAATAAATTACTAACTCTACTAACAAAATAATAGTGTGTGTATATGTGTGAGTTCGTGTGTGTGTGTGACACAACTAAGCTATAAAAGAATTACAAGTTTAAAATGTCCTTTTTTTATGATTAGAAACGGGCAGTTTCTCAGAGACTGGAAAGCGTCTCATAGTCATTGTATATGAATGTCTGCGAGGCCCATCCATGGTATTGCTTTTCTCTCCTGTTAATTCACGCTGAAGGGAGTGTGTTGCTGCTGCGAAGAAATTTGGTAAATGAGAACAAGGGTGTTGGAAGACGACGTATTTATAGAAAATACGCGTCTTGTAGGTGGCTCAAAACTCAGGACTCGAATTTACGCCCCCGACGTAGTTTTAAGCATGTCACGTGGTCCTCCTGGCCAATGGTTTCCCGAGACTGAATATTGAACGTCCGCCATCTTCGTGGGAACAAGTGGTATACCGCCCAAAATAATTTATAGGAATTTAAAGTCCTATAACAGTTAGCATAGTTTGAACCCCGCTGGCAGGGCAAAGAAAGCCTTAATTTTTTTTTAAATTTATACCCTTAAAATACTGATGATTAAAAAAAATCTTCTATCGAATTATTTTTCTTATATTCTATAGAAACAACGTTAAGTTTTGAAATTAGTCTTAAATTTGTAAATTCAATCTACTGGAACATTTTCTTATCAAATACACTTGATTTTTAGTGGATTTTTTTTAGCTTAATTATGTAATAAGATTTTAATATGATATTTATATACTTTTATCGAGTTCTTATTTCTAATGACATTTTATGAAAATTGATTAAATCGTTCTTTGTGGATTAGTTTTAGGCATCCAGTGTCATTTTTTTTTTTTTTCAAAAAGTGCGTGATCAATGCTACTTACAGCTTAATGACACTTGCCACATTTAAAATAGTCCATTTCACTGTAAGTAGATTTTAACCTTTTTTTTTTTTTTTCGTGTTGCTTTTTGCTGTTGTCGTTTATTTTTTGTTTTTGTTGTTGCTTTTGGTTTGATTTTTATTTTATTTAGTTTTATTTTTTTAGGGGGGTTCAGTTCTGAAATAACTTCTTGAAGTCATTTTGAGAATGCAGTTCTCTTCGCGCATTTTAATCTGTCTTCAGTAATCAATAATCTTTCAGGGTGAATTTCATCTCTAGGAAGAAAAGATGTCCACAGGGGCTTAGTCTAGACAGTAGGTAAAACCTATCAATTCTTTAAATATATAGTTGAATGCAGGTAACCAAAACCAAGGATATGAAAAGCTTCTATAACACTGAATACGTATTTCAGTTTTCTCAAAATTAACCCCAGCTTGGCAGCAAGAATTAAAATAATGGTGAGACCACAGATCTGGAGAGTGAGGAGTACCCCTTCATTGCCATTACTCTCAGTCCCGTTAGGGTCCCATATGTGGGTCTGTAGTTGGGGTAGTACTGAGTTTGTCAGTGGGTACTCTTACCAAGTCCATATTGGAAGGTAGCGAACGAAATTTTTAAGTGAAACAAAATGCCAATAAAAAGTAAACAAAGAATTTTAAGTTACAACAAAATTGTTTTATATATACTATTATTTACTCAGAGTTTTTCACTAGAGTTTGCGTGGCAGCAAGTCTCCTGGACTCTTCTCGATATTCTGGCCGTTCTCTATAATGCTGTAGTTTGGATGATCTCCACTCGTCTGCCAAACTGACACCTTTCGACCGTGTGCTTCTAACGCTCTCGTCTCTACCACTCCAAAACCTCTCGTTTGCTCTCACTGTTATAGACAAGTGTATATTTTTGAAAATTAGTTGTCGGTAGATTAGAAAAAATATATATTGTCTTCTTCCACCAGATAAGGTTCGGGAGGTTAAAAGGTGTAAGTTGTTCTTAGCTGGATGGCTTTGCGTGTGGCGTGGGTTGGTAGGCTATGAACGATCTTGGTCTTTGGGTGGGAATGCCGGGACTTGGTTGTCTGGTTGCTGATTGTGGTATGGGTTGATAGGCGTCAGCGGTCTTTGATCACGTCCGAAATATGACGCGTGACGATTCTCTCTGCTAGCGGTCCCGAATGTCGACTCTAAAAGGTTTTTAAAATGGGAGTTAGAGTTGGTCAAACCCATCCTTGAAAATTATATATATATATATATATATATATATATATATATATATATATATATATATATAACCTATGAACCATTACAGGTCAAATACACAAAAACAATGCAAATATGAACATACAATGAACGCGATTCTTTAACCTCTAGGCATGAAATTACCCTTGACGGTTTGGCATACTTTTAAAATCAACCAATCAATCAAATCAAAATTAACCATTCTGATAATGTAACTGAACTACAATAAATTACTGAGGTGAATCAAAAGTCTTGCAATATTTTGGTAATCTGAGACACAAATCCATATCTCTGGGTACTTTTGCTGAGGTCGTGAAGGTGATGGATCACACTGAACTGTGTGATGCTAAGCTCGTCTGATACTCTCCAAGTTTTCCTTTATGACTTGGAACATGGTCTTGGATTTCAGTTTTAGACCTATTTGACGCTGCCTCGTCGAGCCTCTTGGAACCCGAGCGAAATTTCTTCAACCATTTGATTACTCTTCTGTAATCAACAGTGCCTCCACTTTTAGCATAATAAATGTTTTGGGATGTATTCGCAACGTTATTACCCAGTTCAAACTCGTAATGCATAAGTTCCTGAATTCGACTTTGCTGAACTTTCATCTGTGCAGCTTTTAAATCACACACAGTGTGAAGCAATGCACAACGTGCCAGCGCACCGACTACCACGACATTACCAACTCCTACGGATACCTACCAATGGACTGCTTCCGTCATGTGATATACTCGCCACCAAAAATTGCAAAACTTTTGACTCACCGTAGTGTCACCTATAGAGATTGATATGTACAAAACTTTCAAGATCAAGAGTATATCAACAGTATTCAGATTCTTGAATACGCTATATATGCTTTTGGGGGCATTAATCCAACCCAGGACCATCGCATGTATAAGATCGTATAGATTGCGAATGCCATCTTATGATTCATTATTCCCCGCCGATGACTTGGAAAATTTTCTTAGAATTTCTACTTCTCCTTACCATATATATGCTATACCTTGTCAGGTGTCTCGGTATCGTCTTTCAGAATGTTGCAAGTTTATTTTCCTAACAGTATGTACGAGATGGTACGATATTTAGAGTATATTTGAATTTATGCGTGATTTGAAATGTTCTTGTGGTTTATTATTTGATAATTCGTTTCTATGTGTCCCTCCCAGCTTTTCCCAGTGTGCAGAATTTCCTGTACCCAATATTGGTCAGTGCCGTAAAAGATTTGTACATTTATCACTGACAAACATTCGCGTCTATATTCTTGAGCCTGATGGCTCCTACCACCCAAAGATATACTGAAATATGTCACCGTTATTCAATAATACATTTTATGTGAATTATCTTCTGTCAGCAGAAAACTAGAAACTGTAAAATCGGATGAATAATTTTAAAAGTTATACTTCTGTTTAAGAAAAAAGAGAGAGAGAGAAAGAGAGAGAGGGGGGGAGAACTGTGATAAACAATATTGCCATCACTGATATAGGGAGTAATTTTTTGTCAATCTGTTCAGACATATTTTCAGAAAAGGTTAAATAAAAGTCAAGCTGAAAAAAAAATACAGCTGACAAAAAAAAAACAGTTTTTGCGAATTACTTTCGTAAAAGATATCTCTTTGCAGTAAGATCTGATAAGTAAATAAAACAACCAGTAGCAGAAACAGGAAAAAGAAAAGAAAAATATATAAACTGCATTCGATCTTGATCAGAATTATGATTTTAAGTAGAATTTTTTTTTTCAGTGATTCTTTCGTAGAAGATAAAAACAAATAAAATTGCTATGTTACACAGATGGATGAAATTAAACTTCTGTGAGCTTTACGTTCAACAGTATTTTTTATTCTTTTAGTAACTACATAATAAGATGCAAAATTAACTGATACTCAGATTGTAATTTTTAGGAGAGGGGTTGAAGTTAAGGACAGTTTTGGATGTGTTGACTGCTTATTTTGTTTTATGTATCATTTATATTTTTTCGATTATATATGGTTGAATTTTTTGGTGAAATTATATATCTTTTAAGGGTTTTTATTTGAAAATTTGATGTTATTTCTAATAATGTTTTTTTCGTGAATGTTAAAAGATGTTATTTCAACAGACTGTATATAAGATATTAATGTTGAACAAATAAATTTTCTATGTAACTGAGTTCTTCGTCTAAATATTTGGAGCAGCATATCCTAAGGCCTTTAAGATGAAAACCGATGAGTACTTCAATTTTTATTTTGATAATGTGATGTAAGTAAAAATGGATATAGCCATTCATATTTGAAGATTTATGATAATTTCAAAATCTAATTTGTTTTTATTTATTAAGAAAAATGGTTTGAATTGGAAGGCAAACCAAAAGGATGAATACCATAGTTTTGTTTGGTTTGTGTTGGCCAGATTCTTCCATTATTCTTTTTCTACTTTAGAGCACATGGATCTTACATCATCCATATTACTTTCTGCTTGATGCTCATTAATTATTACATATTCGCATCATATATTGCTTTATACATATTACTAATTATAACCCTCACCTCCTCCTCCTATTATTATTATTATTATCATCATCATCATCATCATCAACAACAACAACAACTTTTTTTATCTGGTATTTTTTACATTTCACCAAATGACTTACACGTTACCTTTTACTTTTTTTTATTTATCCATTCACTGTAGCTGACTGGACCATTAAGAGAAAGTTACAAAATTTCCCCTAACGGAATAAGCCGTTTTATATATACATAATGGCGTAATAGCTTTCAAGCTAGACTGGCAGACTATTATTTGTTAGTCTCGCTGGATGCCTCATACTTTCGGACTAATGCTACCACTAAGCCAAATGTGTGTGTGAGTGTGTAACAATCTCTCTCTCTCTCTCTCTCTCTCTCTCTCTCTCTCTCTCTCTCTCACACACACACACATTTACAAATTTCATTAAAAACCACGGACAAGGTTCTTTTAAATAAATTTCTTATTGATTTCCGTTTTGTCTGACAATATTTCTTAAGTATAGTTCAATTCTATACAAAAATTGCCCGATGATCTCCTCCAGGCATTTTTCACCGTCATTTTCAAGGGTATAATCAAGATGCGTATTTATCTTTTTTTTTTCTAAACACCAAGGAAACTTTTGTTTTTAATATATGAGATGCTTTATGCCCAAAATGTTCAAGATTTTGAATATTTGTATATCTTTATAAAATTTTTTTAAAAGTCTATTGTTACATGTCAATCATGTAGTAACTATAAGAACCGATGCACGTGGTGCATTCAATAAGTTTCCAGACTTTTTTGTACAGGCATTTGAAATTGTCGTAGACTCTTGAAAATTCAGTATCTTATTGCTATACATCTTATGAGATGACAGACCAATTTTTATGATTTCAGGTTCAAAGGAATAGCTACAGAAGGAATTAGAATACAGGGAGCAGGGAGTCTGTGAGGGATGATGAGAGGTGTGGAAGGAGTAAGGAAGTCAATACACCAGAGTTCAGTGGCCAAAGGGTTAGGGTTAGGGTTACTATGTTGAGGTTTTAAGGGAGTTCAGGAAGAGATTCCTAGGGAAGAGGCCAGCACTCTTCAAACCGGGTCAGTGGCATTTCCACCAGGAGAATGCACCAGTCTACAACTCAATCCTGACTATTTGACCAAGATGGGCATCAAGACAGTTCCACGGCCTCCCTATAGTCCAGACTTTGCTCCGTGTGACTTTTGCTTATTCCCTAAGCTCAGAGGCTGTCGTTATGAGACAATTGAGGAGATGAAAGAGGCTGTGACGAAGGTCATTGACACGCTCACACAAGAGGACTTTCATGGGGCCTTGCAGAAGTTGTTGGAACGGTACAATAAGTGCATTGCAGCCGGAGGAGATTACTTCAAAGGGGACTAGAGTTTCATGTGTGTACTATCAATAAAAGTGTCCATACGAAAAAAGTCTGGAAACTTATTTAATGATCCTCGTATGTTTAGGTATAAAAGGTCGGAGCCGGGTTATGCTGTTAACAGTAGTATAACGGTTTTTCAGTAATAAAATACATATATCACGCCGATTCTTGTGCTAAATGCTATATATTTTATCTTATTTTGTTAATTGATTTCCGGGAATGATTGGCTTTAATTAACTAGTGTAAATTCTTAATTTTGGGAGTAGTAGTCTGAAAAGTTTTCTGATTAATTATTTTATTACTTTCATATGATTTCTCTTTGGGAATGGAGAATCTTTTGATTTTGATTCATTAAAAAAAATTTTTTTAAACTGAGAAAATAAAAAAAAAGAATGATATTTAAACTATGATGATTGATTTGTCCCAATTATTGACAGAAATATTGGGAAGAGTTTGCAATGATATAAAAAAAAAAGAAGCGAGAACAATTTTTAAAACAAAATAACTAAAATGATAAAAAAAATAATTAGAATTTACATTTTTCCCCACTATACAAGAATTTTAGTCACCTGATCCGTAGGCTTCAGATTAAGAGGTATGTTCTACCTTTGTTTTTTCGGGTTTTTTCTTTTAACTGCAAGCCTCTCTCGAGGAAAGACACTTGTCTCAGCGGTTCCTAGAACCTGGAGATATCGAAGTAGCACACAAGCACTCCAGCTGTATGAAACTTTGACTTTGCCAGGTGCTCGTACCAAGATTAACCGAACCCTTCATTCGAATGAATCAAATAGTAAATACCACGAGGAATTTCTTCCAAAGAATATGAAATAAAACCGGTGTGTTAGAGTCTTTGTTTGGTGAATTTTCATTTTACCAACACGTGGATGTTCGGCTTCGGTTTCTTTGTTTAATGGCATATCAACCTTTGTAGGTTATTTAATGCCAAAGCCATCCTTCTAGAAGAACAGCAGTGATGCTATTTAACCCATAGCTCTAAGGGTGAAGGGGGTCATACCTTTCCCGAGGATATTTGTCCGAAAGTGAACGTAATAGCGCAACTGGGGTTCGAACTCGCTTACTACGATTCCGCAGTCCAGCGCTTTAACCATTGCACCACGAGGACACCACACACACACACACACACACACACACACACACACACACACACACACACACACACACACACACACACACACACACACACACACACACACACACACACACACTTACTTACTTACTTACTTACTTGAATAACCATTATTATTTACAGAGAAAATATTCTGATTGATTAGTTGATTGTAACGTCTCGGGTTATTCTATGCCGAGAAGTTTGGTAATTTCGTTCATTGTACACTTATATTTATATTTTTTGTCGTTGTTTGTGAAGATTTTTTTTTTTTTTTTTTTGCACGCTGTTATATGATTTCAAATATTTTTATTAGATGAAAATAATTTGTTCACAATTGTATGGTTTCAAGTGTCCCTATCTAATAATAATACTTTTTTAGTTTTAATCAATTATTTCTATTTAAGATAGCCATTTGCTTGCACACATACTGTTTCAAGTAGAGAATAACAATATTTGGTAAACAATTATAGCTTCAAGTAACTATTCTTAATACAAATAATCTATAGTTATATCAAGTATTTCTATCGAACATAAGTAATTTTTAGATCTATTTCACGCATAGACAGGATCCTAGAAGTAATGACAATGAAGGGGTATTCCACACACCCCAGATCTTTAATTTCACACTCGCTCACCCCTTTTTAGTGGGGCACCATTCTGCTGGGGATACAGTCAGAGTATTTTAAACCGATCGGGCAGAAAATTTTCCGGTTTTTAAGATTTTCAACTTTTATTTTTGGAAGGACTTGATATCTTTTTAAATTATTATCCGTTTCATCAATATAGAATATGAAGACAATTTGTTTTCAACACTTGATTTACTCTATCATCTGTTTGGTAAGAGCAGGGGTCTCAAACATGCAGCCCGTTGATTATTTGTCAATGACTTTTCCACATGAGAGATTTTCCATATTGTTTGCCTCATCTTTGCAAATTCTGGCCATGTTTTGAGGCACATACGTTTTTGAGTAGTTTTTCCCAACAATAAATATAAGTAATTTTGCATTGCGCTCAAAACTTACCGATGGACATTTACAATCTGTGTTGAGGCGGGCTACTTTACGTGATTTGAAACCAAATATAGAATATCTGGCTGCTGCCAAACATTGCCAAAAATCATCTCCAACATGAACTGACTGATATCAATGAACGTAATAAGAGCTTTATTCAATATTAGTTATAAGTTCATAGGCTGACCGAAATATTTTCATGGAATGTGACCAAATGAGGTTTATTTTCTAACATAGTCCCCTTTATAGTCTATACACTTCCTTCATGGCTGTTCCAATGATTAGTCAGAAAAGTCATCAATTATAGACATGACGTCTTCATAGAAACTTTTCATCCTACCCGTGTAAGCTTAGTATTTAGTAAAACAATGATATTGTTCCCTGTAATTTTTTGTCACATGTACACAACCTGATAAAGGGTGTATCCATAGATTAAAGGAATCATGTTGAAGAAAATACAGAAAATGGAAAAGAAGCGTTTATATTACAATGTATTCTAATTTGAGGAAGAATCTGAATGCAATACTGTATAAAGAAGGAAAACCTACTTATATATATAACGTCTTAATCATACATTAAGAAAAACTTGTGAATCATTCGGTTTTAAAAAATAGAGAATCCAGACACATTAAATACTTTCTAACTTGTCTTTGAAAATGGTAACAAAATGGCAAAGGACTACGCAGCAGCGTTAACATGAAATGCATATGAGATCGGAATTGCTTCTAAAATATTTCATAAAGCACCAGCATGACATCAGATATCATTTGTTCGCTTATATATATATATACATATATATATATATATCAAATGGATGTCTACACACCACATTTTAACAGGCTAATAGTTATTAGTTTCTTTCTCAACTGATGATTGTATTTTTATCAAAAGGATAAATTCAGAACTAAAAGTAAGCAAATCATGTAATATCTTTCTAATTGGGTAAAATTAACAAAATCTTCTGAAGACGTATGTTTAGGATCACCAAGTAAGTGGTGCCAATTAAGATATGGGCTTTAGGGCCCCATCCCAGGGACCACTACTAGCTAGAGGACCGTCCGAGATGAAGTGAAAAGTTTAATTGCTTCCAATATACAAGATGTAACAAGATATGCTTGATCTTTACAATGAAAACAGCAGTTAACTATTAGTTGACGATTTGCAGGGACTGGTTGGAGATGCACTCCATACGATGCGAAAGAGAGTGGGTGGGGCGTTCGGTGAACTTCAATCACAGACAACAACTTTTATCAGTTCCCTCTCTTTCTCTCTCTTTTATTGGCTGGAGAACAAGGAGACAAGAGTTTCGCAGACCTTTCAAAGAAACAAGATTAGTCGTTTCATACTAAAACGAAGAGTTACCCAGCACTTTGTGTCCAGTATCCATTTCCACAGGCTTCCACGGCCTCAGAAACGGAACGAAGAGAATAACACCACAGAGGTCCCTACGATTAAAAAGAACTTAATTTTTTAATGTTGGTCCTTTACCTATCCGAGGATTATATTCCACCGTCATAGCAGTCATCGATGACTATGCTACACTAAAGATAGGAGTTTCTCCCAAATGAAACATTTAAAGAATGAATACTGATCGACTATAGTATAAGTTCAACTAAACAGACTATGTTTTATTCATCGCAATTGTAAACAATGCTCTCAACAACTTACATTTTACATATATTTTGAATGATTGATTTTAATGGAATAACAATCCTTTTAGTCTGATTTTATGCCGAGAGGTTTGAAAAATGCGTACATTGTACTTCTATATTTATATTTTTTGTGTTGTTTGTGAGATTTTTGAACACGGTTATATGATATCAAGTATTCCTGCCTAATACAAATAATTAGCAAAACAACCAATTTGACACCACAAATGGGACCTTAACAGGTTCTACCACTCAGGGTCACAGTAAACCTGGCATTAATGGTAATAAAGAAGTAATCCACACTCTCCAGAGATCCAGAATTTTTTCTTTTGGAACTTTTACGGTAAGTAGGCGTGAACAGGATGTGATACAAGGTCATTTTAAGCGAAATAAAAAGAATTTCTTTTGAAACTTTTACGATAAGTAGGCGTGAATAGGATGTGACACAAGGTTATTCTAAGCGGAGTTTAACAGATTTGAATTCAGAATTTTCCTTCTCCTTGCCAGGTTGGTATGTTAAAGTAAAAGAGCCCAGTCTGCTCTACTATTTACCCATAGATGGAAGAAGAATAGTTGGATTCATGCCTTTCCCAAAGTTAGGAGCGCTCAGTGAAATGCAAACTGCTTCGTCCAGGGTTTGATATCGGCTCACCATTCCCATTTCGAAAGATGATAACCATTACACCACGAGTGCCTTCAAAAAGTTCTCGAGCATATATTTACCAACCTCTCCGCACAAGCAGGATGTGCCACGAGGTCACTTTTTAAACGGGGTTTAATAGGTCTGAATTCAGAGATTTTTTTTCCTACACCGGTTGTTACGCCAGAGTTAAAGAGCCGAGTGTGTCTTATATACCTGGAGAGAGAATAGTTGGATTTATACCAGGGATAATAGTGCTACGTAAAATGCAAACAGACTCGTCCAGGATTTGAACTCGGGTCACCGTGTCAATTTTTTATAAGAGTAGCTATTACAGCACGTGCCAGAAAGAGAGCTGTGTTTTTACTGTGTATGGTGAATAGCATTTCATGGCCAGTTATATAATGAGTACATGGCTCTTTGCCAGGTGGCTTCTCCAGACTTTCCCGGCAGCTCTTTATAGGGTTGGGTCAGAGTCTATGCCTAGGGCGTCAAAAAGAGAAGTGTAGAGGACGCTGAGCAATTTTTGTCCGTACCCACACGTATGCCTGGAGGCTCTCACTTTAGACATTACCTAGAGTTACTTGTTGTCCTCGAGGATGGATGAATGAATACCTACCTACTTGAACTAGTCTCGAATATACTTGAGTCGAGTTCACTTATGTTGAGAGTTGGGTGAGAACAAGATAGAATTGTACAAGTTAAATTACAAAATATTAGATGTCGTTTAGCCATATAAAAAACAACTTTTGGGAACCTCATGTTGTGTAATAGTTAGCAAGCCAGATTAGTAGATGATTGTTAGGGAGTTTGATTTTCAATATGCTTCCAATACTTTTGGCCTTGTGCCACACCTAAGCTAAGCTTAGTGAATAACTATAAAAACAATATTTATCGGAAGTTGCGTTACTAGAATAAAAAGTATCTATCTCCAAAATGAAAGGTTGGTCGAGGTAAAGGTATTCAAGGTTCGATTTTGCAGTGATCTGAGAGTAGAATAAATAAATAGATCGTACTGAAAATAATGCCTACTTTTTATTTCCGCTAAAAGTGTAACTGATCCAGGTTGTAAACTAATACGATTGTATAGCGCATGTTTTTACAAGTGCAAAATGCAGTCTTGTGCATCACAGGCGAAAATGCATACCTTATGGAGTTGATTGCGTGAATGAGTTTAAAAAAGTTCTCTGCCTAACCAAGAAGGTACTTGCAATTCCATGTATTAAAAGTTCTCTGCCTAACCAAGACAGTACATGCTATTCCATATATTAAAAGTTCTCTGCCTAACCAAGAAGGTGCATGCTATTCCATGTATTAAAAGTTCTCTGCCTAACCAAGACAGTACATGCTATTCCATATATTAAAAGTTCTCTGCCTAACCAAGAAGGTGCATGCTATTCCATATGTTAATCCTGCCGTTGAAGTACTGATCAGATTATACTTCAAGTTTCTTTTACCCTTATAGAATATCTAGCAACAATTTGTACATAAAATATCAATTTATATTGTAAATTGACCCGACGATGTAGTAAAGACGGTCACAAAGACAGGATTCTGTTTCTCGTCACTGGTATATTGTAAGTTAAACCTCCACTTTAGAGCCAGTTAACCTGCTTCCAGTCTAAAAAAAATCCTTTACAAATATTTTGTGGCTGAAAAACGTGCTCTATCCATCTATCTTATTGTGAACTTAGTATTCCGTGGAAATGAATTCCCAAGTTTCGAAGCATCTTTGTATTAACAGAATGCTGGGACAATAGGATAGAAAGATGTCAAATGTAAATAGCAACTTAAAGTAAGGAAAAAGAAAGCAACGAAAAGGGCGTAAAAAGGTGAAAGAAAATAAAACGTAAATAACCAATACGTATACCAACCCTCCACCTACCCAAATATCCTTCGGCCATTCTCGACTTTGGATTTATACTTTTTGGATTTTTTTCAAAGTTGAAATCTATCCTGAAAAATCGCTGTCCTTAATTGCTCAAATTCCAAGAAGAAAATTCGCTACGAAGTTTGCACAAAGGCTTTTCGAATACATTCAGTAACTGCAACGAAAAAACACTCTCGGAGGGAACAGTATATTTACCGTGTTGAGTATCGTCTTAAAGGATATCTCATTCATTAAGTTGTAGATAAAGCAAAAAAGTTGTTTTGGAAAAAGGTCGATGTCTTTTGGGATGCACATCGAATGTTTCATACGCACACTTGTATACGACGGGAATGTATTCTAGTCACATGCACACAAGACGGAATATATATGCTTTAATCAAACAGGCGACATCTCCACACTAAACAGTAGCTCTCTGAAACTAGTAGACAAGTTCACCTACCTAGGAAGCAGTGTCTCATCAACCGAAAAAGACATCGACACGTGACTAGCAAAGACATGGACAGCTATCGATAGATTATCGGTTATATGGAAGTCAGACCTGACCGATAAAATGAAGCGCAGTTTCTTCCAAGCAGCATTACGTGGACGCTAACTAAACGTATGGAGAAAAAGCTTGGCGGCGACTACACAAGAATGCTGCGAGCAATATTGAACAAGTCTTGGAGGCAGCACCCCACAAAGCAGCAGCTGTAGAGCCACCTACCTCCCATAACGAAAACTATCAAAGTTAGACGAACCAGACATGCGGGACACTGCTGGAGAAGTAGGGACGAGCTCATAAGTGCACCCCTTCACATGGACGAGCAAAGACAGAACGACCAGCTCGAACCTTCATACAGCAGTTCTGTGTCGATTCGGGATGTAGCCCTGAAGACCTACCGGGAGCAATGGACGGTAGGGAGGGGTGGCGAGAGAGGGTCAGGGATATCCGTGCTGATAGCGCGACATGATGATGATATTGGGTATTTCTGGATAATCGTTTACATAAATATAGAAAAAGTGAATACACCTAAAATTGAAAGGTGCTTAAATTCGACTTGAAAACAAGTATTTTCCTTTGACAATAGCAAAAATCTATACAGCGGCTGAAGATGCGCGCCTAGTATGAAGTAATGGTTAACGAGATAAACATGTAGTTATTCATGACGTGAGTTTGATTGACACAGGATATCTCATAGTTTGCTTAAAGTAACGGTTATCGCATAAGGAAATGTAAATGGCGGCCCAAGTTCAAATCATGGACAAGACTGCGTTTCATTTTGCGGTTATCCTCTTGGAAAAGGCATGAAGAGTTTTCGTCTCGTACCAGCACTGGATAAAATAGGGTGCTCTAGTTTGTTGGGATTTAAAAATAAATTCAAAAAGTAGCAGTTTTTCCAGGAGGCCTCCGACATGAAGCGAAATCGGCACAAGCCTAAAAAAAGGGCTTCCTAGCGCCAAAGAAAAAACTTCTCCTAGTACGCATTCGCGACTGTTACTGGACGTACCTCTTTCCTCTCAGACGTTAGTTGTGAGCGTACATGCTGATGGTTCCCGGGGCATAGTCGCCAGCCGTGTCTCCTGCTAGTAGCCCCCCACTGCCAAACATACCTCACTGGACACACCTACAGGACATACGATGAACTCCAAACTTATAATTCACCGAAAATGACTAACATATTTTAACACCTAATCTGGGAGACGCGACTATTTTTACTGGTTCCGGGAAAGATTCCCATACCACAGAATCGTCATTAAATCCCAATATAAAGTTTGAGTTTAAAGGTATCCTTGTCTCTTTCTTTCCGTTCTTAGTTCTCTTACAGCTTTCCACAGACAAAAGGAGACAAGTGAATGGGGTAAGAAAAAGAAGATAGATACGAAACTCATAATCAATCCAACTGAACCTAAGAATTTGCCGACAACCACCACCTACACCACGAATAATAAAAGCTTCTTTTGCTCCATAAGTTTTGGTTTGGTAACCAGTCTAGTAAAAGAAAACGTTTGACTTCAATATTATAATTGAATTTGCGTTGTATCCTGCTCATGGAGTGGGGCTGGGGTAAATACACATTTCTCCTCTTCTAAACGAAATCATGTAAAGAATTGCATAGACATTGAAAATGTCTTCAGAAAAAAGAGGAATCTAAATTAAACAATCTGTATAATGCATCTATGTTTTCTTTATTGAAAAAGATAATGTTTCAATAGATGCGAGCTGTATGTATGATATTTTCTGTGTATGAGTGTCGTTCAAAAAATTCTAAACTTCACAAAGAAGATCATAGATAAACATTATTGTTTTGGCAACATACTACCATTTCTTATTAAACTCAAAACAATTTCTGATTTTTTGTTCTATAAGAAGTTTTAGTGTTGTAAAATAATTAGGGTGGTTAATTAATTATATTATTTGGTAAAATTGTAAGTTAGCTAAGGACTTTGAATGTAAATGTAGTTCTGCTCAAAGGTCAAACGTGTGCACAGGTGGCGACCAGATTTAACACCTCATGTCAAAATAACATTGGGGAAGACAGGATATGGGTAATAAACAAATCAAGGCTTGTCGACCAGCGTCGGGAAATAAGGGTTTGTGACCCAGATGATGATTCAAGAAAGTATGATGTAATTAGAATAGAGAATATAATAAAATGAGATAATTTGAAAATTAAATCAGTTGAGTTTTGAAATTCAGAGAGAGAAGTTGATTTTTGGTTGGCGTGCGGGAGAAACGAGTGTGCGTATGGGTGGAGTAGCTAGAAGCGAGATTCGCACATCGACCCTTTGACATCGTCCTCTCCCTTTGTGTTTACGTTGGACTGTTAAAAATGTACACCGTCTGAAAAAAAAAAGGCTTTCGTATCTGAACAACGTGAGTGACCTATTATTTTTGAATCTTAATATTCAACATGATACCAGTATCGTTATGATGTGTTGCCACAAGAAAAACATTCATTTATGCTCTTCTTTCTGGGTGAGACTTGAAATATCTTTGCGATTGTTTCTTTGTTTGCTTGCGGGTGTTGTGATTACCCTGAATGCTTTTAAACTCATTTTATATCGATGAATTTCCAAGTGTTGCTATAAGTATTTTTTTCTTAAAAAAAGATATTTTCGTTTCTTAAAAAACTTATCTTTGTAATTTTGAGTAAGGTTATCTAGCAAATAAGCTACCAGCACTATATGATAATTGATGACATTAAATAGTATATCAAGCCGTTTAAAGTTATTCTATGCCTAGGGGTTAAGGAATTGCGTTCATTTTACGTTTATATTTACATTTTATGAGTAATTGTTTCTTAAGAGTTTTTTTTTTTTCAATGGAGTTCAATCGTGTACGAATAATTTTTAAACGGATATATTTGTGACTCAATAATAGGTTACAAACAGGTTCTATCACTCCGGTCAGAGTGGACTTTGGAGTACTGGCAATGATGGTGTACTCCATACTTCTATGGTCTCTAGCACTGGGGTCTCAATATTAGATGCAGTTTAGTGTCATACTCTCGACACTTTTTTATGTGTTAGGGGTCTTACCCCTCTGCATTTGACACAGTCAGCCGATTTTCAACTCCACCGAAAGGACGAATTAAGTTATAATTATAAGCTATTATAATGTAAACACTTTTTAAAAAATCATTCATTAAAAACCTCATGCCCAGCATCTTAAAAACTTAAACTGATCGTTATACTCTTACAGACTATTTGACAACCAGCGTAATAAGATAAAACCGTAAAATTGAAAGAAGAGGGCTTCCAAGATTTATTCATTACTAGCTAAATATTATTTGTTATACAGCTGTACAACCACTGAAAGGTGAGCTCATAAATGATGTGCTCCAGAGGACCCCTTTATACGGACGAGTAAGGGTAGAGCGACCGACTAGAACATATATACAACAGCTCTGTACTGATACAGTATGTAGCATGGAAGACGTGTCTAGAGCGATGGACGATAGGGACGCGTGACAGGAGAAGGTTAAGGAAATCCGTGCCATCGGCACGCTATGATGATGATTATTTGTTGTAGTGGACAACGTTTAATTGAAAACAATTCCAGATTACTTGGTAAGGGTCGAGCTCATTCTTGTGTAACCAATAAGGTGGCATATTAGATTATGAAACGAAGTTTATGAAGTTTTAGATAGACTAACCAAAATGGCTTCCGAAGAAATAGATCCACGACCTTACAAATATTAACCATCCGTAGAATCCTTGAAGGTGTACGGGCAAAAAACCTACAAGCAACATTAATATTTGTCGACTTTACCAAGGCCTTCGATTCCATTCACAGAGGAAAGATGAAACAAATCCTACTAGTGTACGGCATACCTAAAGAAACCGTAGCAGCAATAACGATTCTCTATAGAAACACCAAAGCAAAAGTACGATCACCAGATGGAGACACAGAATACTTTGACATTGTAGCAGGAGTACTACAAGGGGACACGCTGGCTCCGTACCTCTTTATCATTTGTCTAGACTACGCACTTAGAACATCGATTGACAAAATCAGAGAGAGTGGCTTCGAGCTGACAAAGAAAAGAAGCAGAAGGTACCCCGCAAAAACAATTACCGACGCCGACTACGCCGATGACATAGCGATACTGGCAAATACACCCGACCAAGCCGAAACACTACTGCATAGTTGGGAACAGCAGCCGCAGGCATAGGCCTCTATGTCAATGCACACAAAACGGAATATATGTGCTATAATTAAACGGGGGACATCTCCACTCGAGACGGAACCCCTCTTAAACTAGTAGACAAATTCACTTACCTAGGAAGCAGCGTCGAATCAACCGAAAAGGACATCGACACGAGGTTAACGAAAGCATGGACAGCTATCAATAGGCTATTGATTAAATGGAAATCAGACCTAACCGATAAAATGAAACGCAGTTTCTTCCAGGCAACGGTCGCATCGATACTGCTATATAGATGCACTACATGGACTCTAACAAAACGGCTTGAGAAGAAGCTAGACGGCAATTACACAAGAATGCTGC
The DNA here is from genome assembly GCA_963585895.1 of Sepioteuthis lessoniana. Lineage (NCBI taxonomy): Eukaryota > Metazoa > Mollusca > Cephalopoda > Myopsida > Loliginidae > Sepioteuthis > Sepioteuthis lessoniana. The sequence continues at coordinate 91,983,903 of OY757916.1, forward strand.
GAGCAATCTTGAATAAGTCCTGGCGGCAACACCCCACAAGACACCAACTGTACGGCCACCTGCCTCCTATCACGAAAACTATTCAAGTTAGACGAACCAGACATGCAGGACACTGCTGGAGAAGCAGGGACGAACTCATATGTGATGTACTCTTGTGGACCCCCACACATGGCCGGGCAAAAGCAGGACAGCCAGCACGAACATACATTCAGCAGCTATGTGAGGATACGGGATGTTGTCCGGAAGACCTGCCTGAGGCGATGAACGAGAGGGAAAAGTGGCGAGAGAGGGTCAGGGATATCCGTGCTACTAGCACGACATGATGATGATGATACACATCTATTGCAGCAGTACTGACACCGATTTGATTTATACAAATAACACGCACTATTTTTTAGGCACGCCATCCTATAAATCATTGTTTGAGGCAAAGCAAAAGATAAATGACTATCCCTTTAAATGACAACAAAGAATTTATTAACATACCTACTTGTTAATAAATGAAGAATCTGTACATTGTTGTGCTTACGTTACATTTCCTACGTTATGATTATTCGGGTATGATTTTTATGATAAGTGAGAGAATATAAGATAACTTTTAGAAGGGTCTGGCTTTCTTTTCTTTGTATAGTCTTTAGTTCTACACAGTATTGTTACGAACCGATTTCTGCCGCTAAACCGCCTTCCAAAGCTATACAGCTTACTAGTGTTATATTTACATATTCTGTCCCACAAGCGTAAGGAGGAATCATTGGGGGAGACTTACTGGCACATGTTCCCCTGTTTTAGTTTGAAACATGCAGTCCCGTATGGAGGGAGAGAATTCTCTTATACGGTATGAGTCAGCTTTTCATTTTGAATGACGAGAGGTTGATGGGCCAATCAAACCACAGGATGTCTGTTGCTGCGGAAAAGGGGGTAGAAGGAGGGACTGCTAGCCCGCTAATCTTTCTCAGTCTGGGGTAAGAAGCGAAGGAGGAAGGCTTGAATTTGACAAAGGGAGATCCTTGCCTACAAAGCAAGGATTTCAACAACGAGCAAAAAAAAAAGAATTCTCTGCTCTCCCACAGAGGTAGGCGTCGCGTTCCATTCAAGGTTTCAAAAAAGGGAAAAAAGAAAATTTCGTAAAAGAAAAACAAAAAACAAAACAATTTATTACCAGTCATCCCGGAAGGAACTTCGTGGGCTGAAGCCCCATACCAGAATCGACATTTTTCCTCCATCTTAACCCTAGCACGTGCGCGCAGCAAGAAACAATTTTGCCCTAACAGGAAAATTTTATAAGGTATGTTCCAAAACTTTAATACCAACAGAACAGGAAGGGGAATGTTCTTCCAGGTAAATTTCAATCTCCCGTTTTTGGGATTCAAAGGACTCAGCCGAATTACCGACCAAATCCCGCCAAGAAGGCGCATAGACATTCTGTTTGCTTTTAATTTTGTTTCGATTCGTTTTTGGTTTTATTTTATTTATTTATTTTTTTATTTATTTATTTATTTTTTTTTTTTTTGCATTAATAAATGCGCATTGTTTTCATTAAGCCGGCCTTGTGTTTTTGTATTCGAACATTTTCAGTAAGGAAGAATTTTTAGTTATAATTTTATCGTGTTGCTAACACAAGTTTTAATTACGTGCCCCCATCCCCACCCCACGAGGACTGAAGAGAAGCCTAAGTGTGACAAACACGGAACATAACACTAGCTTTCCAAGCCAGGCTCTTACTTTTGGCAGCTGCGAAAAAAAAAACACCAATAAAAATTAAGAGTAACAACGAACAATCATATGAATATCAGATTAATAAAGTTTAAAAACAGGAGGGAAAGTAATCCCCCTATTTTTATCCAGTAAGTGGGTGAACTCTCCAACAATTCGAAAGCCGTAAGAATTTGAAAATAAAGCAAACATTGAGACAATGTAAATACACAGGTAAAGAGTACTAAAGAAAAGGATACGTTAAAAAAAATGGAAACAAAACCCAACAAAGTTCAGCAATTCAACACAAAGGGTATACTTACTTGGGTCTTAAATTCTCTCTTTTTATAGAGCCGTCTCTTCTGTGTCTCAACTCAACAACCCGTTCTTTCGTACTGTTCCGACAAAGCCGTTTTTTCTGGTGTTTTTTTTTTTTTTTTTCGGAGAACAATCCTCCTTCTTTTAAAAGGTTGTTGCCTCTCAAACTGCTATTCAAATTCCAACATCTTAATAGTAATTCAGGCCATTGTGAGAAAAATGGAAAGGAAGAATTCGTGTTCGTTACAGTATTTTGGTTGGGTGGGGTTTACTACCTCTACTTCTGTGATGCGAGAAACAAAATTGATTTTTTGATTATTGAATGTTGATAAAGCAAAAAAACTTCATGATTCTTTGATGGTTGTCCACATCGGACATATTAGTAGTCTAGGAAATTAATTCTTGAAAAAATGTGGCACAAGGCCAATTGTTTGGGGGCGGTTGGTTATTACTTTCTTAACATTAACTTGTCACATCCTGTATATCTGAATTTAAGGTCAGAAAAATATATAATCATTCATGTTCAATTAGAATCACTCTGACTAACCTGTAGTTGCATATTGACCCTTGACCGATTTTTTTATCGGTTGGCTGGGTTTTATGGCATATCAACTTTTGTAGGTTATTTAACGCCGAATTCATTTTTGTGCAAATAGTTTTATTTCAAACAATTCAGTTTAGCATGAGTACGCAGTTTACTTGTCAAAAACATTTCTATTTCAAGCTATTCAATTTATTCAGCTAATTCAGTTTAGCATAAGTATAGGAGTTATATATTAAGCAATTCAGTTGTGTGTAAGTTCTGTTTCAATGTCAAAAACAGTTCAGTTTAGCATTCAGTTTAGTCAAACAGTTCTAATTCAGAAAATTCAGTTTTGAATAAATATGCAGTTCTATTTAACCCATTGATAGGGCCCGATCAGGTACTACCATTCCGGGCCAGAGTGGACCTGAGAGCAGTGGCAATGAAGTGGTACACCCCATTCCTCAAAATAAAGAAATAAAATAGAGAAATAAAGACGTGTATATTTTTGTAAAAAGGAAGTGTCATTCATTCACTCTTTCGGGAGATATAACAATATTTCCTATAATTTCCAAGTCCCATAGGGAAGAGTCTTCGTGGTGTATTGGATGAAATGCTGACCTGTGATATCGTAGTAAGCCAGTTCGAAATTCAGTCGCACTATTACGTTCACTTTTGGACTAATATCCTCGGTAAATGTACAAATTCCTTTATCCCACCACTCCTTACTATGCATTCAATAGAACCACTACTGTTATTTTACAAGGTTGGTTTTGGCATTTAGTAACCTTCGGAAGTTTATATCATCATCATCATCATCATATCGCGCTGGCAGCACGGACATCCCAGACCCTCTCTCGCCACTTCTCCCTATCGTTCATCGCCCTAGGCAGGTCTTCAGGACAACAACCTGTATCCTCACATAGCTGCTGAATGTACGTTCGTGCTGGTCGTCCTGCTTTTGCGCGGCCGTGTGTGGGGATCCATAAGAGTACATCTCTTATGAGTTCATCTCTGCTTCTCCAGCAATGTCCTGCATGTCTGGTTCGCCTAACTTGAATAGTTTTCGTGATAGGGGGCAGGTGGCCGTACAGTTGGTGTCTTGTGGGGTGTTGCCGCCAGGACTTGTTCAGGATTGCACGCAGCATTCTTGTGTAATTGCCATCTACCATTAAATAAAGAAACCGGCCCATAGAAATAAGCGGTAAAATTCAAAACTAGATTTAATTTTCAATTTTGTTAAATATTCTGTTTTGAATGTTGCACTTTTCAAACGACTTAAATTTAAGTAAAATGAAAATAAATCTATCTATATCTCCTCCTTGTTCTCTCTTTTTTCTGACCTACGATGAAGAAGTTAAAATAAATTCTAACTCTGGTCCTATTTTCTTTGATATATGATCGTTCTGATGGCCTTGGGCGGACAAAAGTATGACAAATCTTTGATGTTTGTTAGCGCAGGTGGCTCTCAAATAAAAAAGCACAATAAGCCCTGTGCTGCCGCTGGCTGAAGATTGGTTTGAAGGACCAAACACTATTGAATAGGAAGAATTACAGACAATACTCTCTTTCTCATCCACTCACCTGCACATTGGCTAGTGAGTAGAGTGCTTGCCAATGGTTTGGGAGACCTGGGTTCAATCCCAGATCGAGTCCTACCAAAGACTTAAAAAATGGTATTTGATACCTCCTTGCTTAACACTCATCAATATAATGTACGTATCAAGGGTAAAGTGGAGCAATCCAGAGAAAGGCGTAGCACCCTCCCCTACACCTCGGTGTAGTAGCGATTGAAAAGGGAGCCTTCTGGTCACCAACTCACGTATATATAAGTGCACACAACATAGAAACAAGAAAATTATTATCTGCACAAAACCTGAATTGTGTTGTCTCAATGATATTGTTATATCCAATATCTTATTATCATGGAGATTATGTGTGTCTGTCAGTAACTGAAACTACGTCACTGCCACCATCACAATTCTTTCATTTTCATCACATTCTACATGATTTGATTATTTACTTAAATCTCAATTAAGAACATCATTTTATATTATTAATACTGTTGGTCTTATCTACATAAATGTAATGGGATTGATTTCTATAGCCAAATAGCGGTTTACAATGTGAACAGAAAAAATAATTTGCATATTCGTCTTGAAAATTTCATTTTTTATAAATATTTGCTTGGTATTATTTTCTAAATGATTGGTTTGATTTGAATTAATATGATAAAAAATTATGTCGATACATCTCAAAAGAAATCTATTACAAAAAGAAAAGGCTACTTTTATTCTTTACTGTCTCATTTAGTTAAATAGTTCAGTTTGGAAAATTTTGCAATGAAAGTTAGGAGTGGGGGGAAGATCTAGGGTCCAAACTGATGTATTCTTGGATTATACCCGCCACTGTTTCAAATAGGTTTTACATTATAATTCAATTTTAAATTATTTTAAATGCAAATGTTTGCTTAATATCAATATTATTTGTTTTCAAATTTACTCACACACATAAAAAATATATGATAAAAAACTGGTTTTAACAAAATATTTCTTTCCTGGGTGTTATTGAGATCTAATATTATTGTTTTATTCTCAAACGCATTAAAAGCAATCTCATTAATATTTTTTTTAAAGAATTCAATTAAAATAGACCACCTGGACTCTTACAAAACATATTGAGAAAAGGTTAGAGGAAAACTAAACAAGAATGCCACATGCTGTTTTTGAACAAATCCCAGAAGCAGCATCTCAGAAACCATCCAAGTAAGTTGAACAACACACGCGCGGCAATCTTGGTGAAGTAAAAGATGTTCTTCCCACACATGGAGACAACAGTGTTGGCCGACAGGCAGACTTACATATATCTGCTATATACGGACACTGGGTGGAGTCTAAAGGACCTACTGGGACGATGGATGAGAGGGACGGAAGTTAAGAGAGTCAAGGGACTCCATGCAAACAGAGTTACTTGATGATGATGATGATGATGATGATGATGAATCCTTTTTATATGCGTTTTTTTTTTTAATTTCGTTAGTTTTTCGAATTTAATATTTTGATATTTTATTGCATTTAAATATAAATAGTTGCGACTGGAGTGCGTATACTGCTGCTAGTATGCCTAATATTCAGTGACCTATAGTTTTTGAGAGTTACCGCAGCAGAGGACTTAACTGCGTTTGAAAATTGAAAATTAGGTCTTAATGAAAAGAAAAAAAACCTGCCAAAAACCCTTTTCATGGTATCGTACTTGGTATTATGAGTTATGATATCGACGATGCGACAGAAGTGATTACACGAAGATAAGACATTTCAATCACAACTCATGATCTCATTAAGTATTAGTATAAAATAAAGATTAGGGCTGGGAGAAAAATTTTATCTTCATTGGAATTCAGCGAAAGGTGAGTAAATGTTGTGCGCCTTTGTCCAGTAAAAAGCGGGGAAGATAATCTGGAATTAAATCTAGAGTTTTCTACTTAAGGTTTGGTTTGATTTTGTTAATCGAATATCAACATTCGTTCGTTAATACTAAAGCCATTGTTTTAGGAAAAAACAACTGGTATAATATTTAACTCATAGCTGAGGACATAAAGCGGGTTCATATCTTTCCCAAGAGCATTAGTCCAAAAGTGAACGTAATTGCACAACTGGATTTCGAACTCGCTGACTCTGATGTTGCAGTCCATCACGTTAGCCACTGCACCACGGGGCTTCCACCAGCTTTCTGGTTAAGAAAAGGATATTGGTTTTCTGGTTAAGAAAAGGATATTGGTTTTCTGGTTAAGAAAGGGATATTGGTTTTCTGGTTAAGAAAGGGATATTGGTTTTCTGGTTAAGAAAAGGATATTGGTTTTCTGGTTAAGAAAGGGATATTGGTTTTCTGGTTAAGAAAAGGATATTGGTTTACTGGTTAAGAAAGGGATATTGGTTTTCTGGTTAAGAAAGGGATATTGGTTTTCTGGTTAAGAAAGGGATATTGGTTTTCCAAATAGAGAAGTCAGCCCAGTTAAGTTCGAAACATTTAACTTGACGGGACAAGTGTTCAATTTTTAAGTGGACGTTTTAAATGTTTTTTTAGCATCTCTCTTCGTAATTCTTACAAATCGGAGTTAGATAAATCGCATTCTGTGTTCTAATAAAAATCAACCGGATCATCCCGAACCCGCCAAGAAACTTACCCCTACACTGCATTTCAGATGTAATACAAGGCCACATTTTTAGACGGAAGTAGAATCGCACACCGATGCACAGTTGAGAGCAGAGCTGAATTGTTGAGACGCTTCACATATCTGGCAATGAAGCTGATCCTTACCCATTTAGACGAGCCGGTTGTTGCTGCTTGTGTGTAAAGTGGCTCCTTAAAGCTAATTTCTCCCACTTTTATCAGAAAAACTCTGGCTGCGTACACGTGAGTAGGGATAAAATATATTCAACTCAGGCATTCAGGATTTATCCTGGCCTCATCACTATTAATGAAAAGGTGGAGGTATTCTCTGGAGAGAAGCCCCGCCCTCTGCAGAGGATCTCGATAATTATCCCCGGCTGTGGAAGACCTGGAACTTTACTCGGTAAATATAATCACGAGTTCTGATAACTTCTTTCGGGCTATTATGTATTCATTTATTATAAAGAGTTATCAAATTTGTCACCGATCAAATTAGACTTTTAGCGAGTCGGAATGTTTGTTATTGTTTTTAGCGAAGGTAATGTATTCTTGCGCGTGTTTATATCCTCGCTAAGTGTTGTTGGAAAATAAAGGAGGATGATGAAGAAATAAGAAGACGAAGATGCCGTTAGGTTTTATATGAAGGTTTTTAATGGCAGTATGGAATAAAGAGTTTACGTTTATGCTGCAAGTCTCGTAGGAAGGAAAGAAGTTAGGAAACGAAATGAAGTTATGATAGAGCTGAGAAAGCGTTTTAGCAGCTAAATGCCTGAGCGAAAAGTGCATTGTTAGGTTAAGGCATTGTTGGATGTGCGAGGGAAATATGTTCGCCATAGTGTAGCAAAAGTCGTGTTTGATGTTTGAGGACAGAAACGTTTGTAATCACCGTGAGATAGGGGTTTTGGTTGTTTCAGGGAGAAGCGTGAATATCTCCAGAAAATGTTGCCCAGAGGTGAAGTAGCTAGGCGTCGGAGCGGAATTTTCCATCGCAGTCGACATAGCCAATTTTGGAGGTGACGTAAAGTTGTTCCTGTGTGTGGCGTATTGAATTCATCTAATTCATATTCAACTGGGAACCCTTGGTCTAAGAGAAATAGACGCAAGGAGTCCATAAAGTAGACTGCTTCCCTCATGGTGGTGTGATGCTGCTGCTGCTATTGAAGAGCAGACAGTAAGACGTCTGTACTGAACGAAGGAGTTCTGAGAAAAGAAAGTGTTTGGCAGATTTCCTCAGTTTGTGCTGCCCGGAAAGATGATACGGAATGAATATGATAAGTCATCCTGATTGGGTGAAAATATGCGTCGACCCTAACGGTCGAATTAAATTACGCGCCAAACAAAAATACGAAATTCTTTCTGCTACAAACTGAAAGCATCGGTTCCATCGAGCTCATCGAAATGAAGTCGTAATGTGCCTACCTTGGACTTAAATGGAAGACTACTAAGCGACAACAGGTATTGTATGAATCTATCTATGCAACCCCTCAACTACTTTCTTCAGAATGTAACACACGATCAAGTTTTAAGCCAAGTAAAGCTGGTTTTTCTTTCTGGTTCCCTGATCAAAGCTAAAAAAAAACTTAGCCTGCCCAACTATTTATCCATTGCCGTTTCCAAGGGCATTAGGGTGAAATGAAACGCAAACAGCCTCATCCAGAATTTGACCTTGGGTCTCCGATTCTAAAAGTAGGGATTGTAAGCAACAAGACACTTTTATGCCAGACTAATTAAAGCTTATTAAATAACAGTGTTTTGTCGGGTTCCTGGTAAAAAAAAAAACCCCATCATGTTAAGAATAATTGGTTATAATAGGAATAAATGCATTATTTGTTTCTTTTCTTTCGGTGACAATATTCTCAATTCCCAGGTAGCAACAGAACTTCCGTGCGCAGTAATCTACCAAAAAGTCGATGTGCGCATTGCAAGTTTAAGAGTCGTCTAAGAAGAACGAGACAAAATCAAGACTTCGTTGCAAAGGGATTTCGTTAAAAAAAATAAACTGACAGTGGTTCTCGTATTTTTTGACTGTTTTCATTACCAGCTTTGCTTCGTGCAAAAGACTGAATTTAATTAAACAATTTTTTAATTACTACTTGGTTATAAGTTGTTAACCTCACTTAATAGGGAGTAGTTTCTTTTTTATTTCTCTCAACATCATTTACACCTGAAGACAAAATAGATTTTATTTCACTGGAAGGTTTGTCGGTCACATTAGTAAACAATTATCCAGTTAATCCGAGAACAACAACCAAATATTTGATTTCTCAGTTGTTCAAATTTTTATAATGGACTAATTGCTATGAAAGAAAATTAGTTGAAGAGGAAACTTTTTTGACTTGAAGAGACAGGCAGAAATCAATTTTCAACAATTTTTGGATATTTTGTAACTCTGAATGCACAAATTGGTCTCTTTAAATAAATTCTGTTAACAAAGAGAAAAACAGACGATGTAATCTGTATAGGCCTCATTAGACGATGCTACGTCGTTCAACTCTACCATCCACGGTAAGTTATACATCTTATTTTTTAACGTTATAACAGAATTAATGCAATTTTATTGAGTGATAAAGTCATTCTTACTATTTTTATCGGTACAATTACCCATAAAGCAGCTACCCCGGTTGTCTCATTGTGCGCCCTATTTAGAATATGCTGATTCTATTCCATGTAAATCACCCCCATTCCCTAAAAAGTTGGGTTTTCGATACGACACTGAAGTGTATTTGATGTGTGACTCCAGTTCTGGATATCTTAGAAGTCTGGAGTACCCCTTCATTGCCATTACTCCAAGGTTTAATATAACTCTGTGTGGTATTATCTGTTAAGTTCCCATCAATGGATTAAATAGGTCTTTTAAAAAATAACTGTTATTCGTTAGGAATACTTTGATATATACGCTGAAATATTTGAATTAAGTATTGTTACTTGAAGATATAATTGTTTACTAAAGGTTATTATTAGTTACTTAAAATCTTGTAACGGTGTGAAAACAGATGCATGTTATTACCGAGAAATAATTTCTTAAAACTATATAAGTTTTAGATATACTTGTAACTCCAGAGCTGTGTGTAAATTATTCGTATTAGGAATAACAGATAGAATAAATGTGAGCAAATTTTTTTTTTTTGATAACAGCATGATAAATGTAGAAATAAATGTACAATAAATGCTATTTCCTAACAACATATTATAGAATAAACCTGGACCATTTGATATGCCGTTAAAATAAACAATTATAGATAATTTGTTGCCCGTTATATTTGTAATAGAAAAAGGTTACTAATCGTTCCATGGCCACTAATACCTGGTTTGCTGGCTTTTTTCTTTTTCTTTTTTTTTCTTTTTTGTTGGGGGTGGAGATATGCAGTTTATAATGTCAACTAAGTATGCAAGTGCTGTTGAAATTAATATCCAATAAAAGCTTTTTTTTTTCTATTGTAGGTGTGCAAAAGATCAATCATTGCCAATAATTGATATTTGTGGCAATGGGGGAGGGGGAAACAAAATTTTGTTTTGAGTCTTATAAAAGCTTACGTTGGCCTCACTTGTAACCCATGCCTCTAAAAAAAAAAAAAAAAAAAAAAGTGCCTGCCGCAGATGAAAAGGATTTACCGTCAGGTACTTTGTCGTCACTTGTAGTTGATATTAGTTTTTGGCCTTCGTCTGATGTTTTTAAGATTGGCAAGGGACCAATTTATGTGGTTTGTTGACTATTGCTGCAAGGTTAATTCATATTTTACATACAGTATCATTACAATAACCTATCAGAGTGAAGTGCACACTGAAAGCGGCTCGTTTCAGTTAACTGATTAATTAAAGTTTGGTTAATTAGCACTCATCAATGATGATATTTGAGGACATGAATAGGAGTAGAACGCTTGAAATTTGAGCTCAAGCTATCATTGACTTTCACTCTAAGGATGAGCTTTTTCACAGCTTCAACCACCACTGTCAATTATGCATGACTCTAGTCAGAAAATAGGAAACTTCTTTCTCCCATTACCGCCCTGTCGGCTGTGCATAGCATACGCTGAATATCCCCTGCAAAGGAGTAAGACTCTCCTCAAAAAGGGGTGTTCTAGGTATCACACTAAGCGGCATCTATTAGTGAGGAACCTGTTCTGGATATTTGAGGAGTGTGGAGTACCTCTTCATTGACATTACACCCAGGTTCACTCTGACTCGGAGTGGTAGTACCTGTTACGGTCCCATCTTTGAGTTAAATGGATCTGTTTAAAATGGTTTGAATTCGATGGGTATACTTCATGCCATAGAAGTGATAGCACCTGATTGGGGACTATCTATGGGTCAAGTAGAACTATTTGACATTTTAACAGTGTGCAAACAAATGACTTTTGTTACATTGAATTGTTGAAAATAGAACTGTTTGATCATTTAACTGTGTAAAAATGATTAAACTGTGTGTAAAAAAAATAGCTCGGATTATTTAAAAATGTCATCAACAAAATGTATTCAAAAATCATATATATTTAATCTGTATGTATCAACAGGAGTTGCCTTAAATAACCTACAATGGTTGATATGCCATAAAACCCAACCAAACCGAAATTTTCATTATTTCTTTGTTATGAAATAGTAACTATTTTTTTTCTGGGAAGATAACAAATATAGCCTTGTCTAAAGTATCATCCACTTTTAAATTGTCTTGACACTTATAATTAAAAGAGTGAGTCAAAAGCTTTGTAATATTATACGGCACTTATATCATGTGACCAAAGCTGTTCAAGCCATTTAGGTACCCACTGTGGTTGGTAACATTGTGATGGTTGGTGTGCAAACACATTGTGTATAGCTTAAGTCTCTGTAGGATTCAAAAGCCATTCAGATGCATGTGCAATGTTGTCTACTTCATGAATTTATGCTTTACAAGTTTGAATTCGGCCATCAAGACATTCGCTGTGTAAAAAGGTAAAGGTGTTTTTGATGACAGTACAGAAACTGGAAGATTCAAGAATTTTCTGGCCCTGTTAGTTGAGGCTGTAGAATACACCAACTGCATCTCTGCAGATGGGTAAGACTACTCTAATGAGTGACCTGGATATGACACTAAACAATCTGATGGTGAGGTTCCAGTAATACTGGACCTTTGGGGAAGGTGGAGTACCTGTTTATTGCCATTGCTCCAAGGTCCGCTCTAGTCCTGAGGTGGTAGCACTTGATAGGGTCCTATCCACGGGTCAAATAGAATTAAAGTGTGTACCACTGCTAAACTGAATTGTTTATATGCATGAAAATGGATTTGACATTAAATATCCTATAATGGTTGATATGCCATAAAACCATGAAATTTCATGCCAGTTGCAAAATCCTTGACATTCAGGCTTGGTGAGGTAGACCTCAAACTATGAATTCCAATGTCATGCTCTAAGCTGTAAAGATGAATCTAGTGAATAGCACTTGGAGAGTCTCAGGCTAGCTTAGTTTCTTACAGTCAAGTGTTGTTCATCAACTTCATGAACTCAGCAAAAGCATCCAAAACTGCCAAATTGTGCCTCATGTTACCAAAGTATTGCAAAACTTTTTACTCACCCTCGTATGTTCCATTAAAAAAAACTTTTGTTTGAAAAGTTAAGCTGTTTTGAAAATGGAGTTTTTTTTCCTTCTAATGAAATATAATAAATGTTCTTGATTCGGTAATTTCATCCCAAATACTCAACTACAATAGTAATCAAAATATATATATATATATATATATATATATATATATATATATCACACAACCTAGTCTTACCACAGATTAATGAGATACTCTGTTGTTATGGTAATAATAAGCATTTTAAAAATTTAAATATATCCTTGGTTTTATTTTTCTGAATGATAATAAAGTAGATAAAATTATTTAATTTCTTCCTCTTTTGATATTTAAATTTCCTTTTTTTCCACTCTAAATAATTTTCAATTTTCTTTTTATCACTTTTTGTTCCTTTTTACCTTTTTCAGTTTATTTTTCTTCTTAGCTTATTTTCTCTTTGCTTTTTTCTTTCCCTATTTTCTTTCTTTTGTTTATTGTGGTGATTTAAAAAAAATGTAGTCAACCAATTCTGTTCTATTCTCTATTCACCAGCAAAAACAAAAAATCTACATAAAAATAATCCCATTATTCATATTGGGAAATACACTAGACTACTTTAAACTTGATTAGATTAATGATTATCACATTTTTATAACTAGATTAATCACTATTAATTGATGGCTAACTTGAACAACTTTAAAATGATGGATTGGTTGATTGCATGTCAACCTTTGTTGAGTTATTTAATGCCAAAACAGGCTTTTTTAAGCATTTATATGGTTTCATGTATCTAATGATCATTTTCAAACATTTATAGCTTCAAGTAACTAAAATAGTTTCAAGCATTCTAAGATATTACAAATAATTTGCAAGCAATCATGTGGTTTAGATTTAGTACACCTATTCAATGATGATGATGATAGTTATTTAGCACAGTTTATGATTTCAAGTAATCCAATCTCATACTTTTCTGACACATCTATTAAATAATAGATTGGGCTCTAATATTTAGTACCTCACTAGGTTAGAGTGGACCTGATAATGATGGCAAACAAAAGAAACTCAACATTCTCCAGTGATCCGCTAGATTCAGCTTTGAATTCGGTTGTTATATATCTATATACAATAGGCTTTTTAAAACTGGCTTTTCTCTTCATTTCTTGCAAGAGTTTTATTATTATTAGTGGATTAAATTGAACCTGCAAATTGAAAACATTTCTAAAATAATTTTGTTCATTTGCCTTTTTGTGAGGTAGTTCGTCAGTACTATGAAAAAAGCTTTATTGTCATTGGTTTTTTAACTTTCTTATCAAAGACTAAAATATGAATCATACCCAATAAAACTACATCTGAAAAGTGTGAAACCCATATAAAACATACAAAACCATAACTGCAGGACATATGTTCCTACTAATACACTATAATGGAAATTTCTGAATTTCCAGCCCAAAATACTGGCATTTAACCTGAGATTATGAGAGTGTATATCATTTAGGAACTTATAATGGAACCATATCCTCAAGTAGACAGTAGAAAAATAACTATTTTGCCCAAAGTTTGAATGATCATTACTATCTTGTACTTGTGTCAGAGACAACAAAGCACTTTAAATCTTAAAACAGTCACACTAGATATAGACTTATAGACAGAAGTAACAATATTCATGTATTTCCGGACACAATGAAAGCAGAAAAGAAAATAACATCCTTTATTTGTCTCATATGTACAATTACGTGCTTTCTTCTTATGCTTCCTTTTGGATTTTTGCCTTGTAAATTCATGTTAAATGCTATTTTTTTTTCTTTATCATTTTTTATTTTTAGTCTTTTGTACCTCTTCCCTGTTCTATTTACATTCTTGGAAAGCAACCATGATAATAACTTGTTTATAAAGCTTGTTTCCTGTTCTCTTTGAGTTCATTTCATTATCTTGTGTAGGGTTTGTTAACTGGACCTTACCCAGAATGTTTTTAGTAACTCCTCTTTGTCTTCATTTTTAAGATAATCTTGGCAGTTGATCATAAAAGTTCCTCTTTCATAAATAATTTCTTTAACTCTTTTCCTTGTGGATTATCCAAGGTTGTCATTCATTGAATTGTAAAAAAAATGGAATTTTTCTCAATTTCAACTACCTGAAAAATATTGTATAAAATAATATTTTAACGACTTATACAATTTCATGATATAAAATAATGGAATAATTTTTATAAGATAGAATGACATAAGAAACGTATTTTGCCAGCAAGGCTTAGAATATGCTGACCTTATCCCCAGCAGAGAAGTAAGGTCCCTCCCCCTAAAAAAGGGATGTCATCAGTATGACACAATGACCATTACTTCCAGGTCCACTCTAACTTAGATGGGGTCATATCTGATAGGGTCAAATAAATCTCTTAAATAAGAATACTTGATATCTCATATTTGTGCAAAAAATATCCTTAAAAAATAACTTTATAAAAATGTAAATATGAATGTACAATAAATGCAATTCCCTGACTTTTGGCATACATGTTGACAGGCCGTTAAAATCAAAAATATATTCTCTACCTGATGACAAAGATGTTTCTGTCATCACATTATATGGTACCCACAACTAAGAAATAAACATTGAATAATGTGATTGTGTTCCATAATTTTTTACTTTTCAAAACTTCACTGTTCAAAGTCTTATTCTAATATAACTAGTGGTAAAACATAAAAACTGTAATTTATCAGCTTGAAACTATCATTGATTACAGAAGATGATTATTATAGTTAGTTACAACTATATGCAAAGTAATGATTGTTATTCAAAAGAAATAATTACAGGAAACATATAATTATTAGTATTTGATAGGAATACTTGAAAACATTGAAAAAACTGTGTACAAATGATTTGCATTGGATAAAAGTACTCGATATGACTGTACAAAAAACTAATGAGAAAAAACTATATGAAAAAAAATGTAAATATTGATGTATAATGAATGTGATTCCCTGACTGCTAAAGCATAAAATTACCCACAATGTGTTGACATGCCATTAAAATCACTCCTTATCTTCTCACATTTTCATTGAAGATTTTCATATGGTAGTCATTATCTATTCATCTGATTCATTGGCTTTAGGTTGCTTACAATACCAGCAGTAAGAAATCTGTTAACTATCTCGGTAGCAAGCAGACTTTTTACAGCTTAGCATGACTTAATTCTAAGCCTTTTCCAAGTGGTTGTACCCTAGATTTTTTTATAATTGTTCTTATGATAATCTAGGACTTGATTGTTTTAAAATTAATATCTACTTTTAAAATCTTTGTTATTATTAGAATGTCAATACTTGAGCTTTTTTACTGGTGTTAAAAGCTTCCTCTTTTCTTTTCCATAATTTAGAGATTGAAAGATTGTCAATTTTCTAAGTCGGAATGTTTTGTTTAAAAAAAGTATTTAGTTCAAAGTATCATTTTATTATAAAAGGTACCAATTTCTTTCAATCATATTAAATTATTATATTCCTTGAATGCGAGCAGATCACTCATATTATTGAAGAAATTAATTTTCATGGAGCACTAAATAGAAAAATGATCTCAAGAGTAAGATATTAGATTAAGTGGACAACATTAAAAGAAATTACAATTGTGCAGTTTCATACTACATCAGAGATGACTTTCAAAAGTGCTTCAACCAATGGAAAACTTGCTGGAATAAGTGTTTTGAATACTATGGGGAACTATTTTAATGAAAATTGATATTTCACATATTGCTCATTTTTGTCTTCATAAACAGAGCTTTTAATCTTTAAAATTATTAATACCCATATATATATATATATATATATATATATATATATATATATGAGGTGATGGGTCAATTCTCTCAATTATGCAAAAATGAAAATAACTCTGGCCTCTCATTTCATCACATATATTTACCAAAATTACATGAAAATATATGATTAAAGTTATTGAAGGAAATTACAAGCAGCATCAACTATAACTTCTAAACATCTTCAGAATCTTCAGAAAGCCTGTCCATATTTAAATTAGTAAATACTGCCATTATCTTTGCCTTCTGTTCAACTTTACTGTTGCTGGGGTTTTGTTGATCTCTTGCTCAGATATTCCTCACAAATAATAATCAAGGGGATTACATTCTGGGGAGTCAGGTGATTAGATGTTAAGAGATGATGTGGTCACAGAAATTTACTCATTGACAAGACTAGATTCTCCTGCTTGTGTGGCATGGTTTAAAGTTCTGTTGCTTGAAAGGTGGTCTTCCAGCAGCCACACTCTCAGGCCAGGGCAGAACTATGTCCTCTAGGCATTTGATGTTGGCCCCTGTGTTGAGTCTTTGTGGAAAGATGAATGAAAGCCTAAATTCACCATCTCTGGTGACCACCACTAAACACCATAATGTGGACTGAACTGTGGGTTTGGTTTTCATGAATTTGAAGCAGTCCTCAGATTGACACCCAGACACTCAAAAATCTTTGTATTGAGGTTTTCAGGGTGAACGCCAATCAATGCAGTATGCCATTTCCAAATTTTTGGAGAAGTGAATTGTATCATGGTGCTGATTTCCTCACAGACAGTGCCCAACTGATTCTTGTATGCAGCACAGTAGACAAAATCTGAAAAAATAAAGCACATGCAGAAAATTAATAATTCAAAATGGTGACAATTTACCCATCCCTCCTTGTGCTTGTAAACATAATGAGATTTTCAGTAATATATAGAATCTGTTGTTTTCTTAATTACAACTGATTCTATTTTAATTATGAAACCTTTTTTGATCACAAGGTAAACATGTTGTTAGATTAGAAAAGAAATCTTAAGGAAAACAATCATTAACCATATCAATTTAAATTTCAAAGACTTATCCTGTCCATGAGGTTAATGTCTTTTATCTATAAAAACATATTTATTGAGGAAATATCTAATTGCAAACTCAACCAAAAAGCTCTAGTTTGAATGGTCAATATAATATTCATGAATTCTGTATTAACTTGATATAAATCATTTGTAAAGTTCTAATCAAGTACCCTCATTTGAGTGACTCTACCACTCCAGTAACAATTAAATTACCCAAGTTCTTTGACCTTTAACTCATTGGGTCATTCACACATTTCCAAATAACTAACATTGATTTCCCCAAGAGGAAGGCCAAGTCTAATTTACAACCAATTACATTGTCCACAGGATATTCCAGTGGCAGTTTGCCATTGCCTAAACCCCAAATTGGTGCAAATTCTAGCTAAAGAAATGATCTCTTCTTCAGTTTGCCAGCAATAGAGGTTGGAAAAAATCCACTGAAGTTACTAACTTGAAAGTCTATTAAAAAAAGATTTTGAATATTTAGATGGAAGAATGTAGAATTCCAATGTCCATGGACCCAAATTTTACAGAACAAGACTTTGAGCTAAAATACAGATAATAGATCATGAAAAGCACATAAACACTTTTGCTTTGAGGTTGTTTAGGAGTCAAACTTAGAGAAACAGTTATTGTTGTAGAAAATGAAATCTGTGAATTGAGTTCAAATACTGGACGAGGCTGTTTACATTTCACTTCATATAAATTCTCTTGAGAAAAGGTATAAATGTATCTGTCTTCCACAAAATTATGGGTAATTAATAGGGTAGACTGGGGTTTTTAGCTTTGGTTAGGCAACCACTTGAGCAGAAGGAAAACTCTGAATTCAAATAGGCATTACACAACTTAAAAGTTGACTTTCGGTCTCATCCTACTTATGACAAAATAGGTGGGTAAATACATACTTTAGGTTGATTCATTTCTTTTTGTCTTTTTCCAGTGTATCGTCAATTACTTTGAGAAAAGTCATTAGTATCCCAGAAAATTCACAGACATCTGAATCTTTTTCATATAATTCTTAAAAAAACATTCCAATCAATCCACTCCCTGTCTCTCATCAGGTAGATTTCCAAGGAAAAGAAAATTCTTTTTATTTTAGATTATACATTTAATGACAGTTGTCATTTACAAAGCTGAGCCTACTTTGGTACAAGTCTGGAGGTATAGAGCACTCACTGCAAACTGAACTCAATAACAATGGTAAGCTAAACTTGCTAACTAACCATTACTTCTGTTCTGGTGAACACACAAGCTATCTAGTAAGGGAGACTGTTTATTTACATTCAAGGGAGCTAAACCTACAGAGCCGGCCTCACATTCATGGGGCCGTTTCGTATCCGTGTTTTACGGAGCTATATACATCATAATATCCCTCTTATCAAGTGATGTTTACACTGAGTTCAAGGTGATATGTGATGCTGTAAAAGTCCATACTTTGTAATTGTGTGTGAGTTCATTTTTGAATGAAGCTAGTAACATTCAGAGTAATCAAAGTAAAGTCCCTATGTGCTTTTTTCTTTTTTTTTTTTTTTTCTCTTTCCTTTCTTCCCCTTTCTCCTCAATTTTTTGCGTTGTGCGTCTACCTTTCGATAGGTCGTGGTCCTTTAATCGTGCTGGCACTCGGACAGGATGACTAGATCTACGGGTTTGGATTTCATGTGTCTGTGATGTGCATGTTTGTATGGGAGTGTATTGGGGATCAGCTGGTGTTTGGTCGGGCAATGTATCTAGTTGCCGGGGGCGGATATTCAGGGGCTCAGTGGGTGTCCGGTTAGGAAATGTGGCCTGTTGGCACAGGTGGATCCTGTTTCGCCTGTACTGTTGTCCATCTACCTGGACCATGTAGCTGCATGGTGCTGCTTTGCCAGTGACTATACCAGGTGTCCAGTCGCTGTTAGGGTTTTGTGGATGACACTTCACCCTGATAGGTTGTCCTATGGCGAGGTCTGGTAATTGTTTGGCATGCCGGTCATAATAGCTTTTGGTTGTCTGTTTTTTCTTTATGAGTGCCTGTTGTACATCCATTTTTACTTGGGGCGTGTAGTCTGTGGCTTTGCATGGTAGCATTGAGCGGGTGCGCCTTGATAGGAGTCGTTGTGCAGGTGAACTGCGCATGCCTGGTGTGGTGGCATTGCACCATTCCAGGATGGCTTTCCACATGTCAGTTCCTTCTTTTGTAGTTTTTTTTATGATCTCATGTATTTCGGATATGGTGGCTTTGTCCTCCCTGGCTGTCACAGTGGGTGGCAATGAGGCTCGTGATAGTGTGTCACTGATATACATCTGTGGTCCTGGTTTGTACTCCACATCCAGAGAGTATTTCTGAAGTCGAGGCCACATTTGTTGCAGTTGCTTTGGGCTGGTGTGGATGGGCTTCGACAATATAGTCTCCAGTGGTTTGTGGTCGGAGAATACTTTCACCTTCTCCTTGCCGAGGATGTACTGTTCGAAACGTTCTGTGGCAAACACAATGGCGAGGCATTCCTTCTCAATTTGAGCATAGTTTCGCTCCATTTTAGTAAGTGCTATGGACGCATACACGATGGGGTGTCCACCCTGTTTTATTACAGCTCCAAGACCAACCTCCAAACTATCGCATTCCAGTGAGACTTCCTTGTTAACATCATAATATTGGAGGACTGGAGCTTGGGTGATGAGTTCTTTCATCCTACTGAAAGCCATTTCGTGTTGTGGCAGCCAGTCAAATACAGAGTCCTTGTCCAGTAGGCGTTGCAGCGGTTCACATACAGTACTTAGTTTGGGTGTAAATTTGGCAAGGTAATTTGCGACTCCTAGGACTCTCTGAACATCTTGGATGTCTGTGGGGCATTGCATCTGCAAAACTGCCTTAACTTTCTCTGGGTCTGCTGCTAAGCCCTGTGCACTGAAGATGTGTCCCATGTAACTGACAGAAGTTTGTTTGAAGTTAAAACTTTTTGGGGTTGAGTTTTAAACCCTTTTCCCGGCATCTTTCGATAAGTGATCTGAATGCTGTGTCGTGACTTTTGTCGGCCTCCGCATCAATTTCACCAGAACCATATATTATGGTGTCATCTGTGATAACTTGAGTGTTGTCCAGTCCCTCGAAACAGTGGTCGAGTCGTTGTTGCCATTCCTCTGGGGCTGAGCTAATTCCAAATGGCATTCTAAGCCACCGTATCCTGCCAAATGGAGTCCAGCACGTTGTCAAGTATGAAGACGACTCATCCAGTGCAATCTGAAGAAACCCATCCTTAGCATCTACGACCGAGAAGAGCCTGGCCTTGCTCATCTTTGTTGCTATTTCCTCGACTGTTGGAGTTGGGTAGTGGTTACGCTGGATTGCCTTATTCAAAGGGTATGGGTCAATACAGATCCTCAATTTGTGGGATTTCCAAATGACAACTATGTTGCTGATCCAGGGTGTCGGTTCTGTGACCCATGCTATCACTCCTTGTTCAACCAATTCCTCCAGCTTTTGTTTCAGCTCCATTTTGAGTGCTAGTGGAACTCTGCGGGGTTGTTCTGAACTGGTTTGATGTTTTTATCAATCTGTATTTTGTATTCTCCTGGTAGTCTTCCCGGCCCGGAAAATACATCTTTACAGTTGTCGAGAACACCCTCCTTGGTGAGTGATTTAACTTTGTCCAGGTGTCTGACGCATTCAACGTTGAAGGCTATAAGCTGGAGTGCAGAGCTGGCCCGTCCAGATAATAAGGATGGCGAATTATTGTCCACTACTTGAAAATGGACTTTTTTCTTGATGTTTGCTTCGCACCACAGTGTTACAGCTCCCTGGGGTTGGAGAATGGAATTGTCGTACAGCTTCAGCTTTATATGGGAGGGCTGTAAGGGTGCTGTGGTGAGGCGTTTGTAGTCCACAAGAGAAAGAGTGCTGCAGCTTGCCCCAGTGTCAATTTGGAACTTGAGGGTTAGAGCTTTCTGGCCTCCTAAGGGGGATACGTGGATGTTTGCATAGTAGTGTTTGCGGTCTGACAAAAGGCCCAAGGCATATATGCTTTCATTACTGCTGGCAGGTTCGTCGTTGACGTAACGGACCTTTGCATGTGCTGGCAGTTTATTTGACCGTGGTGGATGCGCTTGGGATTGGCACATCCTTGCAACATGGTTACGCTTTAGGCAGATTGCGCAGGTTAATCCATAGGCCTGACATTTGCCTTTGTCATGGCTTAGTCCGCAGAATTTACAGTCCTTGATATGCTCCTGTCTCTGTTTTCTTTTTTCTGCTTTTTGGGTATAATGCACTGTTTCTGTTGTGATTCTGCTGCCTATCATGTCAACTTGTCTGTCCCTTTGTTCAGTGCTTCGACATATATCTATTGTCCGGTCTAGTGTTAGGTCTGGTTCGCTGAGGAGTCTGGTCCGAATTTCTTTTTTATTTGTTCCCATCACTATCCGGTCGCAGAGTAATTCATCTTCCAGCGTGCTGTATCTGCACGTTTTTATTAGTTTTCTCAGCTTGTTCAAATATGCATCGAAACGTTCGCCTATTTCTTGGTCGCATGAATTAAATACGTAGCGTTCGTACGTCGTATTTAACTTAGGTTCGAAATAGTCCGATAATTTTTTTATGGTGGAATTGATGTCCACACATTCCTCCTCTGTCATGGGCAGATTTTTGATAATTTTTAGGCATTCCTTGCCAACGATAGAGAGAAATGTTCCTACTTGGACTTTAGCCGGTTTGGTATCAATGCGCGTAGCGTCGGCATAGTTCGTCCATGAGAGTTTAAATAGGGACCAGTTCTCTCTCAAATCACCGCCCATGTCCATTTTTTCCGGTGGTGGGATGGGGTAAGCCATTATTCCGAAGTATTAGTCTTATCTCCGAGGTATTGTATCCGATTTGTGCTGTGTAATGATCCGGTCCGACTTCCGTGTTTTGTGTGTTCACGTGGTGTCCGAAGAGTAGTTGGATTAGTTTGCCGGTGCGTATACGCTATTTTAGTTATTTTCCGATGTAATGTGTGTTTATCCGAGGTGTGAAGAGATGACTTCGCCGAATGTAGAAGAAAAATCCCACTCTGATACCATGTTCTGGTGCCGATGGCGCGCGATAATAAATAACACGTGAACACACAAGCTATCTAGTAAGGGAGACCGTTTATTTACATTCAAGGGAGCTAAACCTACAGAGCCGGCCTCACTTTCATGGGGCCGTTTTGTATCCGTGTTTTACGGAGCTATATACATCATAACAACTTCACAGAAGGTTTCTCTCGAAAACTAAAGTTTAGATTTGGCCCATCGAGGGAAGTCAAACTCATTACTCGGTAATATTGGGTTTATGAAACTAACCTGTTAATTATTACCTCATTATGAGTTTTAAAGAATAGATCAGTTGAACATCAAACATACAAAGTAGCTTCAAATTCTAAACAAATTCTGGGGGTGTCCTCGTGGTGTAATGGTTAAAGCGATCGACTGCGGAATCATAATACACAAGTTCATACTCCAGTCGCGCTATTACGTTCACTTTCGGGCAAATACCCTTGGGAAAGGTATGAACCCCCTTATCCTCCCAGCTATGGGTTAAATAGTACCACTATTGTTCTTCTAGGAGAATGGCTTTGGCATTAAATAACCTAAAATGATTGGTTTGGTTTCTTTGGTTTACTGGCATATCAACTTTTTGTAGGTTATTTAATGCCAAAGCCATTCTCCAAGAAGAACAGTAGTGGTACTATTTAACCCATAGCTGGGAGGATAAGGGGGTTCATACCTTTCCCAAGGGTATTTGTCCGAAAGTAAATGTAATAGCGCGACTGGAGTTTGAACTCGCTTACTACGACTCCGCAGTCCATCGCTTTAACCGTTACACCACAGAGATACCCCCACCTAAAATGAGTTGATATGCCATTAAACAAAGAAACCAAACCTAAACAAATTCTGGTTTATATCCTTACCAAACATATTTTATTAATGTGTTACGTGCACACTCAAACCATCCTTTTAGTGAGGTTTGAAATACACAGTTTATCTCAAATAAATGGGGAAGACCTTAAAAAAAATGGGTTTCTTGTGTATGACACTAAATTGGATGGTGGTGAGGCTCCAGTTCTGAACATTTGAGAAGTATAGAGTACTATTTTATTGCCATTATATACAGGTCCACTCCAACCCAGGGATCCATCTATGGGTCAAATAGAACTATCAAACCATATTTTTATTTGATAGAACCATGTGCATAAAAATCTTTAGAGAAACAACTGCAGAAAAAATATATATCAACATACAAAGAATACAATTTACTAAATTTTATTGCCCAGTCAGCCAGGGCTGTAGAAGACATAACTGCATCTCTCCAGAGAAGTAAGCCCCACAATGAGTGTCCATGATATGACATTAAACAATCTGATGATGAGGTTCCAGCATTGGACCTTTGGGGAATGTGGAGTATCCTTTCATTGTCATAACTCTTTGGTCTGCTCTTACCCAGGTCCTATCTTTGGGTCCAATAAAACTGTTTGACTATTTAAACTGTGTGCAAACAAATAACCTATGCTAAATTGAATTGTTTGAAATAGAGCTGTTTGACTATTTAACAATGTAAACAAATGACTGATGATTAATTGAATTGTTAGTGATACATATCAATATCTGGAATGATTTGATTATGTGCAAGCAAATGATTAATGTTGATTTGGTTGGTTGGGTTTTATGGCATATCAACCTTTGTAGGTTATTTAATACCAAATTCTTTTTTATACAAATAATTACTTCTATTTCAAACAATTCAGTTTAGCATGAGTATACAGTTTAATTATCAAAAACATTTCTATTTCAAGCTATTCAGTTTATTCAAACAGGTCTATTTAGCGTAAGTACAGTTTCAATGTCAAAAACAGCTTGTGGATATACTTAAAAATTTAAACGATCAAGAAATGCTGGAAACATTTGATGAATAAAAGTTACAAATTTGATAAAAATATTTGTTAGAGGCAATGTGAGATTCTGTCAGCTTTAAAGACAAAATGGACTAGTTAACACTAAATCTTTTTCTTGGTTCCATTTAAGTTTACTTTCAAATATAAATATTTCAATTACATCAACAAAGTATTGTTAGGATTGAAAAATTACAATGCCCCGTGAGCTGGGGCTGTAGAATACACTGGCTGCATTTCTGCAGAGGAATAAGACCTCCCTAACGAGTGTCCTGGAGATGACTCTAAACCATCTGATGGTGAGATTCCAGTATTACTGGAGCTTTGGGGAATGCAGTGTACCCCTTCATTGCCATTGCTCCAAGGTTCACTCTGGCCTGGAATGGTAGCACCCAATAGCTCCTACCTATGGATCAAATAGAACTAAACTGCGTAATCATACTAAACTGAACTGTTTGAAATAGAACTGTTTTGTGTAAACAAAATATATACTTATACTAAATTTAATTGTTTGAATTAGAACTGTTTAACTAAACTGAATAGCATGAAATAGATATGTTTTTAACAATTAATCTGTGTAGTCATGCTAAACTGAATTGTTTGAAATAGAACTGATTATTGTATAAAAATAGATTTGGCATTCAATAACCTACAAAAGTAGATATGCCTTTAACTCAAACAATCTAAATATACATGTTCTTTTAACTGTACATTAATCATAAGACAAAAATCTATTACTAGTGAAATCAATCCTTGCTGGATGCCACATCATTGTGGTTTTATCTTTATTCAAGCAGAGGTATCTAGAATTACCTGGGTGCCATTTTTAAAAATATATTTTTATATGTATATTTTTACTCACCCCTACTCCACAGGCAAGATGTGTTCTTGTAATTCTGAACTGATATGCAACAAAATCAATTCAAACAGAGATGTGTTTTAATCAGCAAGATGTCAGAGGAAGATAACATTTCTTATTCTTTGGTTTAGTGCTTTGCAGAAAAGATGTCAGTGGGAGCGATCCCCATGCATAATCACTAAAGTGCTTGACTATAGGTTCAAAGTAAGCAAGGTCAAACTCCAGATGCTCTGTTCTGTCCACTATCAGAATAATACTCTTGGGAAAGATATGAACCCCCTTACCTACCCCCAGCTATGGAATATTATCACTGGTGTTCTTCTACAAGGATTGCTTTAGCTTTAAATAACCCATTAAGGTTGATATCCCATTAAAGCAAAGAAACCAAAAAAAAATGTCTGTTTTTTCCCCCAATATGTGAGCATGCAGTATTGAGCTGACCATAAAAAAATAAGAACTTTCAAAAAAGAGTAGATGAAATAAAATGTAGCACATTTTTAACAGTATATGCTGAAAATATGAAAATGTGCTGTCTTTTCAGGGTCAGTAATCAAGTTCTGTGAGAATCATTTAATGTAAAATGATGATCATACTACAGATAAACACAATTCTTGTCTTATTTTAGCTCAGTTGGTTGAGGCTGTAGAATACACCAACTGCATCTCTGCAGAGGGGTAAGACCCCCACCCACCCCCACCATGAGAGTCCTCGATATGACACTAAACAATCTGATGGAGAGGCTCCGGTAATGCCATAGCTTTAGGGAATGCAAAATACCCCTTTATTGCTATTGCTCCCAGGCCCACTTTGGCCTGGAGTGGTACCACCTGATAGCTTCCTATCTATGGATCAAATAGAACAACTGTATACTTAGGCTAAACTAAATTGTTTGAAATTAAACTGTTCTTACATTTAACTGTGTGTAAACAAACAAAATTGTACTTATGCTGAACTAAATTGTTTGAAATGGAAATGTTTATATGTATAAAAATGGATTTAGCATTAAATAATCTGCAAGGTTTGATATGTGATAAAACAAAACCGAACTTCTCTTAATTGTCCAGAGATGTTAGAGTGGGTATAAATAGGGTTTGATTTCTTCTGCTGGCTTATCTGTCTGGATGCTCAACAACTTTTTCTTGCCGAAAAAAGCAAAAAAACATTGCAGTTGTACAGATATTGCCCTTGAGTGGCTCCAAAGGAGCTAAGACCCAGGTTTCTTTTATTCATTGATCATTCTTGGACGCACGTTATAAGTATTTCAACTTTTTATGTTTCATATACATACACACACCCACACATACATTCAGTTAAGGTTATCTAGTATTATCTAGATGTGAAAACAGAATCTGAAATTACTATAGTTAGTTTGTCATATTTACTTTATTATTTTCCTATTTCATTCACAATGCTTTCTATATCTTTCTAAACCTCTCTTATATATTTGCCTGCCCAGTGTTTTTCTAAATTCTGAAGATTTATCTGTTTACTTGCACTATATGTCCATTTTGTATAGGTTGATTTATCTCTCTTTCATTTTCTTCCAACTCCTCCATCAGAGGCAATTACAATATAAATGATTACTATCACCTCCATTCTGAAGTCTCAAGGTATAATCTGGTTTGAATAGCCTCCATGATTTTCAAGTCCTCAAATAAAGTGTCTGGCTAGTGATTCTGCATTGCTATCAGCTAATAAACTGAAGAAATTACCTAAAATGTCACGCCAAAATAACTACCCCTTCCGACTTTAAATAATATTCGGAGTACCCTGCCCTATACCTTGGTAAAGGTAATAGGATTTGCTAATTCGTGAATTTTGTTCCAAAAATAGTTTATTAAAAAAGAGAACAGATTATCAAAGAAAATCTTTTTTTATTATTTATTTTCAATCTTTTTTTTTTTTTAAACTTGTTCTCTTTTTCTCTGGGATTTTTTTTTTTTTTTAGTTTTTAAAATCCTTTTCCACAGTGATAGCATTATCAAACTTGACTTGCTTAGGAAGTAGCAACATTTAACCTTAGTGAAATTAAACTATCTAAAACAGTTACCAAATTTCTCTTAAAAATGAGACAAATTTATTTACCAATAGATGTGAGCCACTCCCTTCACAAAACCAAATCTTCATTCAATTTATTTTTTGTGATTGTAAGTTTATGCCTCATTAATTTTTGTCAGGTATGGGTAGTTAATGATTCAGCAAAATTTGAAATAGAAACATTAATCAACAATACTTTATCTCAGAAGGTTGCTTATGTTTCGGGCTATTATTCTCTGGTGCATTTGTAAGTGAGTACATATGTATATGTGTAATATTAATCAAACCAAAACAGCTGATCATAGCAATACCTTTTTATTTGAACAATACACTTAAAATCCTCTACTAAGAGAAGAAAGCACTCACTAGATTAATTTTCAACTAAATGATAATAGTGAGCTTTCTTCTTTCATGCGGATTAGCACTTTTTATCTACCCCTAAAAATTAGCATTATATTTTTATGTAACTATAACTCGGCAAAAACAACACCTCAGACGTAAATTTTTGAGGGGTCATCCCTTTAGTATTATGGCTAATCTGGTGGACTGCACCATAATAAGCAGGTTCAAACTCGAATTGCACTATTATATTGACTTTCGGGCTAATACCCTTGAGAAAGGCATAAACTCATTTATCCCCCAACCCAGTCAGCTGAGGCTGTAGAATACACCAACTGTGTCTCTGCAGAAGGGCAAAGAAAAGATTTAACTGCATGAAAAAAAATGAGCACAGACTTTTAAAAAGTTTTATGAACAAAATGTGTTTACAAATCATTCATTTAATATATAATCATATATTAAATATATATGTATGAAGAGGATTTGGGACTATAAATATAATCTATAATGCTTGCTATGCCATAAAACCCAACCAAACCCTTTATTCCCACCTATGGGTTAAGTAATACCACTATTGTTCGACAAGGATGGGTTTGATATTTAACAAAGAAGTCAAAGCAAAACTAGATTCGTATTAGAGTAAATTCGAAAAATACTCATAATGAATAAAATAATTTCCTGAACAATTTGCAACCAAATGATTTTGTTCGATTTGCACTTGTACTGAAGACCAATTTTTTAATCGTTCAGATTCTTGATGTAACAGATACAACTATAAAATGCTAATTAGAATCCATTGTTCCTTCCTAAATAAAAGCATTAATATCATTATGGACAGCAGCTCAAAAGTAACCAACAGGTCATCTAGTGCCAAACTAAAATTAGCTTTGCAAATACTGAAATCAGCTCATTGAAGAAATTCATCTTTATAAATAGGATTCATGTCATAGAAAGTGAAAGATAATAATGCGAATCTTTTTACCAATACCAAGCCAATCAAACTTGGAAGGTTGATGGTTGATTCATCTCAAACCAACAACACTTCTCAGACTTCACCCATGAAAAACAGATTTTTCAAAACACTAGTTGGCATCACACGCTCAGCTTCACTCCAATTCCAAACTTGACAGTTTTATTTCCTGCAGCCTAAACTTTAATCAACTTGACCGAAATGCTCTGATGCAGAGAAATACATCAAAATCTGCCTGGTTGCTGATTTTCACTTCTAAGATGACAACTCCAATCACACAAGAACAAAAGATATCAATCAAAGCTGATAGAAAAGCAAAATCTGCTGAGATTGCCTGAATTGTGCTATTTGAAAATTGCCAAGCATGGGGGGGGGCATACTGTGTGCCTGCCAATGACACCCTGGAGTTCTACTTTGGATGAAAATTGCTGGACATCTCTTGCGTCAAACAAAAACGTATTTGCATGCTTTTATTTATTTTTAGAAGCGAAATGTAAAGTGAAAGGACTTAGCAAACACTTGGAAACACCAAGAACATTCCTTTGCAACCTCACAAATACAATATGAAACACTAGGTTTGGTAATTCAACTTACATAATATGGAACTCCTCATTAAATTTAAATTTTTATCAAAGATTGAAGTACTTTTTATTTAATACAAGCTTAATTCCCATCACTTAAGATAAGATTATGTTTGTGTTCCCACTTCTTGCCTAAGATTCAATTGTACCAGTTTGAGCCAAATTTTTTTTTTAATTTAAAGCATTTTACGTGGTGAGCTGAAAGACGTATCAATTAATGATGCTTTTTGAATGGTCAAGTTCTGCCATCAATGTACAAATGCTTGCTGCTGGCTGTTATTCAGCCATTTTAAATCTTCATCTTCCACAGCACAAAGCATCCCTGTTAGCTGGAGCTGTAGACAATACCAACTGCTTCTTTGCAGAGGGGTAAGACCCACCCCAACATGTTTCCTGGATATGACTTTAAACTGATTGAGTGTTGGAGAATTTGGAGTACATCTTCATTGCCATTATCCCAGGTTCACTTTGACTGGGAGTGGTAGTACCTGTTAGGGTCCTATCAATGTGTCAAATAGAACTAAAGTATGACACTAAATTGCCTCTCATGAAGTTCCAGACCTGGAGCTTTCGAGAATGTGGAGTACGTCTTCATTGTTATTACTCCCAGGTCCACTCTGACCTGGAGTAGTAGTACCTGTTAGGGTCCTATCTACATGTCAAATACAACTGTTTAACTATTTGAGTGTGTGCTGTAAGCAAATGTCTGATATTAGAATAAATTAATATTTCATAGCAATACTCAAAACCATTTAACTGTATGAAAATAAAACTGTGTTTTATAGCTATACTTGAAACAATTTAACTGAGTGCAAACAAATGATTCATATCAAATAGAATTATTAGTTTTTTATTGCAATACTTCAAACCATTTAATTGTGTGCAAACAATCTCTGACTAATTTAAAATGTTCCCGACCAAATATTCATATATAAATCATATAGAAACAGGATTTTGCATTAAATAACCTACAAGGTTTAATATGCCATAAAGTGCACCCATCCAGGTTTTTCTGATCTTGGTCTGTTTTTAAGGCTAGTTTCTCCTTCCTTGATATCTCTGAACTTGTTTTTTGCCATACATTTGTTGACAGTTCTTGGGCCTTCCACATCATAAATTTCTTTTGCTACTACCCTTGTACTTAGTCCTTTTTTCCATAGGCTGCATAAAATGGCTTTAAATGCAATTTTTTAATCACTCTTTATCAAGAGTGTAAAATAAATAATGAATAAAGTTTATATGTTATATAAGAACATAAAGAATAAACAATTCAGAAACAATTAAACTATAATTTGTGTCAAATATAACATGGAGATATAAGTTGCTAAAACTCAGCAGTAAAAATTTGAAAAATCTTTTGACAAATCCTACTGAGAATCAGTTACTAATAGGTATTATCATCATGTCGCACCTTCAACACATATCCCTGACCCTCTCCCACCACTCTTCTCTATCGTTCATCACTTCTGGTAGGTCTTCAAGGCTACATACCTGTATCAGCACAGAGCTGTTGTATGTAAGTTCTAGCTGGTCGTCTTGCCTTTGCTCGTCCATTTGAAGGAGTCCACAGGAGTACGTCACTTATGAGTTCATTCCTAATTTTCTAGCTGTGTCCTGCATGTCTGGTTCATCTAACTTGGATTGTTTTCGTGATGAGTGGTTAGTGGCCATACAGCTGCTACTTTGTGGGGTGCTGCCTCCAGGACTTGTCTAATATTGCTCTCAGCATTCTTGGGTAGTTGCTGTCAAGCTTTTTCTCCATCCATTTAGTTAGCATCGATGTAGTGCATCCATACAGCAGTATCGACACGACCACTGCTTGGAAAAAAATCTATAGGTGTCATTACTCATAAAAATCCAATGGTTATTTTTAAAATTATGTATAAAGTTAGTGACAGTAGTTGAAGGTGACCCAAAGCCTCCTTTTTCAATAGCTACTACTTTCCCTGGATTGCTCCACTTTACCTTTGATCCTTACCTTATGATGCTGAGTGTTAAGCAAGGCAGTCTCAAGTATCATTTTTTGAGTCTTTGGTACGACTCGACCTGGGATTGAACTCTGGTCTCCTGGACCATTGGCAAACACTCCACCCATTAGAAAATGGCCCAGTTATGTATATGTTAGCAAAATTCTTACAATGGGGGACTTTATTGATACTAACATTTTTGCTCCTACTTTGATAGTTGCTTGTTAACAGTCTATGATGATATTAATACTTCTATTTAGAAATTATATTGATAAATTTTAGTTTATACTTCATAGTTATCATATTCATATCAACGGAATGATAAAAAAATTTATGAGCTGTTGGATATGTTTTTTCACCTGCTGTCTGAAAATTCTTTAATTAGCAGATTTGGTGCAACACAGAATTTTGCAAGTGCAATATATTTTATACACACCTGAACGTGCTCTGCACAGTTTTTTCCTTATTTCCTAAAATGAAAATTAATGTCAAGTGTAAGATTTTTTGATGTGATGGTTATTAAATAAAATATTATAGCACAGAAGTGCTTCAACCAATGGAACACTTGCTGGAAGAAGAGTGTTGAATTCTAATGGGATTATTGTGATGAAAATTAACATTTCATTCATTATATTTTCTGCTTTGATGAATACAGCTTCAGACTTAATAGTTTTTGAAAAGACTTTATGTACACAGTTAATAATACTATTCCCTAATAGCTTTTGTTTCTGGTGATATCATGGATTTGAACTCAAATCACCAATTAGATACAAATATATATATCTTATATCTAGGTTGTCAAGATTGCTCTATATGAGCAAGACTACTTAGTGGAAGAAGAAACTATTTGTATGTGCTTAAAAGGCTGCATGCACTAAGATGACTCTTAAGTGCCAGAAGTTTTTAAAATTTCTGTTGCAGAATATACACCTCTGGACAAAAATGTTAGACAAACCTCAAAAATGAAGAAAAAGATATTGTTTACAATTTTTAAATTATGAAAATCAGATATATGAAAGATAAGGTTAAGAGACATTTAAAATAAAAAGAAATTTCAATTCATTTTTTATACGTAAATTAGCATTTATTCTAAATTTTAAAATTTATTTTTAATATAAGACCACCAATAAAAACTAAAGAAAAAAGGACTTGATTTAATTAAAAAAAATTATTATAGAAAGTCTACGTAATATAAAAGCTATCAAAACTGTATTACTTAGAATACTAAAAAACATCAATGGCAAAAGGAACTAAATTATCTGAATTTGAGAAAGGTGAGATAACTGCTCTGAAAAGAGATAGAAAATCTCAGAGAGAAATTTCGAAGGCCTTAGGACGCAGTAAAACCATTATCTGCAATTACTTGAAAAGTCCAAATAAGTATGGAACAAGAAAACCAACTGGCAGGTCAGAAAAATTATCACCACAATTCAAGAGGAGAATTGTTCATTAAGTAAAAAAAACAAACTTTGTCAACATCAAAAATATTGAAATCCCTAGTGAATGCTCCTTGCAGTGCTAAAACTATTAGAAGGAATTTAAACGACGAAAAAATTATGCATAAGAAAAGAATTCATCGTCCAAGGTTAACTATGAAGCAGAAAGAGGAATGACTGAAATATGCTCACCAATATCAAACCACGAGTGCTAAAAAATGGTGAAAAGTTGTTCTCTTGGACAAAAAGAAATTCAATTTAGATGGTCCAGATGGCTTTCAGAAGTACTGGCATGCAAAAAATTTTCCAAAACAGAATTACTCAACAAGCCATAGTAGAGGAGAATCTCTTAGCATCTGGGGAGCCTCCTCATCTTCAGAAAAACTTAAACTACAATTTGTCAGTAGTCAACAAAGAGCAACAGATTATGTGAAGATTCTAAGAAGGGCGTCGTCTATGTGGAGAAGAATGGATTTTTCAGCAAGAAATGCTGCTATCCACAATGCATCAATAACAAAGAAGTACTTGCTTGAACAAAAAATAAGACTTCTTGACCACCCAACATGCTCTCCTATAGAACATTTGAGGGGATTGATTGTTGCAAAATTTCATGAAGATGGTTGATAGTACTCAGCAATTTCTGAACTCAAAACACAATCTAAGATGTCAGGGGAAAAATACGTTTGGTTCAACTTCAGAAACTAGTTGAAAGTCAGCCGAGCAAAATTTTTGAGGTTATCAAAGCTAATGGCAGATCTAAAAAATATCAAATAAAAAATTTGCCCTTATATTCTATAGTTCTGTTCATAGGTCTTATATCTATGTCAAAAATAAATTTTGAGATTATGTATACTAATATACATATAAAAAATAAATAGAAATTTTTCAGTATTTTTAATTTGTCTTTATGCCTTATCTTTCATATATCTGATTTTCATAATTTAAAAATAAGCAGTATATTTTTCTTCATTTCTGAGGGTGATCTTATATTTTTGTCCAGGGGTGTACATGCAAGAAGGTTGAAAGCCCAAAGTGTGGGGATTCCTAATGAAGACAAATGACTTTCCAAACCACCATGTAGTCATGCTGTAGTTAATGTATGGTATTTTTTACATTAACAATGTAAGCTGTTGACTCTGTGTGTATTTTCCCATATACCTAACTAGACCAACCCTGAAAAGACTGACTCTTCTTTCCATTTCTGCAAACAGCTTTAGAAACTTCACCAGTTGTCGGATATTTGTCTAATACATTCTTGATGGGAAGCTGACCAAGTTTGTCTGAGCTATTGTCAACATTAGAAGGTTCAAAGTTTACTCAGGAATCACTAATATATCTTGGCCTGAAAGTAATTTAGAGCTATGCCTTCGGAGCATAGGGGTAACAGAAATTGACTTAGGGCCATAGACTTCTGAAAGAAGGTTATGAAAGAATTTAGTCTTGAAAATCAACAGAGATTTTTGTTTATTAGTCCTCAAACAATTGATTTTGCATTTTTCTTAAGTGATTCTCTACCTGTCCATTTGAGCTCAAAATATGCAGGAGGGAGTCCCTGTTGTATAGTGGCTAACATGATGAACTGTGACCTCATAGTGAGTTCAATCTCCAGTTGTGTTACTTCATTCACTTTCCAACATATACCCTTTTGAAAGGTTGCCCAGTCAGCTGGGGCTGTAGAATACACTGACTGCACCTCTGCAGAGGGGTAAGACCCCACCCAACGAGTGTCTGGGATATGACACTAAATAATCTGATGGTGAGGTTCCAGCAATGCTGGGGCCTTGGGGAATACGGAGTACCCCTTCATTGCCATTGCTCCTAGGTCCACTCTGGCCCGGCGTGGTAGCATCAGAGAGGGCCCTATCTATGGGTTAAATAGAACTAATGGCATACTTATGCTAAACTGAATATTTTGAAATAGAAATATTTTTGACAATTGAACCGTGCTTACATTTTGAACTACATGCTTGTGCTAAACTGAATTATTTCAAATAGAACTGTTTTTTGACATTGAAACTGTACTTACACTAAACTGAATTGTTTAACATAGAAATGTTCTGACATGTAACTATGCAAAAACAAAATCTGTACTTTTACTAAACTCAATTAGCTGAAGTATAATTGTGATTGACTAAACTGAATAGCTCAAAATAGAAATGTTTTTTACAATTAAACCATACTTACATTTAAACTGCGTGCTTATGCTAAACTGAATTGTTTTAAATTGAACTATTTTTGACATTGAAACTGTACTTATGGTAAACTGAATTATTTTATATAACTGCCTGAATAGTTTGAAATAGAAATGTTTTTGACAATTAAACTGTGTACTTATGCTAAACAGAATTGTTTTAAATAGAACTGATTATTTACATAAAAATATATTTGGCATTAAATAACCTACAAAGGTTGATATGCCATAAAACCCAACAAACCAACCAACCTTTTGAAAGGTATAAAGCCCACTTATCCCCCTTAAGTTCTAGGTTAAATAGTATCAATACTTTTTTCTTCTCTAAGGATGGCTTTGACATCAAATAACCCTTGAAGGTTAATATGCCATTAAACTAAGAAACTAAACCTAACTGTGCAGCAGACTGCTCTGTGGAAGATATGTCGCTCAGAATTGATCTGTTAACCAGAGGTTGTTTTTGCTCGAGTAGTTTTGTATCTGTCACATTATCTTCAAACCAGTTCTGATGTCTCTCTTCAAATGTCCTATTACTTCAGGTGAATTATTATATAATTTTGATTTAAAGTTAGATGAAATCAAACACTATTCTGATCCATTGGTTAGAGGTTATTGATCTTATCAATGTTTTATTACTGAATTTCAGGCTGCTTTAGTTTGATTATGTTTATGTAGATAAGTGATTGAGTGCTTGATTTTGATTTTAATTTTCAAATTAAAAGAATCTTTCAAGAGATATTGGTGGTTACTTTAGCATTTTATGCCCTTGGCATCATGAATATTTCAACAGTCACAAAAGTGAACAATGATAAAACCTATCATATTTCAGTTTCAAGAATACATCAAGGTTCTTTTGTGCTTTATTTTCACCTGAAAAAAAAAACTATTACCAATGACTAAGTCAAATTAGTTGCATAAAGAGTGATGTAATTCATTGTGGTTACACTTTGTCAAGCTCTCCTCAAACAAACCATGTGGTGTGATCACTCCCAATTTTGCCATTGCACCCTGTTGACTGGGATTGTAGAATAAGCCAACTGCACCTCTGTAGAGGGGTAATACTTGAGGGGCCACCTATTGGCTGTTGTTGGTGGCTAAATGGTCTGTGACCTTGATAGTCAGAGGTCACATGACATGCAACACTCACTTCAGCCTATATTTGGGCTTGACAGGCAGTCAAAGAAGCCAAATCCAATCAATCCATTGTTTATGTCAGGTCCTAGAAACTTAATAAATCAATCATGACCATATTTTACAAATTGCTCTTGTGACAAACAAACATCCAACCTTTTATATCTTATAGTCACTGAAAGGATGAGGCTGAGGGTCAACTGCACTGAAAGAAATGGCTAATAAAAACTATTTCTACCAACTTATCAATGCACATGAAGTTATTGAAAATTATTCTGTTTATTAATACATTGAACAAGTCCTGGATGCAAAACCCCACAAGGCAACAACAATACGGCCACCAGCCTCCCATCATGAAAACTATACAAGTTAGACGAACCAGACATGCAGGACGCCGCTGGAGAAGCAGGGACGAGCTCATAAGTGATGTACTCTAATGGACCCCCACACATGGTCGAGCAAAAGCAGGATGACCAGCTTGAACATACATTCAGCAGCTATGTGAGGATATGGGGTGTAGCTCTGAAGACCAGCCAGAGGCGATGAACGATATGGAGAAGAGGTGAGAGAGGGTCAGGGATATCCATGCTAGCGGCACGACATAATGATGAAATTAAACATAACAAAAAACAAGATTTGGTATTAAATATCCCACAAGGATTGATATCCCATTAAACAAAATAAACAAACACTGAATTCTGACAGTAAAATCACCAAGGCTGACACATTGATCAATTCTGGGTACCTTGTTGTGATTGTTTCTCTGAGTTTAGCTAGAAGTGTCCAATAGCCTCATCAGAGGGGCATTAATCTCTGGCAAAGGAAGAGTGACAAACACTGCTGAGAGGAAGGTATAACACTAAAATTTAATCAGATACATCCTGGAGGAACTTGACAAGTCTTTTGGTTACTTGCATCTAATTGCAAAGCTGAAAACCTAACTTTCACAAGGCTCCATCAGATTTACCTTTCCAAAAGAAAAAAGAAATTTTAGAAAAAGAATTTCAGATTGCTCGATGCTATTTAAGGAATGCTTGCTGAATTTTTGCACATTTTATGTTCCAGGAACATATGTTGGTGCAGGATTTTTCGTGAATAAAATTTCCAATTCTTTTTGGATTTGCATGTTTTAGCTTCCAGTTCTTGTTTTTGTTTTGTTTTTTTAGCTTAGAGTGCACACAGAGATAAAACCACTATAAAATATACAGGAAAAAAAACATCTATACAAACATCTGACAATTGATGAGAAATTTGTGAAACTGCCAATAATATTGAAAGCTTGTGCTAATCAACTAGTTTTAGACATTGCTTTTTTTTTTTTTTTTTTTTTTTTTTTAGAAAAAAAAAACAACTTACCACGCTCTCATTTTCTTATATATAGGAGGGTGAATTTGTTGAAAAAAGGAAAATACATTTTCTTTTCAGAATTTTTTTCCATGAATATACACTCTGCATTGTTGGAATTTGTTTATAGCAAAAATTATTTTAATCTTGAAAAGATATTCGTTTTGAGGCTATTTAAAATGGAGGCAAATCAAAAAGTTCTTCAGGCTTGAATAGAGATCTGTTATCAAATTTTTGATGGCTGAGAAATGCAAGCCTAATAAAATTTATGGAAAAATTTGTGATATCTACAGAGAAGTATGTTTTAGTCAAAAAAATGTTTACAAATGAGCTAATATGGGTTTGTCACTATGAGCCTGAGTCAAAAAGAAAGTCAAATGAAGCTGAAACCTATTGATTCTTTACTGGCGTAGCAGTAAAGAAGATCATGCTGTCTCTAGGACACAAGATGAGCTATCACTATTGGTTTCTTTAAAAAAAGGTGTCACTGTAAATAGTACTTCAAATTGCCAATTCCATAGATGAAAATTATTATATTCACTGAATGACCCTTTATATATATATATATATATATATATATATATATATATATATAGTCTTATATCTAAGTTAGTTATGAGTGTTTTGTCTAATATCCACCAAGATACTTTCCCCGTATTCACTAGAATTTAAGTATTTGATAAATTAATTTTCTTGAGATTGGTTGAAAATTTTGGAATCAGAAGTTTCTCGTGAATTGAATTACCACAACCAGAAAATCAGAGAACACTTATGTACGACATACGGAAACACTGGACAGCTGTTTCAACTTTATTAGGTCTCATCAGCAGTGTATACCATGATTGAACCAGCGACCACAGATTGCAGAGCCAAAACTCTACAACTGAGCCAACAGCCCATATCGCACACAAGTGACACCAAATTAACTAGTCATTTCCATATCTCATGTGTAAGTGTTTGCTGGATTTTCTGGTTGTAAAAATTGAATTCACAACCTAATTCCTCTACATAAAAAAAGAAATTGAGAAATTTCTATAATAATCAAAAACCACCTATTGTACTATTTGCACTTTGTCAGAAAAGATACATTTTCTTTTTGTGTGGCAGTGTATTTATATCTGCTAAGGAGAAAATAAAAGCAAATTAAACAACTATTTTATAATTGTGTGACAATATATTCACTCAGCTTTTGTTTTTCAGTTTCAAATTGATATGGCTTTTATCTTAAAGTTCTTTCTTGGCTAAAGGAAATTATAATGTTAATGATACATTCAATACAAGTTTTTGGAAAAGTGCTTGAGGTACTACTGTCAAATCTTTGGCTACAGGTAATGCCTTGAAAGCAATTAAATTGTTCTCAGAATTAATTCTCTCTATCTTTGACATATTTTTACTTCTTAACTAAAAAAAAATCAGACAGTAATAGAATATTTATTCTGGTTCGTAGGATTCCTGTTAAGCAATGGAATTGTTAAATTAAGGAAAAATAACTACTCTTGAAATGCTTAAAGCAATTTTGGACTGTATAATTAAATATTGTTTCAGTCCCTTCCATTTCATGAATTCTACGAACAGCTTCAGCAACTTTAGGGCCCTGTCTAAAAAAAAGCTTCAAATTCTAGATTAGGCTGTTTACATTTCACTACACTAATCCCCTGGGAAAAGACATGAATCTATCTCTTCTTTCCCCAGCTATGGGTAAATCATATGGTAGAGTGGGTTCTTTAGCTTTGGTAAGGCAAGCAGTTTAGGAGAAAGAAAGCTCTGCATTATAACTTGCTGTACTCTACTTTAAAATTGAACTTGTCACATTCTACCTGTGGTAGAGATGTTGGGTAAATAAATACTCCAAAATAACATCTAAAATAATATGTAGTAGAGTGAGTTGAAAGTTTTTTCCATATTCTGGTAATGTAAAACACAATTTGGCAGGTCTTTTTGTTCATGACAGAGAGGAACCACATTGGACTGTGAGATGCCAAGCTCGCCTGATAGTCTCTGAGTGCTTTTCACCAGATTTGCCTCAATAGCAAGTAGCACAGACTCAGAAAATATAGTTTTATACCTTCCTGACCTTGGTTAGTCATCAAGGTCCTTGCAACCCAAACAAAATTTCTTGAGTTATTTCTTTACAGTATTGCGATCCACTGTGCCTTCACCTTTCATACAACAAATGATTTTCATTGCTTTTAGAGCATTATGGCTTTGTTCAAATTCATTAAGTATAAATTTCCAAATAAGTCTTCATTTAACATTCATCTGTGTAGCTTTTGAATCACACATTGTATAAAGCAATGCACAATGTATCAGTGAACAACCAACTATTTGTCCAGTCAGCTGGGGCTGTAGAATATACCAACTGCATCTCTGCAGAGGGGTAAGCCCCTCCCCACAACGAGTGTCCAGGATATGACACGACACTAAACAATCTGATGGCGAGGTTCCAGTGAGGCTGGAGCTTTGGGGAATGTGGAGTACCCCTTCATTGCCATCACTCCCAGGTCCACTCTGGCCCAGAATGGTATCACCTGATAGGGCCCTATCTATAGGCCAAATAGAAAGGAACTGCATACTTATGCTAAACTGAATTGCTTGAAATAGAATTGTTTTTACGTTTAACTGTGCATAACCAAAATATATACTTATATTAAACTTAACTATTTGAATAAACTGAATAGCATGAAATATAAATGCTTTTGACAATTAAACTGTAGTCACGCTAAACTGAATTGTTTGAAATAGAACTGTATTTGTATGAAAAAGAACTTGGCTTTAAATAACCTATAAAGGTTGATATGCTATAAAACCCAAACAACAACTATGATACTGCCAATCATAACAGGTACCTCTCACGGTTTGAACTGCTTTGGTTCCAAGATATATGTACAGCAAACTAGCACATCCCAAAATATTGCAAATTTTTTATCCCCCCCCCAGTATTATGGCTTGCTATACAAAGGATGCAAAAAAAGTAAAACCTTCTGCTTATTTCTATGGAAACTGCTACTGATAGAAAAAACACCACCATTTGATAGAGCATATTTTCAACTGCAAAACACATTTTTCCTCACTGGCAAAAATGCACTGTCAATGGTTGTGGCAAATGAAAAATAGTATTTGATAGTTGAAAACTTGCTATGCAAGAGAGTTCTTGCGTTTTGTGTATCTGTTGTAATGTCAATGGAAATAAACAAGGGGATTTACTTCCGGAACTTTTCTGCATCAGAAAAATAAGGTCTTAAAAAGATTAGTTTCAGGTCATCCTTTCTGTTTTTTGAACCTGGACTAACTGGCATTTGGCTTTTACTACAACAAGTATGGTTCATCAGTGACAAACTGATTAAATAAAATATTGTTTTGTCAAAGTTTGCATTAAACTTTTTCTTTCTGCTCAAGTTACAAATAATATCTTATTTTTGTGCAGAATAAATTTTTTTTTTTGACAAAAGAGAAAATTGAAATGGTATGATCACTGTTGATTATCTTTGGGGTTTCAAAAATCATTGTTAACCTTGAAAATTTTTGTATTTACATGGCTTCATTGTTTTTTTTTCTGTGGCATTTTGTCAGGTCTTGCAAAATTTTAGCTCAACATGCTGTTTACGAAAAGGTCAAAAGAGAGTGATAAAGAATGTGTTATTTCTTAAAAATTATACTGAAAATCTTTTTCACAGAAACAAATGTTATTTCAGATTAAATCAGATTTAATGGAAAAAGCTATTTTGTCTGAAACTTGTTGGATTATACTCTCATGAGCTTTAATTCTTTTAACCACTGAATAAATTTTGACAAAAGTTTTTTTTAAGAGAAAAATTACTGAAAAGATTTGTTTCTACTATAAACATTTCATTAATATACTCATACATATATACTAGGGTGAATCTGAAGTTTTGAAATATTTTGGCAACTTATTCACTTTATTCAAGTTTGATCAAAAGCAGCCAAGCATTCAAAGTAGAGGCCATCTTTTTGCACCATCTGAAGCAACCCTTCTGCTAATTCTTTAATCCCTTACTGACACCAGTTCTTGTCCTTTGAGATGCTGAACTCTTTCACTGAAGCTTTCACCTTGATTGTTGAAGCATCATGAACTCGGGAAGTGAGCCATAGATCAAAACAATAATCCGAGGGGTTGAGATCCGGATTATATGTTGGGTGTGGCATCAATTTAATTCCCACAGGTTCCTGAAATTTATTCCAGTTATTTAAGTGGTAGGAATTCCTGCATTGATTTGCTATAGAAGAATTTGATTTCTTTTAACCAGTACCAGGTATTTTTGCCTCACAATGGCATATATCCACTCCAACTGTTCAGAGTACAGGTGGGGATTGATGGTTTGACTATAAGGAAGGAATTCATAGTGAATAACCCCCTTATAATTCCACCAGACATGGTGTATCACCTTGTGACCAAAATGTAAATATTTCTAAACTTTTGATTCAGTTGAATAAAATGTATATGTTCAATCAACTCTTCTGCCATGAAAAGGATGTGACACAAGGTCAATTTTCCAATGAATTACAACTGGTTTGAATGAAAAGTTTTCCCTGGTTGTTATACTAAGCTAAAGAGTCCTGTCTGCCCTACTATTTACTCATAGTTGAAGGAATATAGTACAATGTGAAATCCAAACAGCCTCATCCATGATTTGAACTTAGATCATTGAGTCCATTTCCTATTATGGAAACTATTACACCATGAGTGCCTGTCAATATATATATATATATATATACACACACAAGGGTATATGCTATTCAGGAGTAATCATTAACAAGTGTAGAGATTTCAATCTTAACTATGGTTTCATTATCATGGGCTTCTAGCAAGGTAAGCTTACACATACCTGATTTGATATATCTCCCATCACCCTTTAGTTTATTTCAGGACTTAGGTTTACCCCAAGAAATATGTGACATAGGGAGTAATAAGCCTTAACAAACCATACAAGTCTATAATGTATTGATGGGGAGAATTTAGAGTTATCTTTCTCTTTGACTATTTTTCCGACTAAGACAAAGGAACCGAGTCTGCGCAACTAGTTTGCTCATAGCTGGTCAGAAAAAATTACTTTCCAATGAAGATTGGCATAAAGTAAATACAAATAGCCTCAATCAGAACTTGATCTCAGGTTACTAATTCCATTTTCCATGTTGATAACTATATATATATATATATATATATATATATATACATATATACCCAAAGTGTTTTAAAAATTTTATATAATTTCATTATCAAATAACTTGATTTATTCTTGTTCTTGATCTTAAATTTCAATGCCATGAGTAGAAAGAACAAATGATTGTATATTTAATGTTTAAACACTTTTTCTTTTCCGGTGATTGACATTTCTATACCTTTTAAAAGAAAAAAACGAAATATTAAACATGGTTTTGATTTGTTAGAATGCATAGTTTTAAAATTTGAGGTCATTTGAATGAGAATTAGTAAAACTATTAGATTATGAGATAGCAATTTTTCTGGAATACCCTGTGTTTGTGTGTGTGTATATATATATATATATATATATATATATACTATCCAAAGGTTTAGAGTATTTGAACAGATTGATCAGTCTTTATCAGTTAAAACATCCTGCATTATCTATTTGTAATAAATGCACAAAAAATTTTGAACTGGGCCAAATAGAGAATATGGATAAAATTCCAATAACATTTAATGTACCATATAACATTTTTTTCTCTTCATATTTTCTGCTGAAAGAGGAAGAGCTTTGACATGCCATCAAATACAGTAAATCTTGTTAAACATATCACATGTCTCTCAAAATCAATCCATCAAGAAATACAGTACTTTGTT
Source organism: Sepioteuthis lessoniana (assembly GCA_963585895.1). NCBI lineage: Eukaryota > Metazoa > Mollusca > Cephalopoda > Myopsida > Loliginidae > Sepioteuthis > Sepioteuthis lessoniana. The sequence goes on from OY757916.1 coordinate 92,026,544, forward strand.
TTTTTTAATCAATTTTCCTTTCCTCGAATAAGCTATTTTTTGCCTTAAAATTTGGAAACTTTTTTGTGCATATATAAGATATTTAGATGTATTAATGCAGTTTTTATGAAAGGTAAAAGAAGCTTTAAACCAACTGAAAGGCTCAGAATCCAATGCACTAAAAATCCTTGAAAACTGATTGACTTGCCCATAATTTGAAATTGTTTTTTATAATGAACAATCAATAGCAGGAATCAGGACTATTTGCATATGACTATGAATATATGTACACGCACATATATATATACACTTATATGAGAGTTGGCTGAAAAGTTCATTTGCGAACCAAGTTACTCTTATGGTATATGACCAAATGAGGTCTTTTTTCAGCATAGATCCCCTTGCAGTCCACACACTTCTTCCATTAATTTTCTAATGCTTTGAGATCCTATTAGTAAAAAAAAAACTAATCAGTAACTGATATGTTACCATATGAACTTTTCAGCCTACCCTCATGTGTACATATATAAGTGTATTTGGGCAGTATTTCTTCATTAATACGTATTTGATTAAACAATACAGACATTGTTTGTCTGCACACTTTTATATTTATCTTTTAGAGTCTCCACATCAATTCAATAATATCCAGCAGGAATTGGTTAATAAACCTCCCATAATGGTTTCCTAGTATTTTCCACCCAATCTTAGGCTATCATCGAGGGGTTGTATATTGCAAAAGTGACGTGACCTTTGAATATACATTACTACTTTGTAAGTGTTGAGCATTTATTATTAATACTGGAGTGTTCTTGTAGTATTTATTTTTAAATCTGGTTATTAAAGTAGCTGCAGGAGCTAAAAACATTTAGATCCACTTCAAGAATCTGTAATTTTTGCTTGTTATTTTGTTGCTCTAATATTACCCAAGATTGGGCTGAAAGTACTAGGGAACAAATTAATTCACATGGATACCATAAAATTAATGTGCTGACTTGAAAGGATGAATACAAAAATGTCTAACCAAAGGATTTTTATATTGCTTAATTAAATATATATATATATATATATATATATATATATAGTACTCAATATCAGTAATAGAGCATGTGAAGATCTATGTTTGAATCGCATAGACACAGCCACCAAGCATAGTTGGCTCAGTGTTTTTGATGTGCTTTTGGTGGGGTTTAGAATACTATTATTATATGTTTTACTGAAGGGTAAGGCACCCCCCCACCAAAAAAGATCTGTCCTTGGTATCATGCCAAACTGTATCTGATGTTGAGTTTTCAGTTCTGGAGATCTGTAGAGTCTGGAGTACCTCTTCATTACTATTATTCATAGGTCTATTCTGACTCAGAATGAGTGTACCTCTTAGAGTGACATCTATAGTCAAATAGATCTGTTTTCAAATTATTTGCATTTGATAGGAACAACTGAAATCATATAACTGTGTGCCAAAATCTCTTAAGAAATTACGTAAAAAATGCTAATATAAATATACTTGCCTTGTTGGTTGGGGCGGTACAATACACCGACTGCACCTCTGCAAAGGGGTAAGATCATGCCCTCAACAAGTGTCCTGGGTATGACACTAAACAATCTGATGGTGAGGTTCCAGTGATGCTGAAGCTTTGGGGAATGCGGAGCACTCCTTCATTGCCATTGCTCCCAGGTCCACTCTGGCCTGAAGTGATAGCACCTGATAAGGCCCTATCTATGGGTTAAATAGATCTAATCTGCATACTAATGCTAAACTAAATTACTTGAAATAGCTCTGTTTTGATATTTAAACTGTGTATTTATGCTACACTGAATTGCTTTAAATAGAACTGTTTTTGACATTAAAACTGTACTATGCTTAATTGAATTATTTGAAAGAGAACTGTTTTGACATTTAACTGTGTGTGGACAAAAACTATACTCATACTAATAGTGTGAATTAGAACTTTTTGACTAAACTGGATAGCTTGAAATAGAAATGATTTTGACAATTAAACTATGGACTCATGCTAAACTGAATTGTTTGAAATAGAACTGATTATTTGTATAAAAAAGAATTTGGCATTAAATAACCTACAAAGATTGATATGCCATAAAACCCAAACAACCAACCAACATATGTTGTGCCACTAGCCCGGATATCCTTGACCCTCTCTCGCCACTTCTCCCTATCGTTCATCGCCTCTGGCAGGTCTTCAGGGCTACATCCCGTATTCTCACATAGCTGCTGTATGTATGTTCGAGCTGGTCATCCTGCTTTTATTCGGCCATATGTGGGGGTCCATAGGAGTACATCACTTATGAGCTCGTCCCTGCTTCTCCAGCAGTGTCCTGCATGTCTGGTTTATCGAAGTTGGATAGTTTTTGTGATGAGAGGCAGGTGGCCATATAGTTGGTGCCTTGTGGGGTGTTGCCGCCAGGACTTGTTCAATATTGCTTGCAGCATTCTTGTGTAATTGCCATCTAGCTTCTTCTGCAACCAATATATAAACATACATAATTCCTTAACTTCTATGAATAAAATAACTCCATACAGTTTGACATGCTGTTAAGAATTAGTTAATCATTCTGTATCTACACTATGCAAGCATATGTATATTTATATATTTCAAGTACACATTAATCCCTGCTTATGATAGATTATATATTTAAAGCTTTTCACTACACCTTCATACTCATATTGAAAAGTGTTTGATTTGTCAAATGCCCTTCACCATTAAACACATTTTCATAGAATTTAGAGCTTTTGCTCTCATCAGAAAACAATTTTTTGATGTAAATAGTTTGGGTGACTTATTTGTGAATGTCCACATTGATGACCTTCTGTCTTTCTTGAAAGAGTTTTGGGCCAAAGAATATGATGAATACCACTTGAACACAATGAAAAAAGTAAAGTTGACAACCTCAGTCGAGGCTGACCTGAAGGCTCTCTTTTCACTGAGGTGTAGGGGAGGGAACTACTCCATTCCTTGGATTGCTCCACTTTACCCTTGATCCCTACCTTATAATGCAGAGTGTTTAGCTAGGCAGCATCAAGTACCATTTTTTTTAATCTTTGGTATGATTTGACTTGAGATTGAACTCTGGTCTCCCAGACCACTGGCAAACACTCTACTCATTAGGCCATTCCTAATCTAGTGAGGCGTCAGGCAGGCTAACATACCAGAAAAACCCTTCAGCCAACAACAAACTATTCACACTCAAATCACACATGTATAAACAAGATCTGACATTAAATAACCAGTAACAGTTGATATGCCATAAAATCCAATCAGGCAATCAACATATTGAAAAATCAACTATTTTCATGTTCCATTGTTTGGACGAGATGCCTCCATTGCCATCATAGAGATCAGTGCATCTTACACTAATTTCTTTTTCTTTTTGACATGATTTAAACATGCAGATTATCAATCACAACAATGCTCTATTCTCCAAGAAACTTATCAAACAGTTCTAGAAATGCCAGTTGTTCAGCACCCTAGAAATCAGGATTAAATGAAAAACGACTAAGATTCAATCTTTTAGACTAATTTTTTTGATTATGCATTAGGAAATCAGCATCTACTGTTTGAGCTGCTATCAAATAAGGAGGTGCCCGAGGTGTAGTGGTTATCGTCATAGGAAATGGACACGAGTTCAAATCCTGGATGAGACTCATTGCATTTCACAGAGCACTAATGCCCTTGGAAAAGGTATGAATCCAATTATTCTCTCTCCAGCTATGGGTAAATAGTAGGGCAGACTAGGTTCTTCAGCCTTGGTGAGGCAACTAGTCTAGGAGAAGGAAAACTCTGAATTCAAACCTGTTAAACTTCACTTAAAAAATGACCTTGTGTCATATCCTGCCCGAGCGGAGGGGTTGGTAAATATGATTAAATAAGGAAATATAGAAAAAAAAAGAATCCTCATAGAAACATTAATGACATGGAGGTAATCTACAAGTTAATAAGATGAGTGAAACCTTTTGTGCTCCTGTTGTAGCTGTGGCTCATAATGATATTTAGCTTAACATGGAAAGTAAATAGTACAAGGGCATGAATAGTTAAGTTATCAAAAAATTCAGTAGATAGATGAGTTCACAAAGTTCAACATCTCTTCCTCTTGGCTAAGTGTAACAAGATAGGCTTGATCTGGTATCTTAGACCAGGTTTTACCAAGGTCAATAGTGGTCAGTGGAGATTAGTGTAATATAATTAGGGATAACAATTATTTTAGGCAATTATTTTATTTGTAGTGATGAATTGTAAGTTGGCTAGAAAACTTTGCATGATGAGTAGGATGTTGTATGCTAAGGTCATATGGTGCATTGCCACATGTGTGACTAGAGATCGAGTTTGACTGGTTGTTTTTGAAATCACTGTTTAGAAACCAGATATTGGAAAAATAAACAAAGTTGATGACATGTGACCTGACTTAAGATTAATTTGGATTAAATTAAAGTTAATGACTCATGTCCTTATATGACTCGCTGATAACATATTTAATATATACAATATAAGAATATATTATAAATCAGTGGCAGTTGGAGCTTGGAGTCAGAGTTCAGAGGTAGAGACAATCGGTTGAGCTCAGCACCTTCTGAACAAGAGGAATGAAGAGGTTGAAGTCTGGTGTCTATTCATTTGTCTTGCATGCATGAGATCCCTACTATTTCTATATAACAACAGTAGACCTTTCTGCCTGTCTTTTTCTCTTGGTTGCGACTGACTGCTATAAAAATGTATATAGTCAGAAATAAACTCTTCATATTTTGAAACAGTGGGTCCAACTTGTATTTTGCATAAGATAACATCTACTGACATTCGAGGTGGTGCCAGGTTGGTGAGGCTAAGTCACACAGCATCTATTTAATCCCTACATGCTAAACACTACGATTTTGTCCTGTAACATTACATTAGGGCTGTCAGGATGATATCACCAACTTAAGGCAGAAGCAGAGTTTGGTATTTTGTCAACTTTAAGATGAGGAATTTTGTGACTCTGCCTTTTTTCTTTCTTTTTTTTTTTTTTTGGTGGCTGGGGTGTGAGGAGAAAATCATTTGCTAGAATGAGGAATGCATCAAAGATATGCGAAGAGTCAGTTCCAAGGAGAATGAAGAAGTTTACTCCACATGTTGCGTCTATAATCTAATTCTACCCGTTTCCATTGCTTTATATATTAAATGGAGAGAATAAAGCATAGAGGACCTAACGCTTAAGCCAAATTGTTTTTTGCTCTCTATCTGATAATGAACCATCACCAGTATACAAGTCATCAATGATTATTCTGCATTTAGGAAGAATTAAAGGATTGTTATTGATATTTTGTAACTATTATATGAGGAATTTGGAAGATTAAAAAATGATATTCTGTATAAAGATTTCCACCAAATTATCATTCATTTGAAAATTGGACTTGAAATTGCTTTATTCCAAAAGTTAAAGAATTTTAGAGTATTCTAATGAAAAATTCACTAATGTACTTTTATTACTGGGTTATGGTAATGGTTGACAAAATTTTAACAGACATTGTATGCTTTTGTGTTGAGTTTCAACAAAAGAATCTCTAGTTTCTGTTTCTTTTAAACTTAAGTCATCTTTTTCCAAGACTGGCTACAAAGCAAAGCTGAATATTTATCTGTGCCTCCCATCTGGCAGGATTTGACTCAAGGTCTTTTTTTATAATGAGGATGTAGGGAGCAGGAGTCACACATGAGCTGAGGGTTGTGTGCTGCTGATCAATGCTGATCACAAGATGCGATGTAAACTATGCTAGGTTTTGGTAAGTCTCCTGGCATGAAGCCACATGACCTTGCTGGTCATAGATTCATTAGGCACAAAAAACTAGAGCAATGTGAATCTGTGTCATTGTTTCACCTCCCAGCTCATATGCCAAGTGGCCTAATGCTTGACAGGAACAGTGAATTGATGCAGTTGGGCCATAGCAAAGCTAGAGAGTTTTATTTGCCCTGCAATTTTGCTTACAAGTGATAAAAGAAGAGATATTCATGCATTTTTCAGTCATTAGTGTGTTGTGAATTTTAACTGCTTCAGCCTTAATCGGAACTTGCCAAATTAATTCTATCTTCAATACTGTAAACCATTTGGCTATGCATACCAGTTACGACATATTAAAACACTATGAAGAATCAATATAAATAGTGAATTATATTTTAAAAAAGCAATTTAATTAACAGGCTAATTATTTCTTCAAATCCCATGAAGCAATCCATAAAGGCAATAAAGATTTCAACTGTAAGAAGAAAAATAAAACTGATATTCCTCACACATCTTGGTTTGAATTTTAATACTTTAATTTTTCTTTTATATCCTCTTTCTAGGGTAGTAAATTTACAAAGTCACTAAGTGGTAATTAAATTCATCTAATCTCTTTCTTGGATTGCATAATTCACTCAAATAACAGCTCAAGTAATTAAGATAGAATAAGTGAAATACACAAGTATTGAGGAAAGAATTTCTAGTTATACAAATCCTATCAGTAAAAGATAACTTTTAGCTACTTCCAAAATCCCTAATATTCTCAACATCCTTATCAAGGTATGCTGACAACATGGATTCATTAGACTCTCTCTCACCATTCATCTTTATCATCCATCAGTCTTGGAAAATCCTCATGACTACATCCAATGTCTTCAAAGAGCTAAACCTAAGTTTTTAATGGTTATTAAACACAAGAGTATCCAGGTGTAGGAGTCCACAGAACATCACTTACTGTAGAAGTCACTGGTCTAACGTGCAGAATAAACAAGAATAATAACACTTACCAGCTCAGCAGCCCTAGCTAGAATCCGGCTGACAGTCAAAAAGTAGAATGCGTGGTAACTCAATACCGAACCCATAACACCTGAAATATGACTGAAGCAAGCTGGTGTATATATACACTAAAATGCCAACTCACTGGGCCAACAACTAATCACTATCTAGGGAATGGACTTGGCAACCTTCGAATAGTGAAACGTCCCAATGTCCATATAATCAGACTCCAACTTGTAATTCATTACTACACATGTGAGCACTGACTCAATGCTACTGAGCCTTCAATAGAATTTCAACACTTATGAGTATGTCTTTCCTTCTCCTGCATTGCTTACTTTACTTGAATAGTTTGTGAGATGCAAGGCAAGTGACAGTACAGCAGCTGCTTTGTAGGGTACTACTTCCAGGAATAGTTCAAAATATCATGCAGCATCCTTATGTAGTTCCCATTTAGGTTTTTCTCTAGGTGTTTTGTTAAAGTTTAAGTGGTGGAAATATACAGTAGTACTGACACAGTTATAACTTGGAAGAATTCCTATTTTGATTTATTAGAGAAATCAGATACTCACTTGATACATACAAATAAGTAAAGAATAGATACTGACATTGAAGATCACAAAAGTAATGTTGCACATCGACACTCTTTTTAAATGTATACAAATAAAGGGAAGGAGTCTCCATGTCATAGTGGCTAATTTGATGGACTGTGGCCTCAAAGTTAATTTGAACTACAGTCCTGCCATCGAAATCACTTTCAGACTAATACCCTTGGGAATGGTATGAAGATCTTTCAGAGGGCATTGGCATACCTTGTATGTAAAAATTCCAGCCACAGCAAGGTGCAGATAGTGAAAAGTAATTGTGACCTGGTAAGTTAAGAATCCTCTGCAACCCCAAAATCTGGTCTGTTTAAGAAAGAAATCTTTGGAATAGTTCATTCCTAATGAGTGATTGTGTCAGTAAAATTTTAAATAGATACTTTTACATTTATTGTTTAACATGACTGCCTTAATAATCACTAGTAAAACTTTGACTTTTACCTGTATATAAACATCTCTTCGATCTACCAGCAGCAAATATGCAACTATTTATACCACAAAGCAGGCTCTGTTTTCATGTCTTTTTTTTTTTATTAAATCTTTTCTCTGCATGTTTTCTTGTCTGTTATAAAAAGAAAATAATCAGAAGAATTTTTCCACGTATTTCAGCTTCTTTAAAATGACTGCAGTTTTTATTTCCTATTATTTTTCCCCTTTTAATGATGAAAGTCAGAGATCAACTCTAGGAAAAGAAAAAAAATAGTGAGAGGAAAATAAAACCTTCAAATTGAAAGTTAATATTAGAAGCTGATCCAGTTTTACGAATACCATTGAAACAGGAAAGAAAGTTATTTTGTACGAGTGGAAATTACCTTCTCATAACTTTTGGAGTTTCTATCTTATACCAATTTTAGAAGTCAATTGGCTGGTTACATAAAAAAAATCAGTCCTAATGCTTCACAATAATTTGATTTATTTTGCAGGAAAAAGTGAGTCAGCCACAGCACTGCCAACCATTTTGCAATCATTTTCAACTGACCAGAATGTTTTCAAAGACTTGATCACAAGATCGTTGTTGGAGAAATCCTTAGCACAATGCATAATTTGATAATAGTAACTATAAGTGTTTTTTAATGAAAGTTATTATAAAAAATGCTTTTAATGAAAAAGATAAAGCCAAATAATAAGTGGCTTGAGAAAATTGCAACATACTCAGATATTAAATTCCACAGCCAAATCTCTTGAATGATATTTCATATTTTGTAGACGATTGATCTCCTTTTAGTGGTTCATATTTTTTGCATGGCATTTCAAGCAATCCATTTTTCAGCTCTCCTAAAGTTTACAATATGCCCTCTTAACAGGGTTTTATAATATGCTGACTGTGAGAAGGATAATACCTCACCAGAAAGAATGTCTTAGATATGACACTTAAGTTAATCTGATGGTGAGGCTCCAGTTCCGGAGTTATGTGGAAGAAGGTGGATACCATTTCATTGTCGTTACCTCAGGTCCATTGTGACTTGAAGTGGTTGTATCTGTTAGATACCAATTTATGCAAGAGATTCGCTGTGGTGTTGTGGCCAACATGCTAGACTGTGACATAGTAAGTTCAAAATCCAGTCACATATTATGTTCAGTCTTGGAAAAGTTTTGAACTTTCTAACCCCCACCCAGTTAAATATCGCTATTATTGTACAAGAATGAATTTGGCTTTAAATAACTTGCAAAGGTTCATATGCCATTAAACAAAGAAACCAAACCAAACCCATCTGTTTGAAAATTATTTGTATTTGATAGGAATACTTAATATAAGCCAGAGTCAGCTGAGCTGTAGAATATGTTGACTGCATTTCTGCCAGAGGCAGGTAATACTTCCAATCTAACAATTGTGCTGGATATGAGACTAAACTACATCTGAGGGTGAGACTCCAGTTCTGGATCTTTAACTGTCTGCAAACAAATGAGCTATGGCTCATTAAAAAAATGTTACCTACCTACTATTTGTTAACAAATCATATTTAATATATATGTATAAGCAGGATTTGGCATTAGATAACCTGCAAGTGTTGATATGCCATTAAACCAAACCATGATATCATATAGCCATGTGCAGAAAAAACAAACTACATAAAAAAAATGTAAACATGAATGCAATCCCCTGACCTCTAGACATAAAATGACCCTGAACTTGTTGATATACTGTTAGAATTAAGTATAAGGCATACAATCCATAGGTAAAAGGAAAACTCTATTACTATAGAAAACAATGGTAGTAACTAATTTACTAAGTGAACCATACGAGAACTAATATGCTATAAAATACAATCAACTGAACCATGTCAACAACAAAAAACATTTTATTGAATAACAGTTGAAAAAAAAATTGAGATACTGCTTACATAGGAAAAAAGGTTATCAATTGATTGCTTGAGAGAGACTGCGCAACAACAACAAAAAAATACATCTACTCTTTTTATGAGACATTAACAAACTTAAGAGAATTATTCAGGTCAGCAATTATATTGCTTTAAACAGTGACAATTGTACTAATTGCACTTTTATGTTGAATATTTGTATATATTCAAGGATCTGGTTTATCATGATGTATTTGTTTGTGAAGACAAAGAGGGACAGTCAATGAATGTGAATAGATAGATGTTCTCCATAACAGCATCTGTCTTTGGAATGCTATGTCAATAATTCACTTACATGGCATACCCAAGAGAAATAGAAGTTATTTGGCAGTGCTCATATCCTCTCCAAGTAGCATAGAACATGAATTCAAACAGTCCAATCTGAAGTTTAAACTTAAATTTCTTTCTCCAAGCCATGAACAATTCTAGCTTCACTTTCAAGTAGAAAATTTTAACAAATTGGCTAAGGTATTTGTAGTTATAGGTTATGTATATTATTACATGTATAAATTATATATACATGTATGCATGTTTTTATACTCAAGTCAGACTGATAGCAGGAAATTCCCTGAATATCTCTCACCTTCTGTTCATGTCATCCATTGCTCTTGGCAAGTCTTCTAGACAGCATCCAATGTCTGCACAGAGCTGATGTTGGTAAGTGTTTCCTGGTTGGACAACACTAGCATGTACATATGTAGGAACCCATAAGAGAACACAGCTTATGAGTTCATCCTTACTTTTTCTGCTGTGCCCCATGTTATCTTCATCTTACTTAGATGGTTTGTAAGATGAGAGGTAGGTGCCCCTACAGCTTTAGAATAGACTGACTGCACCTCTGCAGTGGGGTTAGACCCCCCCTAACAGTATCCTGATATATGACACTAAACAATCTGATGGCAAAGTTCCAGTGATGCTGGGGCTTTGGAGAATGCAGAGCACCCCTTTATTGCCATTGCTCCCAGGTCCACTGATAGTACCCTCTATATGGGTTAGAACTAAACCGCATACTTATGCTAAACTGAATTGTTTCAGTTAGAACTGTTTGACTAAACTAAATAGCTTGAAATAGAAACATTTTTAACAATTAAACTGTGTACTTACACTAAACTGGATTATTTAATAAAGAACTGTTTTGACATTTAACTGCGTTTAAACAAAATCTATACTTGTACTAAACTGAATTTACTAAATTAGAACTGTTTGAATAAACTGAATAGCTTGAAATAGAAATGTTTTAGACAATTAAACTCTGTACTCATGCTAAACTGAATTGTTTGAAATAGAACTGATTATATGTTTTTAAATGGATTTGGCCTACAAAGGTTGATATGCCATAAAACTCCAACAACCAACCTGCCCCTACAGTTGATACTTTGATGGATTTCTTCAAAACAGAACATAGCATTCTTGTGTAGTTCCCACATATATATATATTCTGAAAAAAGACAAATGCAGTGGATCACTCACCCAATGGTCACGCCGACTTCTTCAACATTGTTGCAGGTGTTGTACGAAAATATACATTTGCACCATTTAAGATTATCTATGAGGAATGTCAATCAATCTAAAAAAAGAAAATGGTTTCACATTAAAAAAACAAGAAGCAGATAATATATTGCAGAAACTAAGACACTCAGACTACACAGATGATCTAATTCTTATCCCAAAAATACTTATCCAAATTGAACCACTACAGTATAGCCTGGAGAAAACAGTGGGAAACATTGGCCTCTATATGAGCATATGGGTTTTAAACTAAGAGCCATCTTCACTTGAAGTGACAAGCCTCTGAAAATTACATACAGAAGTGAACTCCCAGAACTGAGGAAATGAAAAGGTCTTATTGCCACCGGGACATTTCCTCATCCTCATGTGGTTGAGCCTATTCTCTGAGCAGTGATTGTTCGCTAGCCCAGGAGTGACTATATCAGCGTAAATATATCCTTGCCTGTTTAGTATGATCTGTCTTATTTTCGTCTGCTAGCGGGACGTTAGACTGGGACAGCCGAGCTGATAAGTGCTGTTATTATGGTCGTTTGTTAGTGCAGTGACTTCTACACTAATGTGAAACCAGAGACAGTTAAGACATATGGTACATCTAACTGAACAATGACTCTATCACCACTTCAATTAGCCTTGTGTCAGACAACTTAAAGATCAAGAAATTACCCTAGCTAACTGAAGAATTCCCAGTGGTCACCAAAAGGGATAAAACTGTTAACAGTTCAGTTCTTGCTGGTCGCTCTGTTGCGGAGCCGATAAGCGCATAGACCCTGGAAATGAATTTAAGTTTAACGCATGTGAGTTGTGACAACCAAAGACAATGAAGGGAACAAAAAGGCAAAGTAACAGATACAACAAAAATCACAAACGTGTATGTAAAGTCCGTGACGGTTGTATGATGTCTTCAGCTAGATGGTTGATGTCGATAGCTGGTATGGTCGAGTCGTAGATGTGCGCAGCTGGACGTTCAATGAGGGTAGCTGGCGTAGGTCGAGTCGTGGAGATACAGCTTGATGTTTGATGTGGGTAAGCTGAGGTCGGTCAAGTCGTTGGATGCAGCTGGACGATCGTTGCGGGCAGCTAAGATCGGTCGAGTCGTTGGTAAATCGATGTCCCGGTTTTGACAGTTCGTTGGGTTAACCGGGCGCGTGTCGATTTGGTTGCTAGCCCGTACTGTGAGTCATACGTAAGCTAATTGTTGCAATGCTAGAGCAGTCCGTAACAGCAAGTCGTTACGTGGACTGGATGCTGCATTGCTGAGGCGTCATAGTCGGTAGATCGATATCCCGGTTTTGACAGTACATTGGGTTAAAATTTGGTTGCTAGCTCGTTCAGCGAGTCGTACGTGAGCCAGATGTTGCAATGCTAGGGTAGTCCGTAACAGCGAGTTGATACGTGGACGAGTTGGTGTTGGCAGTTTGGTCGTGTAGAGTCGAGCGAGTTGATGACTAAGACTGAGCTGTGTCTTAGGACTACGGACCAAGTAACGGACGGGGGAACCGTGTCTAAGGTTTGCCAGCCCTTAATACATACGAAGTCGAGCGAGCGGATCGGTGAAGCTATGGCTTTGTCGTGCCCCTAGCTGTGTGGGCATGTCGTTTACGGTAGCTATGGCTTTGTCGTGCCCCTAGTTGTGCGGGCGTATCGTTGACGGTAGCTATGGCTTTGTCGTGACAAATAGCTCTGCGGGTGTATCGTTGATGGTAGCTATAGCTTTGTCGTGCTAAAAGTACGTTTAACGCTTTCCCCATTAAACGTACTTTTTGGGACTATAACTGAGGAGGAGTTAGATGTTCTAGAGAGGAGATTAAAGGCTTCTGAAAAAGGTCAGTTGGAATTGGCTCAGGTGGAAAAGGATAGTATGACTATCCTAAATATAACCAGGGTAGAGCTAGCGGATAATCGTCGTAATATAAACGAGTTGGTGGAGGGGTTCAAGAAAATGCAAGTAGAGCTAGGAAATATCAATTGGAGAATTGGTGACCTGAGTGATAAAACTGGAAGATTGCATAAGGAAATATCTTCGGTTTTTAACAATCGTCGAACAATTGCAGAAAAGGTTGCAAGCCTTATTAGGCTCCATACGGAATCTGCAAGTCCAGTTTGATATGCTTGCTTTGGGTCACTTGTCTCCAAATATAGTAGAACCATCCACATTAAAAGACCACTTACTAGAGGTTCAGTCCAAACTACCCCATCACCTGAGATTGCCAGCTGATCCTGCAGCTAAACTGTGGCATTATTATAAGTCATTGGGTTGTCTAACTCTCATTAAAGACGATAGATTGCTGATTGTGGTATCACTTCCGCTGTTAGACACCAGTGGTATATACGAAGTCTTTAAATTGATTAATTTACCAATTCCCTATCCACGTGAGAAACAGGGATTGGGAACTGTTGCAAAATATAAAATAGAAACCAAAAATATCGCTCTTGACCAAACTAGAGAAAAGTTCATGTTGCTTACCCCATCCGAAACAGAAAAGTGTAAACATAATCTACTCCGAACCTGCGTATCCAATAGCCCGATATATACATTCAGTAATCACCATTTGTGTGTAATGGAATTATTTAGGGATAATAGAAAGGGAATAGGGCGGCATTGTCAAATAGAAATCCTCCTAGATGTGATACTACCGAAAGCTATTAGGATAACAGATGGGGTATGGGCGATAGCCTCGAGGGATGAGTCGGAATTATCCCAGGTATGTACCCGGGAAATCTCCTAAAACAATCAAAATATCTCCTCCGTTGACCACTCTGCAGGTCCCATTGGGCTGTGGGGTCTATGGCGGCACTATAACCCTTCCTCCCTATGACCAAGCTGAAGAAAAAATTGAGACAAGCGACTCCTTTTTACCATTGATTAATACCACACTTATTAGTAGATTGAGCCAATGGGAACCTCTGATAAGAAAATTTCCAAACATAACGCCGCAAGCAATCCCGAATGTATTAAACCCTCTAAAGAAAACAAATTTAAGGGAATTAATGCACAAACTCGATGCACTTCGCTAGTCAACTCCTTGACACTTAAATGAAAGTGTCATAGCTGTGCGGGCGTGTCGGGACGGTAGCTAAGGCTTTGGGCGCCAAAGCTCTGCACTATCGAGCGAGCTGGCCAGGAGGCCGCAGCTAAGATTGGTGTTATCTTAGCGCTGCGCGGCCGAACGGACGAGCGCAGCCTTTAGTGCATATCGATGCAAAAAAAAGGATAGTGAATCTGCCACTGGAAGTGGGATTCAGCCTTGTAGCAAGGCGATTTGTAGGAAAATAATGGTGTTGAATCTGACACTAGAAGTGGCGGTGAGGTGAATGCAACCACGATAACGTAGGATCCAACCTCGTGGAGCCGAGTGGCCCCCGAGACCGTCCGCGTAGACCTCCGAATTTTTCGCCACCGAAACCTTTTTCATATGAAAGGAAGGGAACACCACCTCTGCCGCACCATATAAATAGAAAATTCTTCTATAAAAAATGGACGCAGAAAATAAGTATTTCTTTAGCCCGGTATATGCTAGCGATGAGTATTACTTCCATTTTTATAGAATTATTTCTGGCAGAAGTGTTTTGCAAATGTTGATAAATGTTAATTTATCCCTTTCTTAGCTGTAACGGCCGGTAAGAGTCGAAAAAAGGGCTTTGTCATTTCCGGCCGTACCCGGGTGTAATTTTTCTAGGGCGAACGAGTAATCCGATCTGTTTACGTTTGTAGGCAGGTCGCAGCAGCTCCATACTACTTATCTCCTGTCTCACAAACTATCCAAGTAAGATGAAGACGACGTACTGGACAAATAAGGATGAACTTATAAGCGACACTCATACACATGGATGCACCAGTGTTAGTCGACCAGGAAGGATTTACATAAATCAGCTCTGTGTAGACACTGGATGCAGTCTAGAATACTTGCCAGAAGCAATGGACAATCGGGTTAGATGATAAGAGAGTCGGGGATCTCTATACTGTCAGCAGTAGTTAATGATATATATTTCTTATTCCCCAATGATACCTGCATTGGAAAAATAAGGTCTAAACAAAGTTTGGATTTTGATTTCACTTACCATATTTTTAATCCGGACGTTCTTGTTTTCTTTGGACTAGGATTCTGTTATGTTTACTAGAAATTAGACTTTACTTCAGAAATACACTTGTTAAAAAGTATTTTCCAACAAATAGACTGAAGTGAACGGAAAAAAATGTCTTTATTTTTTATACTCATTAAGATGTAAGCAGTGTGTACAAATTTCTTTTGTGGAGTTAAGATTAATCATACTTTCTGAATTATTGGACATAAACCTGTGCAAAAAAATACCTTTTAAAAAGAGATTTATGGCTTGAAAGTGATACGGTGGCTGACACAAAACGGCCTAGTACTGCTTTATGATTTACAGTTATTGATTTTTCATTTGGTTAAACAAAACAGGAAGTTAGCAGCTCAAAGGGAGGTAATTAACATTATCTGATTTTCAGTTCATAAATGTCTACATAAAAAAATAGAAACTTCCATGACAATTTATCATTAATGTACACCTCGCCCTCTATGCATATGTTTGTAACTTTAAAAGCTAGGTCTATTTTTTAAGTGTTTAGCATGCATAACCACATACACATTATGCTATAAAAAAACTTGGATTGCCATAATTATTTGTGTATAACATGAACTTCTGATTTTGGACCTCGAAATTCTGGTGTATAATACTTTGTAGAATTTGTAGCAATTGAATTTGAACTAAATTTTGCATTACTTTTGGTTCATACTGCCTAAAAATAAGGATTTATATATATATATAAATTCATTTCTAACTAAAGAACAAAATGACCATGTGTAGCTCTTAAATTTGACTTGAGTGAAGAAGGGAGAAGTGATTAAAGACGATAAGCCACAAAAAACTGTCTACCACCATTTGTCGGCAGCTATGACTAATCTTAAATATGAACTCAGGAGCCAGACTGTTAAGCAAGGAAAAATAACCAACTGATAGGTTTCGTCATTCACTTCTGGAACAGCTGAAAAGTGTTCAAATAGGCGAGAAGCTTTCTGAGAAATTCAACTAAGAATCAACCTATAGACAACTTTACAGAAATTCAACCTGAGAATTCTGCTAAAAGACAACTTTACAGAAGACTCAACTAAAATCAAAGAAAAGCTAAAAATTCAACCCAAGAATTCTACTAAAACATTTTTTCAGTGAGCTCAACTAAATTAAATGAAATTAGAAAATTCAACCAATTATTCAAGGAAATGTCAAAACAATTTAAATTCAAACAACTTTGTTTTCTGGACACTCTCCCTCAGATGACTCCCACAAATGATACCAAATTTTGCAGCACTTTATCCTTTCTATCTTTCTTGTTTCTTTTGTATAAACTCTGTATAATCTTTTCGAATCAGTATCCAAAATACAAGACTGCAGAACTTGCTGTTTAAAATTACCCATTAGAGCCTCCTAAAATCATTATCTGCTAATATTATAATCTTGGGGGGTGTCCTCGTGGTGTAATGGTTAAAGCGATGGACTGCGGAATCGTACTACGCGAGTTCGTACTCCAGTCGCGCTATTACGTTCACTTTCGGGCAAATACCCTTGGGAAAGGTATGAACCCCCTTATCCTTCCAGCTATGGGTTAAATAGTACCACTACTGTTGTTCTAGGAGAATGGCTTTGGCATTAAATAACCTAAAAAGAGTTGATATGCCATTAAACAAAGAAACCAAACCAAACCTATTATAATCTTGGCAAATTTATTGTCATTTCCTTTATATTAAAATTTGATATTAATTTTTTTTATATGTGAGGGTTGGCCGAAAAGGCTATCTGTTGAATAAGATATAATATCATCATTTTTCAACCCAACCTCATAGTTTAGATTGTCTTAAAATACAAAATTTACACAGAATTAAATGCAAAAACACAGACAGGTTCACATAAAAATACAACTAACTTGTACTGAAAATAATCTCATCTTTTTTTGAGAAGCAAAATATAAACAAATACATTTTCCAGTTCTCTATAACTGTGTAAAACACATTAGGTTGGACTATAGATATAACTAACTTAGGTCATCTTGTCCTGAATATAATGAACTATGCAGCTGGAAAAAAGTTTATTATATATCGTAGGTCTTATGTATAGAATGCAGCTCTATTTTAGAATCTGAAAAATAGTGTGTCTTATACTCAAATAGTGACAGTATTAATGTCATTATACAATATTCTTGTTGTATATTGACCTTTGACAGACCTTTCATTAGGGATTCCTAAACAGGATATTTAATGTTAGAGTTGGACAAGACAGCGCCTCCTGAGAAGGAATACTGGGTAAACACGGGACCGGAAAATACAACAGCAACGGCCTACTGTTTCTTCGGACCTGCGCCAAGCATAATCTTTTTTATCACCAACATCGTATTCCGCCTCCCTACTCGCAACAAGATATCCTGGATACACCCTTGCTCTAAACACTGGCATCTGATCGACTATGTCATTGTGAGACGGAGGGACAGATAGGATGTTAGTCACCAAGGCCGTGTGTGGTCCAGAATGCTGGACAGATCATCGCCTACGCATTTCTAAACTAAGCATTAGAGTCCAGCCTGAAACAAGACCAGAGGGAAAAAAAAAACACCAAAACGACATCATCACGAAACTAAAAGACGTTCCAACCAAGCATTCGATTATTGAAGCCCTAGATGAGCGGCTTGATACCATCTTTTTGGACGGGCAAGATGTGGATGCAGCGTGGACCACTCTCTGAGACACCGTATATAGCACAGCTATGGAGTGTTTAGGACCATCTACCAGGAGACACACAGACTGGTTTAATGAGAACCATGCTGAGATCATGGACCTCATAGATGGTTGATTGGATATTTTTAAGGCATATCAACCACTATGGGTTATTTAATGCCAAATCTAGTTTACGTATAAATATATCAAATATATATGATTTGTAAACACATTTTATACATAGCAAACTTAACGAGCCACAGCTCGTTTACTTACACACGAGTAAATGGTTTCAAGTGTTTCAATCAAACATGAATTCAATATAAAATAATTTTTTTTGCATAACCAAATGGTTGTAATGATTTTTCACTACTAATTTTCTTAGCATGAATTGAATCGTTTCAAGTATTGATATTTAACAAAAGTTTATTTGCATTATATTGATTGTTTTCGGAATAGTGCTCAATTTTTGGTATAACCCTGTCTCTTTCAAGAAAGATAGAACGACATCCATATGGACGTTCTCAAACAAATCCTTCATTTTTCTTGTTTGAGAGTAGCGCTTTTTGGTGGTATTGAATGTTTACATTCAAGGAGGACGCGTTTGATGGTGCAGGGCGTTTGACATGTCGAACACTGGGGTTGCCGTTCTTGCCTGAGTAAGAAAGAATGCCTAAGTCTCGTGTGACCAATACGCAATCTTGTTATTTCCACTGGTTCTCTTCTCGATTTTCTGGAAGCTGGTCTCCATTCTACTAAAATGGGCTTAAACTAGAATAGTTTGTTAGAGTTTTTTTTTTATCTCAGAGCTGTTACCATTTTTATAAGGGAAGTTGTTGGTTTTTGGCTGTTGTATTTATCGAGGGTCAAATCTAAAGCCGATTTGGTTGCCGGACCTCATAGAGAAAAAACGTGCTGCCCATCTGGCGCACCTCCATAATCCTCAGTGCACTACCAAGAAAGATGCTCTAAGGAGCACCCTCAGCACCGTTCAACACAAGCTGCACGAAATGCAAGATTTTTGACTAAGCACTAGAGCAGATGAAATCAAAGGTTAAGCTGACAAGAATGACATGAAAAACTTCTTACAGCAGTATAAAAGAGGTCTACAGTCCCACCAGTGTCGGCTCTTCTCCGCTTCTGAGTGCAGATGAAACCAAGCTCATATGAGTAGAACAAGATTCTATAGAGGTAGGCTGAGCATTTCGATAGTGCACTAAACTGGTCATCTATAAACAAGGCCATTGAACGACTGCTGCAAGTCCGAGTGAACAAGTCACTCGATGTCACTCCAACCCTGAGGGAAATTCAGAAAGCTATCCGTCAACTATCCAGCAGCAAAGCACCTAGATATAACTCAATTCCTGCAGAAATCTATATCTAGGTTGGGTAAACATCTGACCCTCATTCAGCTGATATGGGTGAAAGAACAGCTACCGCATGACTTCAAGGACGCCTCCATCATCCATATTTACAAACGGAAAGGGAACTGACAGGCATGCATCAATCACCGCAGAATCTTCTTACTTTCAATTTCTGGCAAGATCTGAGCCACTGACCTCTTCTCGACTTATGCTGATCTGACCATGGCATTTGACACGGTCAGCGGAACGGCCTTTGGAGAATCATGGCAAAATACGGCTGCCCCAAAAAATTCATCACCATCGTTAGAAAATTTTATGACGGCATGTATTCAAGGGTGCAAGACAACGGAGAAAGCTCCGTAGCCTTTCCTGTCAAAAATGGGGTTAAGCAGGGATATGTCCTGACCCTCACTCTTTTCAGTATCATGTTTTCTACGATGCTATTTGATGCATTTAGTGGCTCGGAAAATGGAGTTGACATTAGATACCACACTGAGGACTTCAAGTAAAGACAAAGGTGAAAAATGATATGTTCACCAAGGACTATGCACTGAACGCTACTACCAAAGCTAACATGCAAAACAGTGTTGACAAGTTCTCAGTAGCCTGGTTTTACCATCAGCACAAAAAAGACAGAAGTGATGCACCAACTAGCGCCTGGATAACCATACGTCGAGCCCAACATCACCATCAAGGGACAACGACTGAAAGACGGTAGAATAGTTCACCTACCTCGACAGTACCCTCTCTAAGTCTATCATCATGGATGACGAGATGAACACCAGACTCGCAAAAGCGAGACTAACAGGAATGTGTGAAATCGGAGAGGCATCTCATAGGCAACCAAAATCAAGGTATACTGAGCTATCATTCTTACCGCCTTCCTATATGGCTGTGGAACATGGACAACTTGTCAACGACATATAAAGAAGCTAAACCACTTTCAAAGGACCTGTCTAAGAAAGATTCTCGGCATCACATGACAGAAACACATCCCTGATACCGAAGTTTTAACTTGGGCTTCTCTTCCCAGCATCTACACTATCTTGATGCAATTACAAGTTCGTTGGGCCAGCCATGTTGTTAACATGAAAGATCACCATCTCCCGAAGAAACTGCTCTACAGTGAACTAACTAAGGGCAAACACTCCTAAGGAGACCAGAAAAAGCGCTTCAAAGACACACGGAAGGTCTCCACGTAATCTTTCTGTATCGCCCCTCATTACCTGGAATATCTGGTGCAGGACAGAGAGAGGTGGCGGGAAGTTGTTAAACGTGTAGCGAAAGTCTGTGAAACCAGAAGAAACGCAGCAACTGAGCTGTGTAGGAAACTTAGAAAAGGCCCTACCACATCGGCCACTGCCGCCACCATTTCTTGTTCTCACTGATCAAGACTCTTCCACGCCCAGATTGGTCTCATTAGCCATCTCTGCACTCAAAGATGGCTTCCTCAATCATAAAGTTGATCAGATAGTCTTCATTGATTACGATGAACAAAGAAGATTCAAGCTGTGTAAACAAGAGAACTGCAGAAGCTGATCTAGTGGGTTGACAGCCAGAAAGACAACCAGAATGCATAGGTGTTATGAAATATATATATATATATATATATATATATATATATATATATATATATATATACACGGGAACCAAAGAGTCATGGTCAGTCAGTCAAGAGGTTCGGAGAGAATTCGGTGAGCACCTGATGAGGGGCTTGGCAGATTCCCAGTTGAGAACCTCCCGTTAAAGAAGCAATGATGTAAGGCCCTAACTACGGAGAAACAACGTGAGTTAAGGAAAGGACAATATAACTCTCCTCCACCAGTCTCCGTCCGCATCCTTCATCTCTGACTCTCTCTCATACTTACGGCCACTTTCGGACCTTTCGGGTTTTAAAGAGAGAGTTATATTTTTGTAAAGAATGTGTGTGGGGATTTAGGAATTAACAGTAAAACTCCCAACCGGATATTGACTCGTCGGCTACCAGATACAAAATGTATAAACGCGTCGCCACGCAAAAGGCTCCACGCATCCATCCGGTTAAAAATTAGAAAAAAGAAAATAATAAAAAGTAAAGTAGCCAATGGGAAGCGGTCGCGCCAAAATTAGAAGGATTTTGGAGTAGCGAATTTGGAGCCGGTGGAGAGAGATAAATACTCAGGTTTTCTGTGAACCGGGTCTTGTCAGGCAGTGTCCGTCGAACCAAGAACATCATTTTGCTGTCTGGTGTTTTGGGCACCACGCTACGTTTTGGGACGTAGCGTTGGTTAGTCCATTCACCAAGTAAATAAAGGAAAGTATGGAAGAAATGTTTTCGTCTCTTATCAGTTTTTATCTTTTCTTTTTGTATATTTCTTTTGGACTTTCTTTGGGCATGGCATTGCGCCAGCCAGACAACGTGGGGTAAAATAATATAACCAAAATATGGAGTCAGATATCTTACGGCAACACAGTCTTGCCCTTAGCCACTGACCTTCCTAAAACCCTTTCAAACTCCACATGTGTTACGGTCACATCATTCCTTCATTATGGTCCTTTATTCACCACGAGTATACAACATTGAAGTCACCTGTTGTTTACATTGTCAGAAATTTAAAAAAAAACTATACTCTAATCAATATTACTTCCTAATGAATCTAATCTGTTTCCTTCCTATCGTTTTTCGCAATTATTGTGATTGAATCTCAAGTCACACCTCACTTATAGAACTTACGGTAAATTATAGGGCAGACAGGGCTCTTTAATCTTCCTATGCCAATTGTCATAGAAGGAAAACTCTGTCAAACCTATTTTATCTTGCTAAAATATTGACCATGTGTCACAGATGGGTTGGGGAAAAGCATGCATGATTTTATATATAGATTTATCTCAGAATATTATATTGTTCTAATGACATGATCAATTGCATTGTAAGAAAAAAACATTTTAGAAATTTAAAGATAAGTCATTTCTGACACTGGTAATGACTTGGTTAACTACACTACTTAATTATTTTACACTTACTTTTTATTCTATCACTATTTTTTGACATGAGTCTTTCTTTCTTGCTTTTGTGTATGCTTTTTAGGTCTTTTTCAATATCACTTTCCTTTCAACTTATGCTTTCTTCACTCTTTTTCTTTCCATGCTTGCTTGCTTCTATTTACTCAAGTAATTTGAAAGAATTTCAGATTCTGAAACTAAAATTATGAATATGCAGAAATCCAAAAATAAATACAACCTTTATATATATATATCCATACAATTTTTCTTTTTTTTTCTTTTGATCGAGTAATTTGAGGTGGTTGAGTTCGTTAATAATAGCAAATAATGTTTTAATTGTATAATATTTCAGTAGACATGATAACCTGGTCATTAACTTAGTGTGTTCATTAATGGTTCGGGAGGCCGGGTTTTAATCCCAGATCGAGTCATACCAAAGACTCAAAAAATAGTACTTCATGCCACTTTGCTTAACAACCAGCATAATAAGGTATGGATCAAGGGTAAAGTGGAGTAATCCAGGAAAAGGGGTTACACTCTCCCCTACACTTCCGAGTAGTAGCTTTTGAAAAGGGAGCCTTCGGGTTGCCAACTTTACTTTAGATTTGATAAAATTCTGCTATCCTTTGTTTAAAAGAACATTAACCTTTTTATAAAAATACTAGTAAAAGTATACTTATTTATGAGTATTCAGTATATGTTTCCAAACAAAGATATCTTACATTCAGCAGCTAAAAACAAATATTTAGAGAGTGATGACAATCCATGTTGATGTAAATGTGGTTGATTTGAAAATAAGATGTGAAAAAGTTTAATTTGTAGAGGCTGGGCAGTATTAATTGTAGGACTGAGTGATTGAATATTTAATAGATACGTTTATCTCTCAGGAATTTGTCAATTTGAATTCATCATCATCCTCTAATGTGACAGATAAAAAAACAATCTGTCATGGCTGAATTGCTACGTTCCAAAAAATAATCATTATGTAGATATATGTATTAGTGCAATTGGTCTGTAAATCAATAAGGGTATTTTTTAATAATTGATGAATATACAGTGTGTTAAAAAAAGTTATTAGCATTTCTGCGGAAGTTCTTTTATTAGAGAACTCATTATGTTTTCAATCTCCTCCTCTTTATCATTGCTGTCAAGAGATTGGAGTAGGAACTATAGTATTGATGAGTGACAGATGGTCTTATACAAATTTAGTCAGTTTAAGATATCATATCTAATTGAAACTGGAAAAGATTTAGAAGTAACAGAAAAACAAAGCCTGAGACGTGTTTGAAAAAAAAAGACTTCATATTTGATTATTGATATTCAGGATGATGTGTGGGAAATCTACATGTTTGGTACGACTGTTGGTATCTTGTGCTATCACAGATGGTGACCTACTTGCTAGACATGTTCTCTCTCTAATTTATTGTTACATATATATTTCTTACCATCCTTATCGGCATTCTATTTACGATTGCTTAGGTTCTTTGATTCTAATTGTGTTGGTTTCTTTGGCCAGGTTCAAATATCAATTTGGATTTACGGTAAAATTGCCTTTACATTTAAGACACTGATAGTGTACAGCCGTGATTTTACAAACTAAAAAAAAATAGAATTTTTAAGTAAAATCATTCATGCATTTTAATTGATAGAATAGTTAAAGACAATCTCATACTGACCAGCTTTCGACTTGTCTTGCATTAGAACAAGGGTCTTCTTTCATAGCTTGGTTTGTCAAGTACTGTCTCGTGTCATTTTATGGATTTAAATAGAATTTGGTTGGCTACTACTTAGTATGGGGAGGGGTGAAGAGGTTCATTTATATATTCGTTTCGACCCAATCGTTTTTGGTTGGTTTGTTTTTTTTTTTTTTGTTTTTGTTTTTGCGGGGGGAATTTCTTTCTTTATTTAGACTGAATATTCTACACTAGTATGGGCGTCTATAAATAATTCTACCCAAGTTTTAAAAAAGAGTTTCATGTACCAAACGTGTTAGCTCCTTTGACCAGGTTCAAAAATTAAAAAATTGGATTTACGGTAAAATTGCCTTTACATTTAAGACGCAGATAGTGTACAGCCGTGATTTTACCAAGTAAAGAAAATAGAATTTTTAAGTAAAATCATTTATGCATTTTAAACTAACACAAATGCCCTGAAACTAAAAAAAGGCACAAAATGAATTAGCAAGCATATACCTAAAAGAACAGAAAGAATACATACAAAATCAGACAGATAAGATTAGAGATTCAGTGAAAGATAGGCAATCTAGGATAGTGTGGCAAACGATAAAGGAATTGAGCAGAAGGAATAGCACAACCAAAGCTAAACTGAAATCTACAAACCAACAAGAACGAGTAAAACTGTGGAAACAGCATTTCCAGAATCTACTAGGAAACCCACCAAATGTTACACATGAACCAATCAAGAAAATTATTAGTTAGCAATTAGACATCAAACTAGGACTGTTTACTCTAGAAGAACTCGACTCAGTACTTAGAAAAATAAAAAATAAAAAAGCCGCAGGGCTTGATGAAATTCCCCCAGGAGTATGGAAGACCAGACAATTCGATGACATACTGCTCTGACACTGTTATGCAGTTTATAATCAAAATCCGATAGACAGATGGATGAAGGGATGCATCCTCCCTTTCCCTAAAACGGGTGACTTCGGATAAGCCAAGAACTACCGAGGTAGAACACTTACATCCATAGCAGCCAAAATATACAATGCCCTACTACGCAATTGCATAGAACCCAAAATCGTCAGCAGACAAAACCTCCCATTTATTGAGAAATATATGACGACAAGAAAGCTTTCATATATATAGATTGTTTGGAATCATCCATGTTAAATGTTGAGTAAGATTGTATATGGTATTTGTTTTTTTTCGAAAGGACAGTATGAAGGTAGCAGAAAAACATAATCAAAATAGGTGAATTTATTAGGATGTAAAGTTGACGTTAACATTTTGGTTTCAGTAACCATCATCAGGACTTGGATATCAAAATAGTTCACATAGCGATGGATGCTTGCTGAGATGACAGGAGCAAATGAGAAATATACAACGAAAAAATACACAAACATGCAGATAGCGTTCATAATTCAAGTCATAAGGATATATCTGTCTTGAATCTATATAATTGTATATAAATAAATGATATTAGATAGGAATACTTGAAATTGTACAACTGCCAGTAAATTATTTGTATTTGATAAGAATATTTTGCATCATATAAATGTGTGCAAAAATCTCTTGAGAAATTGCGATACAAAAAACAAAACAACCCAGTCAGCTGGGGCTGCAGAATACACCAACTGCATCTCTGTAGATGGATAAGACCTCCCCACACACACCAATGAGTGTCCTTGATAAGACACTAGACAATCTGATGGTGAGGATCCAATAATGCTGGAGTTTTAGGGAATGTGGAGTACCTATTCAATGCCATCGCTTCCAGGTCTACTTTGGCCTGGAGTGGTAGCACCTGATGGAGTCTTATCAATGAGTCAAGTAGAACTGTTTTAACATTTAGTCTGAGAGCAAACAAATGACAAAAGCTAAATTGAATTGTTCGAAATAAGTATTTGATCATTTAATTTGAGTATCTAAAATGTGTTTCCAAATCATATAAAAAAAAGGGATTTAGCATTAAATAACCAACAATGGTTGATATGTCATAAAACCAAGCCAAACAATGAAAATACAAACATTAATAATTGGTAATTATCTTTTTGCTGTGTGGATTAGAAAAAAAACAATTAACATTTTTAACTATTAATTAAACATTTTTGATTAATAACAAAGATCGTAAAATAGGTATTGTTTAAAAAAATGCAAAAAGTAAAAGGATTTTTGACAATAGTTTGTTAGTCTTGCTGTGTCTGTTTGATTTCAAACATCAATGTTTTATACTGTTTCTTCTTGAGAAATAATGTAGCCCACTTTTCATCTTACTTGCTAAGCATAAAACTTCATTTCAATGCAAGACTGCTGTTAGCAAAAGAAAGCATTTTTTTTATATGAGCTGACTTTGTTTTACTGTCATTATAACCAACTGCAATTCTAGTTTTTACCTCTTACCTGACAAAGATGGATACTTCAGCTGATATATATAATCATGTATGACAAGAAGACCAGAAGCATACTTTAAGAATTCAGTCTCAAAGAATGAAACACCTAATACAAAATAAGTACATATGAAAAGACTTATGTAATTTTATTTTTGATTTTTATTCATGTTGTATATGTATCTTATATTGAAATAGATACTAAAAAGTTATCACTCTTGTTTGGAACTTTACAGGTGATTAAATGAAAATATGCTAAAACATGCAAGTGTGATTAGTATTATATATATATATATATATATATATATATATATAACCTCTGCCATAGTAAATTATAACCCTTTTTCTCTGTGTGTGTATATAGGTGAATATATATATATATATATATATATATATATATATATATATATATATATATATATTAGTTTTCTGCTTGTATTGTTCTCTAGTCACTTGTGGCCAGTTCCATTGTTTTAATGTGCATTGCTTGAATGCCCTATTAAGAAGAAAGCAACAATGAGGCGAAATCGATGTATTTTAAGAGAATTGCTTGTCGGTTATCAATTTATTATTTAAGATGGAAAAAAAATGGTCATTCCTCAGAGAGTAGAAAAAGATACAACAATGAGGACTATCAAAGCCAAGACCATTTATGGCTAGTTGTCATGCCTCATTGGATATTTTTTCAGCATCACTGAATACATTTTGGGGGAGGTAGATGAGGTTTCTATGCAAGTATTTTGCTGAGTGGCATGTGAAGTATCAGGGGAAGAAAACTCGTCCATTTATGGAAATATATAAAATGTATCAGTAAATTCTAATACTTATAAAATAAAATATTGTATTTGTTTCTAATGCTTTTATTTTTGTTTCATTGTAAGTAAGTAAAGTTGGCGACCATAGTCAAGGGTGACCCAAAGTGTCCCTTTTCAATAGCTACTGCAGCAAGGTGTAGGGGAGGGTGCTACTCCTTTCCCAGGTCTACTCTACTTTGATCCTTACCCTTATGCTGAGTGTTAAGCAAGGTAGCATCAAGTACCATTTTTTAAGTCTTTGGAATGACTCGACCCGGGATATTGTTGGCTTTAAAGGTAATTTTAGATTTAGCTTTTTTTCTTTTTTTTTTTTGTAATGGAAAATAGTTTCAGTTTGAAATTTTTTTTTTTTTTTTTTTGTGTTTCAAACCTAACAGTAATTGTTGCTTCAGGCATTTTTTCCATTATTTGTTTCCCGGATAAGACCCAAAATTTCATTTATTGGTAAGGCTCTAGTTTTGGATATCTGGGGAGTGTGGAGTTCCCCTTCATTGCCATTACTCCCAGGCCAACTCTGATCCTGTATGTTTGTACCTGTAAGAATCCTATTTATGGATCAGATCTATCTAACAATTAGTCATATTTAATAGAACAGTTTTGAAAAAAACATTTAGAAAAAAACACTCAAAACAATAATGCTCCAGTCAGCTGGGGTTGTAAAATACACTCACTGCATCTCTGCAGAGGGGTAAGACTCCCTCTACAAGTGCCCTGGATATGACACTAAACAATCTGATGGTGAAGCTCCTGTAATGCTGAAGCTTTGGGGAATGCAGAGTACCACTTCATTGCCATTGCTCCCAGGTTCACTCTGGCCTGGAGAGGTAGTACCTGATGGGGTCCGATCTATGGGTCTGTCACGTGGTCTCCCACTGAGACGATAGAAATAAGATTGCTACTATCCTCGTGTTCGAAGTAACAGTTGCAAGCCGTCAAAGAATGACCGTTAAGAAAGAATGTGGGTCACAGTGGAGGCCAGATGTTTATACTTGGTGACCTCACATGGATCGCCTGACACGGGAAGGAAGAAGAGAGAAGCCAAATGATTGGCTGGGACCCCAAAACGGAAGTGGGGACTCCTTCCCTTCAGCAGAAATAGATTATAAGAAAATCAGTTGTTGGACAGGGTTCGTGGCGGACAGAACCAAAGCCAAGTACTCCGGGTAAAAGGAGACGAAAAGAATATCTCGGACACGAAGGAGCCATTTCTTCAAGCCAGTATTAAAAATAGCATAAAGTCTATTAGCCCGTAAAAGAGGAAATATTCTCCACAGGAATCCATCTAAATAAGATAAGTAAATTTGGGGCTGTTTCTCCTTATACCCAATTTTATATACCCTCTCTCTCTCTCTCTCTCTCTCTCTCTCTCTCTCTCTCTCAATTTGAAGGAAAACGAAAGAAAAGAAAAGAAGAAAGACATTTATGTTCATGGACTATTCATTTATGATATATTTGACACGTTGAAGGTGTATATCTATGTGTAGTAAAAGATTGATATATTTTGATGTTCCCACGTGCCTGAAGTTGTTATTTGCAGTGTCTGCTACGAATTTGTTATTTTCATGTTTCTTTTCCAGCTTCATGTCGCCTTATGTTATCTGGCTTAAAATTGTCCTATAAATTCCTTTAAAATATCACACGGGAAACCGGAATTACCGACTACTATAATTAATATTATTACGTCTAAGCCTAGGGGTCCATATCTTCCATTGTTCTAGGGGAGGAAGTCTAGCGGCCTTGGTGGGTGTGTGTATAGTGTTAAATTTGGAACCCCTTGCCAGCGGCGGTCAGTCTGGCCATAAATTAATCCCCCACATAAGATGCCAGTTCTTATGTGCCCGAGGAAAAAACTCTGAACGAGGACTTATTCTACGAGAGATCAAGTGCCAACCTGCCACGTCTTCACACGTGCGAAAATAAAGTCCCGTTTTGGGATTTTTAGTCAATTTCACACGCTTTTAAAAATGGTGTCTCGTCCGGGGATATTTTAATCTTTTATTCCCGACCTCATACGCTTTTGAATGGGGGCTCAAATCCGGGATAAAAAAATAATTAATAATAATATTTATTTCTTGTAGTCGTATGACAATTCCTGCCGTCTAAATCTACCCTGGGAGACCGTGAAAGAAAAAAGGAATATCGTCGAAACAGTCAAGATAACTGTTGAGATAACTGTTGGGGAAAAATTAAAAAAAAAAAAAGAATGGACAAAATAGAGAACTTCTTAAAAGAACCCTCCATGGAAAAGTTGGAGAGGCTGAGAAAAAGCGAGATAGTGAAAATTGGCGAGAAGCTTGAGTTAAATGTTCAGAATACTATGAGGAAACATGAACTCGTTAGAAAAATAGCCGAGCACATGGTGGACGAAAATGTGTTCGAGGAAGCAGCATTGGAAGAGCTACCAACGGAAATAATAAGAATGACACCAGAACAAATTGAACTGGAGAAAATTAAAATACAGGCCCAAATGGAACTACAGAGAAATAAGATGGAACTGGAGAAAGCTAAAATTCAGCAAGAAACAAGGTTGCGAGAAGTCGACTTGGCGATAAGCAAACGCGAAGGAAGCCATGACAGTTTCGAAGTAACGAAGCAAGCGAGGCTAGTCCCAAAATTTGAAGAAGCCAACGTGGACGAATACTTCTCACATTTTGAGCGAACTGCACTCAATCTTGGGTGGCCGAAAAAATGTTGGTCAATGCTACTCCAGACTGTACTGACAGGAAAAGCACAGAGAGCATATGCAACTCTATCGACAGAAAATTGTGCAGACTATAATTTGGTGAAAGCAGCGGTTTTAAAAAAGCTTCGAGTTGGTTCCAGAAACTTATAGACAGAAATTCAGAACACAGAGGAAAACAGAAAACCAGTCTTATGTGGAATTTCTGCGAGAAAAGGAGAATGCGCTGGATAAATGGTGTGACTCTAAGAGGATAGACGGAGACGCTGAAAAACTCCGGCAGCTAATATTAGCTGAAGAATTTTTAAACTGTGTGCCAGAAGAAGTTAAGGTTCACTTAAGTGAGAGGAAAACTGACGTGAATTATGAAACGGCCACACTAGCAGACGAGTACATCCTCACACACCGAAAAACAAAGGAAAAAACGTACGCAGGAAGTAGAGTGAAATTTAAGGCTGAGTGCAGCCCAGAAGAAAAGCCTAAGGAAGAAAATAGAAGGACCTTCCAAAGTAGCAGCAGAACAGTGGTCTGCTATAAACGTGGAAAGGCTGGACACATAGCCATAAGGTGCCAGCTTGGAAAAGGTCCTGAAAGAAACCAAACCCAGTCGGGAAAACCTCAAGGAGCTGTAACAACAACTAGAGGGAACAAGTCTTATCGACCCTGGACAAAAAAGGGATGATGAGAGGCCCACATGGAGGACCAGTGGAAGTATCAATTTTACGTGATACAGGAGCATCTCAGTCGTTACTTCTACGAAATAAATTACCTAAAGGGGTAATAGAAGCAACACGTGAGACTGGCGGAAAGAGGGTAAAAATACCGCTATGTAAAATAACCCTAAAGTCCCAGTGGAAAAATGGACCAATTCAAGTTGGTGTCGTAGACAAGCTACTCATGAAAGGAATCTCCCTCATACTGGGAAATTAAGTAAAAACTAAGAAGTGTCACCCGTGTAAGATGGCGAAAATAAGCGCGAAAAATGAAGAAAGAAAGATGGCGAGAATGAACGCCAAACATGGAAAGAAGATGGCGAAGAAGAACGCCAAAAATGGAGAAAGCAAGTTGGCGAAAAAGAGCGCCAAAAATGAAGAAAGATAGATGGCGAGAATGAACGCCAAACATGAAGACAAGATGGCGACAGAGTTACGTGGGCGGCACAAACTATATAGTCGCCCGCAGAGTGAGAAGGTGGAAGGTAAAGAAGTGAAGCTTCCACACCTCAGGAAACAAAGAGATAAAGAAACCAGTCTTCGGAGAAAGGATGAAACTCCAAAGAATAATGGAAATAAATTCTCTGACACTTATCGAGAGGATAAGAGGAAAATAAGAGGACCCCCACACATGGCTAAGAAAGAATTTAAGAAGGACGACGAAGTCCTGTTAATATCCCCGAATAAAGGACCACACTGTGGTGGACGATATATAGGTCCCTACGTAATATCACAGCGAATAGACAAGAGGACATATAGAATCGATACCCACGAGGGAAAGAAGACACAAGTGTGTCATGCGAACAAATTAAAGAAATATGTCCGTCAAGAAGGCCCACCTCGCAAAATTAAGAACTCGGAAATGCTGAATAAATTCGAGGAAAAATTAAGCCAGTTGTCTGTTTCAGAGCGAAAGGACTTAGAGAAATTAATAAAAAAATACCCAGGTTTATTTCTCTAACGTCCCACGAAAATGTTGTAGCAGAATATTCTTTCATAGTGCTGAGGGAAAGAAAAGAGAGAGAAATTGAGGGAGAGGAATTCTCGGCCCCAATGTTGAAACATGAGAGGGACGAGAAAGAGTTCGTCAACACGTGACGATGAGGAGAAAAGAAAAAGTAATTTTTCTCCCCAAGGCTTGATAATTAAGATTATAAAGTCGTCAAAAATGACGAAGAAAGAAAAAGGAATTTACCTCCTTAAGGTTGAAACGTGAGACGGCCAAAAAAGCCGGGAGAGAAAAAGAAAGAAAGGAACACAAGATTAAAGAAAAAGAAAGGGAGAGAGAGAGAAAGAAAGAGAAAAGGAATTGTTTTCCTCTATGGTGAAAATGAGGAAGGACGAAAAAAAAGAAAAGGAAAGAATTCATCAAAGCGTGAAGAAGAAAGGGGAATAAAAGAAAAGTAAAGTGAAAAAAAAAGAGAAAAAGAAAAGGAGAGAGAACAGTGAAATGAATTACCTTTTTTTTATGTTATTTCTGTTATCCCTTTCTTCTCTTAAGAGTGAGGATGTCACGTGGTCTCCCACTGAGACGATAGAAATAAGATTGCTACTATCCTCGTGTTCGAATTAACAGTAGCAAGCCGTCAAAGAATGACCGTTAAGAAAGAATGTGGGTCACAGTGGAGACCAGATGTTTATACTTGGTGACCTCACACGGGTCGCCTGACATGGGAAGGAAGAAGAGAGAAGCCAAATGATTGGCTGGGACCCCAAAATGGAAGCGGGGACTCCTTCCCTTCAGTGGAAATAGATAATAAGAAAATCAGTTGTTGGACAGGGTTCGTGACGGACAGAACCAAAGCCAAGTACTCTGGGTAGAAGAAGACAAAAAAAACTCTGAACGAGGACTTATTCTACAAGGGATCAAGTGCCAGTCTGCCCCGTCTTCACACGTGCGAAAATAAAGTCCCGTTTTGTGATTTTAAAGAATTTGCCATCACAGGTCTAATAGGACTGTTTGACATTTAAACTGTGTACTTATGCTAAACTGAATTTTTTAAAATAGAAATATTTTTACATTTAACTGTGTGTAAACAAATGACTGATGTTTAATTCAATTTTTTATGTTTAATCGCAATACTTGAAATCATCTGTTAGCAAACAAATTATTAATAGTTAATAGAATTGTTTGTAGGAGATAGAAATAAGTGAAGCTATTTAACTGTGTGAAAAAAAAATGAGCTCTAGTTCATTTAATAATGTTATCAAAAAGATGTTCTTAGAAATCGTATTTGATATGTATGTATAAAGAGGATCTGGCATTAAATAACCTACAATTGTTGACGTGCCATAAAACCCAACCCAATCAAATCAAAACAATAAATATGCATATAAAATGAAGTCAATTCCCTCACCTCAAGGCATAAAACAACTCTAGATAGGTTGAAATGTCATTAAAATCAATCAATCACATTTTCAATTATTTATGTATTCAGCAGAATTCAGGCATTTCTAAAATCTACAATATGAAAATCCTGGAATCAGCTATGTATGAAACAGTAACTGTACAACTAGTAGGTTCCTCTCTCACAAACTATTTCCATTATTTGTATAATCAGGAGATTTTAATGTGTTATCAAAATTTACACTTTCAAAATTCTAGAGGCAGCTCCCTACAAAACAGTAACTGTATGGCCTCTATCCTCCCATCTCACAAACCATCCAAGTAAGATAAGTAAGACATGATTAACACTGCAGTTGAAGTAAGGATTAGCTCACAAGCAACAGTCTTCTCAATATCAACTCACCAGTGTTGAATGATCTGCAAAATATTTAGTCATCAGTTCAGTGCAGAAACTGGATGCTGTATAGAAAATTAGTTTGTGCGATGGTCTAAAAAGATAGTTAATGTTCATGATTTATACCGTATTAATTGTGGGGGAGAGGTTATCAAAAAGCAATAAAAACTTTTTGCAGATCAATATTTCAGGAATACATATATGAAAGATATTTCTTTAAATCTAGTTTGGTGTATTTTTAAATAAAGAATATAAACTAAGGATAATCTGTTTTAAAAAGGAGTAAGTAGATTTTTTTCCAAAGTTAAATTGCAAAAATCCATCATGGAATTTCTATGGTTATGCATTTCTAATTCATTTTTATCTCTTTGGCAAAGATGAAGGGGGTTATAACTTCCGACTTATTCAATATTACTTTGCTGGAGCGAGTACTAAGTCGAACCAGCAATTTAAAGATGAAACTAATATACAGCTTTTATAAAAATATGAAACACAAAAATTTATCGACCATTTTCATAAAAAGAAACAGCCTCCATTAAGTAAAGCCAAAGCTTTTGAGTTGAGATCTTTTGACTGCTATTCAAGTTTATAAGCTATTCAAATTGTTTCTCTGTCTTTGAGATATTTACAAGGGAACAAGATAAACTTTTTCCTTCTTTTCTTAGGAAAAGTAAGGTTTTGAAATATAAACCTTTCTGCTACTCTCACAAGACCACCACATCTGCTCACTCACAAGTGAGTTGGTAATTAGCACTTCACTGTCTGGCTTATATAACAAACAAAGAAATGACCTAGATGGAATTAAAATGTCTCCTCTGTCCTATAGGGAGTCTTGTACTCAGATAACATTGTTAAAAGCTCAATTCTTTAATCATAGGAAGACCTTTGTATTTTCCCTGAACATGTATTTAGTTTTCTTGGTATCTACTAAACTACAAAGAAAAGAGTGTGAAGAGTGTGTGTGTGTATATATATATATATATATATATATATATATTTTCATGTTGCAGTGTTTATGAGAATAGTACTCAGGTGTGCTTATTGTAACAATCATCATGGTAGAAAATGGAATCTGTAATCTTAGCTCACTAAGTAGCTTATTTCACTTTATGTTAATGCCCTTGGAAAAGGCATGAATCTATCTGTTCTTCCTCCACTTCTACCTGGGTAAATAATGGAGCAAACTGATTTCATAAGCTTTGGTAAGGCAACCAGTCTAGAAAAAGGAAAAGTCCTCATTTAAACCATCAGTCATCTACTCAAAAATATTGACCTCAAGTCACATCCTGCTAGTTGAGGAGGAGTTGACTAAACACAGACTTGACATCTCGTATAGTGTATCAATACAGAGATTATCATAGTTTTTAGAGCACCATCATAATTTTTTTTTTTTAAATATGAAACTTTTCAATAAATTACTACCAGTAAAGTGGGCAACCTTAGTCGAGGGTGACCTGAAGGCTCCCTTTTCAGTAACTACTACACCGAGGTTTAGGGGAAGGTGCTACTCCATTCCCTGGATCACTCCACTTCACCCTTGATCCCCACCTTATTATGCTGAGTGTTAAGCAAGGTGGCATCAAGTACCATTTTTTCAGTCTATTGTATAACTCGACCTGGGATTGAACTCCGGTCTCCCGGACCATTGGCAAACACTCTACTCATTAGGCCAATGGCTTGGTGTAAATTATTACTAACACTGAGTATATTTTGAAGATATCCTTAAGTTTATTATTCTGTAGATATTCAGCAATGTAAATCTGAAATTCCTTTATATTTCATCGTATTGTCTTAGTGGACCGAGAGACTGGGGTTCAATCCCAGGTTGAGTCATAACAAAGACTCAAAAAATGGTACTTTGATAACTCCTACCCTGAAGGTGATGAAAACAATTTCTATCAGAAATTTACTTATATATATATATATATATATATATATATATGATAATAATAAAAAAAAGTAAAGACAAATACACAAAGTTTACATTAAAAAGCATTCAATGCTTCTATGGGAAAAGCAGGTAGAACACTAGAAATCTGTTAGTGCACTCATATGAAAGTCCAACTATCATAAGCCAGATATACATAAATATATATATATATATATTTGTACATATGAAAATGAATAAATGGCATTATTTTCTGTGAAATTAATTGTAACATTAGTAGATATACACATATTAGTAGAATATATCCTTATACAGTAAATGTATATAAAAAATTTTTTCAGGTTATGTTTGAAAGAAACAAAATAAAAATTTTCATATGTACAAATATTTATTTTACCCCACAGTGTGTATGTATGTATGTATATATATATATATATATATATATATATATACACCCACACACAGTCTGATGTTTGGCAGAAGTATTTCAGTAGGAACTTGCATAGATACATTTTCTAAATAAAATATTTGATAATCAAAATAAGGAAAAAAATCCTGAAAGCAGAACTACTATGATTACATTTTATATATTCTTTAAAGCTAAGTAGAACACCTGCTGAAAAAGTAGGAAGCAAATAGAAAAGCTGCCATAAAGCAGGAGTTATCAGGTGTATAAGAATCCAGCTAATAAGTATGAATTCTGAGAACATCACTCGAACTAGGATTAAAATTTATATTGTTTGAATTGTATTGCTCTTCATTGAAAGATTAAAGTTTATAGCTTCCATTTAATCATGAATGAATATCTATTTCCTATCATACATATCTAACAGATATATCAGGACAGAAGATCAGGTCACTTGAATAGTGCTATACTGGTACCATATAAGCCAATGATACTTACTGCATGTTTGAATCACCTGCAACTAGACAAGTTCCTTCATCAGGCTCACTTGTTGAGAAGGATTGTTTGATCTCCAGCAAGAAGAAAAATAAGAGCTGTCAAAGGATGAATGAATCATTTCTAGGGTCAACAGTAATTTGGCCTTAAGAACATATACTCATTGGATTATTAAAGTTATACAAAGTCTAGTCTTCTCAGTACTTAGATGCTGATTGTTTGGGAATTCCTGGTGTCGTAAACTAAAAATCTCAAGTCTGAGAAATTAGATCAATTCTTTCTACAAATCTTAGTTGGTAGAGCTTATAATTCTTTCAAGGTTAGTTCTGCTTAGGTTCTATCTCTTGAAATAAGGAGGCTGTTAGCCCTGTGAGTAGGCCCAAGTTAACCTTGAAGATGATCCCTGAAAACCTATGTCTCCATCTTAATATAAACATCTTGCCTTTGAATCGAGTTTCAGAAAGTAAAGATTTTGCAATCAAAGGAAACTTAACTCTTCTCAGCTTACTAAATGATTCAACATCATAAGTTATTGTGATTTAACAAGCTAAGCTCCAAGTGAATCAAATTCTGTTGTTCTTCTCCCCCCCCCCTTTGCTATTTGGTTGGTCAGCTTAAATACTGTTCATTCTTTGTCCTGTGAATAACACTTCTAATATATTGGGGCAGAATTATATGATAAAAGTTATAATCAAGGATTTATGCACATAACTTTATTTGAAAGGAAGTTTCATAATAAACTCTTCCAACAACTTTGACATATGAAACAAAGAATGAAGTTTCTTCAGTCAAAAGGGCAAATGATTTTACGTGACAATCTTCAACCCAATTGAATATTCATTGATTGTCAACCTCTCTAGAGTTATTTTATACCTAAAGATGAGGGAATTGCTTTCGTATTTACATTATTTGCGTAAGAGTTCTTTGCACTCGGTCCTTTTAAATATGAATCATTTTAAACAGATCAAGTAGACCCATACATGGAACTCTAACAGGCACTACAACACTGTCAAAGTGAGCCTGGGAGTAATGGCAATGAAGGGGTACTCCACGCTCCTTGGATCTCCAGAACTAGAGTCAACCATCAGATTCAATTAAGTCTCATAGGACTCCCTTATTTTGGGAGAGGACTTGCTCCTCTAATTGGAATACTCTCAGTGTAATGGGCAGCCAAATAGAAAAGTAAGAGAATCAAAGCGAAATCTGTACTTCTCATACTTTCACGGCTGATGACCACGGTAATTATCGAATCATCTTTCTTAATATTATTTCATGATTAATATTATGCTATTATATCTATACTAATTGATAATGTTCCTCTTAGTGTGTCCATCCCATCAGCGGGACCTTTAGAATATGTTGACTACATCTCTGCCGATGAGTAAGACACCCCCCCCCCACACACACACACACACGAGGCCACCTGATGGCCATGTTTGGCAACCCTTAATACTTGAGGACCAGATTCTGGTTGCTGAGCAGTCCATAACCTGGCAACCAAAATAGTCACGTGACTTTCAACACTCTACTTTGACTCTTACTGGGCTAAACAGAGGCCAAATTCAATCAATCAGCTGGTCATGTCAAGTGCTAGCACCGGTATGATTGTCCCAAGTATATTCTTCAAAATCCTTTTATGGCAAACTAGAACCCAACCTAATTTTATCTTGAAAAGCTATTGATTTACAAATTGCATATATTTATAAAGAATTTGGCATTAAATAACCTACTGGGGTTGATATACCATGAAATACAACCAAACCCTTTGGTTGTTTATCTGTGTAGCTTTTATGCTATGAGAATAAGATCTGTTGATAATTGGTATGAAAACTCACAAGATTTCCCGTTATGCGTTATTTGAGTCTGCATATTGTTTATCCCATCTAATATTTCTGCGTAGAGATTGGAGGAAAATCCCAGGACCAATCTTAATTTGGTATAGAGATCTGCACACCTTCAGGTTAGAAAACTAAACTGGTTTCTCACATAAAAAATATCCAGTTTATATTGCTATGAAGTTAACTGTGATTGACCAAAAATAAATATAGCAGCTATGCAAATTAGAAATAGCTTCCAGTGCCACCTTTTCTTGACAAACTTCAAATTGACTGTTTATGAGGAGAAAGTAACTGAGTTTAACATTTGTACCTCTATATACAGTCAACCACTTTTTCCATGGCCAGCTCTATGTTGCTTGTTATCTGACTTATTAATAGATTGATGTTTTTACTTGAAAAGCAATCAAACCTCCATTACAAAGTTTAACAATTTTAAATTTTCTCAAAATACTAATTTGTTTGGAAAATATTTTTGACAGACAATGAAAGTATAAGGAATAAATCTTAAGTAGATGAAATGACAAGATTCTACTTAAATCAGAGAAGATACTTGGGTATGTATCATGTTAATCCTTTCAAAGATAAGCATAATTGATCAACTTGTGACATCCTCAAGCAATGTAAACATGGGCTGATAACTGATATTAATTAGATTATTAAGAATATGTATTTGAGTGCTTGCATTTCAAGATATGGAAATGAAATCTTATTCCAGTCAAAATGCTTTTCAGCCATGACATTGAATTTAGGATGATTGTTTCAAGAAGTACTAAAGAGTACAAATTCATATAAACCATTTTAAAATCACTAACTAATAAACAGAGAGATTAGATATATTTCCATGAAGAAAACTTTTCAGTATCATACACAGATTCCTTCAAACTGCTGCCTTTATTAAATCACTGTCAAAATATTTCAGTATTTTAACCATTATCATATCATATTTACCCAACCCCTCTGCTCGGGCAGGATATGACACAAGTCTCAATTTTTTAAGCAGAGTTTAACAGGTTTGAATTCAGTTTTCCTTCTCCTAGATTAGTTGCCTCCCCAAGGCTGAAGAACCTAGTCTGCCCTACTATTTACCCATAGCTGGAGGGAGTATAATTGGATTCATACCTTTCCCAAGGGTATTAGTGCTATGTGAAATGCAATCAGTCTTGTCCAGGATTTGAACTCGTCTCACCGTGTCCATTTCCTACAACTATAACCATTACACCACGGGCACCTCCTAACCTTTATACTCTATGAGTACAAAAGACTTTTGCATAGAATCTGTGGTAATTTATACCATGTCTATAGCAATGTATTCAAACGAAATTTTTTTAAAAAGTTAAAATTATTTTAAAGTATTTTAAACAATTATTTAGCTTCTTATTATTGAATGAAATGTCATTAAAACATTTGACTTTCATGAATATAAATGTTCACTTGAACATTCATATGCTTATAGCTTAATCAGTTTTGAAATGATGTTCACTTTCGGACAAATACCTTTGGAAAAGGTATGAACCCCCTTATCCTCCCAGCTATGGGTTAAATAGTACCATGACTGTTCTTCTAAAAGGATAGCTTTGGCATAAATTAACCTACAAAGGTTGATATGCTATTAAACAATGAAACAAGTCTTGAAATGAAAACGATCTTTATAGAAACACTTCCTAATGATGGCCACCTGATGAAACTGGTCATGATTAATAACTAAATTAATAAATCTTATTTATCAGGGTTTGCACAGATTTTTTTTTACTCACACATGTGCACACACATACTACCTAGAATGGTTGGCCAAAAAGTTCAGTTCCTGATTTTTGTAAATATCAGATAGTTCAAATACTTCTTGATAAATAAAACCTGTAACATTTTGAAAAGTTGTATTTTGATGACTCTAAGGTAAACATGAAACAATAGCACATTTTTTTGTGTTTTTCCCACACTATCTAAAAACATAAATTCAAACTCTAACACCCTGTGTTCAGTGTATTTTCATAGTCACAAACTATGATTACACTAACTCCTAATATAACACTGGGTTTTGTGAATTAGAAATATCACTTTGGCATTAAATAATCCATGAGGGTTGATATGCCATAAAATAAACTAAACCAAACCAACCTTTTACTCTCAGTAGAGGTGTCAATCTATATATGAATAATGCCATTCAACATTACAAACACTATGCTAGTTATAAAACAATTATTTCATTCTTAACTTCTGTTTTAATTTATTCTGGTCAGAGGGTGTATGTGACACTTTACAATATGGACTTGGTCATGGAGCAGTTTTTTATCCCACTTTGTGTCTCAAAAGCCGACAGCTTGATTTTTAATTTCTGGCTGCTCATTGCTACTTATTATTCTTGACATGAATTCCATCTGCTCTGTACTGCAATTCCTTCATTCAACTCCTGATTGCGTCTTTTAATATATGGGGTTGATGCTTACAGAAAAGAAAACCACTTTTCTAGCATGAACCTCCTCAGAAGAAAAGTACATAAAAAAATGACCACTGACTGTGCAAGCATGGAAGACTTCATTTCACTATGGACATTGAAAAGAACAATTCCTTTCAAGGAAAACTACTCTTTCTACTTAATCATCAATTAATATTGGCTGACGGCCTTAACTTCTTTAGTTAACATTTTAATACTATTATACACATACATCTACATAAACTAGCTATTCTCAAACAAACCCATGCAGATATGCTTGGATGCACATGCATATATATATATAATTGTACCTAAATATGTGCATCCAAGGACTGAAGAGCTTCGTTTCACATTTATACTGTGACCATTCACAACCTTTCTTTAAATGGACTGATGAGGTAGCTTTAAACAATGAAACAGGAGTTATGTTAGAATTTGAATTATACTTAAACTGCCAAAAATAGTGATTGTGCTGCATAGTGAAAATTTTTAGGTCGTTTGGAAAATAATAGCCAATCATACATTTAAATAAGCTATAAAAAATGGCCATTATTTTCCAAATAGTCTTAGATAAACCAATAAATATAATGAATAAATATGCAAATTATTTGGCAATTCTCTTCATTTTGATCCTGCTGTTTATCACAGGGAATTTCATTTCTGCAACAATAAAATCTTTGCTGAAATAAAATTCCCTGTGATATTTATTAAAAGGTTTTACAGTTTTGGCAATAAAAATTTACAATTCACATTTTGACAAATCCCCAATTTTTCTTTCTTCAATTAGTAAACAGCATGATCTTGAAAATTTAATTTATCATAAAAATTTTTAAATTTCCTGTCAGTTAAGTTTTTGTGTTGTAGAGTGAAAAGGAAAAAATTCTGTTTCTTTAGAAAAAAATGACTGAAAATCTGCCCTATCAGCAGGCAGGATTTATAAAAATTCATCATAAATTTTTATGGTAATTCTTAAAAAAATTTTTTATTGCAATAATAAATAATGGCATAACAGCAAACTATGTTTTTGAAAGGATTTATCAATTAATAAATGTTTATGGAGCCTTAATAACTATTTCTTGTTCAATAAAAGTGAATACATCGCATTAATTTTTTAAGAGTATGGTTTCTGGTGAAGAGAGAAAAAGTAGTTAAAATAAAAATTATAACTAGTTTCTGATTAGGATATATTCAGCCATATGTCTATTTTTTATGGTTAAAAATATCTGAAAAATAAAAATTCAGTTTAGCTAACCTGACAGATATAAAGTTATGATTCAGTTTAGCATTGTACTTACATTGTATATCAAACCCATTCCTAAAAGCATTTAGAACTTTTGCTGTTTGTAATGACTA
This sequence comes from Sepioteuthis lessoniana, assembly GCA_963585895.1. NCBI lineage: Eukaryota > Metazoa > Mollusca > Cephalopoda > Myopsida > Loliginidae > Sepioteuthis > Sepioteuthis lessoniana. Next base: position 92,068,247 of record OY757916.1, read on the forward strand.
ACCTGCTTTATATTTTTGTTGTTTGTAAAAACTAATCTGTTATAGACATGCTCCATAGGCAAATGAGTATGCACATAAAACTTGGTTGCCATTGTTTTAGCTATATATGAGTTACGTGATGGTTGAAAGATAGGCATTTAGGGAATTCTTCTAAAATGAAACACTTTTGTATTACAACAATGGAAATATTGCAGTTGTTATGAATATCAAACATTAAAATTATGCTTGAAACTTCTGAGGATTCTCTGTTTTGCTTGATACTATTTTATTTTAATTTCTGGAGGAATTTGCACAAAAATGAGATTCTTAATAAATGATCCACTCTGTTGATAAGGCTCAGAATATGTTTTCTGTATACTTCCCAAAGGAGAAAGACCCCCCCCCATAAAAAGGGTGCCCTATGCATGACATCAAACTGCATCCTGTAGGGAGGCACCAGGTCTGAAGCTCAGGGGAGTATAGAGTACATGTTCTTTGCTATCCTTACAAGGTCTACTCAGACCTGGATTGGTAGTACTTGTTAAGCCCCATCAATAGGTCAAATAGATTAATTTGAAAATTATTAGTATTGGACTGGAATACTAGAAACTATTTAATTCTATGCAAATAAGTGTCATTAAGATTAGATACTTGAAGTCCTAATTGCTTAATAAGGATAGATTTTATTTGTTAATTGAAACCATATAGTTGCTTTCAAATCAATGATGTAAGATAGCTATACTTGAAACTATATAATTGTGCAAACAAATGATATAATTAAATAAGGACAGTTACTTTAAATGCTATAACTGTGCATAAATTAATTATATAGGAATTCTTGAAACCATACAAATATGTGCAAATAGTTTTAAGAAAAAGTTGAAATTAAAAAGATGAAAACAATAGAACATATATTTATTATTATAAATTGAATTTCCATGACCAGAAAATCTAGCAAGCACTGTGTGTGACATACGAAAACACTGGACAGCTGTTTCAACCTTATTAGGTCTCATCAGCATGAATGTAACTACAAGACACATCAGAATAATTGGCTGTGTATTTACTATGACTAGTTAATTTGGCATTGTTTGTGTGCAATGTGGATTAGTATCTCAGTGTTAGAGTTTCTGCTCTGTATTCTGTGGTCACTGGTTCAATCTTCAGCGGGGGGGGGGGGGGAGATCACAGTATACACTGCTGATAAGACCTACTAAAGTTAAAACAGTTGTTCCATACGTCATGCACAGTACTTGCCAGATTTTCTGATCATGGTAATTCAATTCATCATATAAAATTCCTCTTTTTAAAGAAATAGGAAAATATATATATTTATCATATTTACCGACCCCTCCGTTCGGGCAGGATATGACACAAGGTCAATTTTTAAGCGGAGTTTAACAGGTTTGAATTCAGAGTTTTCCTTCTCCTAGACTAGTTGCCTCACCAAGGCTGAAGAACACAGTCTGTCCTACTATTTACTCATAGCTGGAGGGAGAATAATTGAATTCCTACCTTTCCCAAGGGCATTAGTGCTATGTGAAATGCAATCAATCTCGTCCAGGATTTGAACTCATGTCGTCATGTTCATTTCCTACAAGGATAACCATTACACCACGGGCACCTCCAAAATATATATATATTTATTTCAATTAAATACTTTTGAATTGAATTTTGGCATAAAGAGTTGATCTTCAATGAAATAAACTAAACTTAAAACAGGCTCTTTACAATTTTTCAACATGTAAAACTAACTTATAAAATGAAATCACTGAAAGAAACATGAAGATACTTCTAGTGTAATGGTTAATGAACTTGACTGGCTTATTATTGTTTGTGAGTTTTATTTTCACTTGGTGTACTATACTTCTGGACTTATCTCTACTTACTAAATTACTCTCAAAGCTTATGAACTATATAAATGGAGGTTCAAACATTCAAGTATAAGCATTGCTACTTTTATCCTCATTTTTCTGCCTTTCTCGTTATTACTTAGATTCTAATTTTGATTTTGATAATCATAGTTGCCACTTGATCATGAATTTAGCTTTTTAGACCAACATGACTAAAATAACAGCAAAAACATTTCACTTATAACTATTCATTTCTACAACTATATGGATTCTTCTTAAAAATTTCACTTTTAATTCTGAAAAAAAATACTTCATTATTTTCCAGTAAGTTTTTCAAAATATTTTGTGTATTTAAAGGAAAGACTAAATTTTGTCAAGTGTAATAAGATGCTGAAATTAAAGATAGATCCATTAAATGACCTGCTCAGAAAATTTCATTTGTGATATTTTTTTAAAATTCTATAGTCAAATTCAATCAATTTACACTTGGTCAGCTGCAATTATCAAGATGAAATGGTAAAATTCAACAGAACCCAATTTTGCTATAATTCAGTTTTTCTTAAATGGTTAAAAAAAAAAGAAAAACAGACTTGAAAATAACATATTAAGAATAAATAATTATTTTATAATAATTTCCATAAACCACTTATTATTAATTATATATGTGAGCATTATATACGAAATGACCTTTGGGTCAAATCCAGTCTGGTAGGAGGCAGACACAAATTGTATACTAAATAACCTTTGGGTCAAATCCAGTCTGGTAGGAGGCAGACACAAATTGTATATTAAATGAAGAGGTATTTTTGTAGAGAATCAAATTCTGAACACATTGCTTTAAAGTTGAATAAGTGAGTTTCAATAAAGAAACCAGTTCAGGACTTTGGTCCAGGAGACTGGAGCCCAATCCCAGATCAAGTCATGCCAAAGACTCAAAAAATGCTACTTTTTTCCTCCTTGCTTAACACTCAGCATTTTAAGGTATAGATCAAGCATAAGTTGAGCAACCCATGGAAAGGAGTAGTGCCTTCCCCCACATCTTGGTGTAGTAGCTATTAAAAAGAGAGCCTCCAGGTTGCCCTCAACTAAAGTCAGCCAACTTATACATCTATAAAAGACAACAGTGAAAGCTTGTGGAAAATGATTTCTTTTATAGAGGATAAAATAGATATAAAACTACTGGAACTAAATATTTGCTTTTAGGATTTTAATAATTCTTTCATTTGTTTTCAGAAAAAGTTTAAAAGTTAATTTTATTAAAATAGTTTACTGCTAATATGAGTTATTTTATAACATTTTGAAAAACTAACATTTAAATCATCATGGAATTTGGTGCTGCCTCCAGGAAAAATTATTTCATCCAAATCCCTAGCACTTGGACTCAATACTACATTATTCAAGACTTTTATCATCACTTAAATCTGAAATTAATTAGATACAATTATTAATAATGAATACATTTTCTGTTAATACTGTAAGATATTAATTACTGATGGGAAGATGAACTTGAGTCAATAATGATTTTATGGTGCAAGCTGCATAACAGAGGAATTATTCATCAGTTAATTTTGATTTGATTTTGAAAGCATTTATTGGAAAATAACTCAAATAACACCCTGTCTCCTTTACCAGGCAATAAAATTTAACTTTATACACTGATGGCACTTTAATTTTCGGAAAAAAGGTTTCTTTTAAAATGAGAGGCTTTGTTTTATTTAACTTCTTAATTTGAAAACCAAACTCTAACATTTTGTAGATTTTTGAACTTTTAAATATATTAGCCAGGAAAGATTTAGAAAATTTGGAAACATTGCCAAGAATTTGAGTTTATATGTTATATGTAGTCAGTAGGATATATAAATCACATTCATTATAAACAATGAATGCTATTTTTTCTCAGAAGATAAGATAAATGTAAAACCAAATTTGAAAAAAGAATTTGGAATTTATTATCTATGCAATAATTAAACAAACCAATTCATGAAAATTCAATGGTATCATCAGTATATGCAAATAAAATTACAGCTTGGAAGAAAAAGAGGATTTCTTCCAAGCTGTGTCTGTGTTGGAACTGCTTTATGGATACACCACCTGAATGCAAACAAAATGAATGGATTAAAAGCTAGATGGGAACTACATTAGGATGCTACATGCTGTTTTGAACAAATACTGAAAATAACACTCCACAAAACAACAGATTTACAGCCACTTACTTCCCATTGTAAAAACCATCCAAGTAAAGGGAACAAGACATGTAGGGCAATGCTTGAGGGGCAAGGACAAACTTATAAGAAATGTTGTTCTATGGACCCTAACATGTGGATATGCCAGTGGTGGCTAACCAACAAGAACTTAATTACATCAGCTTTGTGCAAACACTTGACATAGTTTCAAGGGCCTGCCATGAGCAATGGATGATAGGGATGGATTCAGAGAGAGAGAGAGAGAGAGAGAGTCAAAGAAATCTATGTGTTAGCATGACTTGATGATTTAGTTACATATATATTTATACTCTCAGACTAATTCTATTTTTAACCTCTTTTTGATCTGCCCAAAGTACATATACATTCATGTATTACAATTGATCAACCACTTTTTTTCACTTTCATATCAGTTAATTGTGCATACAGCTAAACTGAATCAGCTGAATTAGAACTGTTTGAATTAACTGAATAGCTTAAAATAAAAATGTTTTTGACCATTAATCTGTGTACTCATGCTAAACTGAATTGATTGAAATAAAACTATTTACATAAAAATAGATTTGGCATTAAATAACTTACAAAGGTTGGTATGCCATAAAACCCAACCAACCAACATAAAAAATCTTAAGATTTTGATGGAAATCCAAATGGATCAATTTGCAGTTAAGAATTGGATAAATGATATATTTACACAAATCCACTTGTACTGGAGTTTAACCAGTTAGAATCAAACTCAACTGTGACGCGAAATCGACTAAAATCCCAGAACGGGACTTTATTTTCGCACGTGTGAAGACGGGGCAGGTTGGCACTTGATCCCCTACAGAATAAGTCCTGTTCAGAGTTCTTCTCTCAGGCAGATAAGAACTGGCATATTACGTGAGGGAATAATTTAGGACCAGACTGACCGCCGCTTGCAAGGGGTTCCAAATTTCACACTATCACACACCCACCAGGCAGCTTTCTTCCTTCCCCGAGACAATGGAAGATAATGAGCCTATAGGTTTTAGTTGTAATAATATTAATATTGTAGTAGTCGGCAACTCCGGTTTCCCGTGTGATACTTTAGGAATTGATAGGACAATTCTAAGCAAGATAACATAAGGCGAATAGAAGCTGGAAAGAAAGCATGAAGTAACAACATAGACCACATGGTAAAATGAAAATACATAAAATTCCTTTACTACTTATATATACACGTTCAGAGTGTCAAAACATATAATTGGACAGTCCACGAATATAGATGCCTTTTCTGACTTTTATCCTTTCTTCAAATTGAGAGAGAGAGAGTGGTAAACGAAATTTGGGTGTAAAGGAAAAAATGTCCCCAAAGTTACTTATCTTATTTTCGACGGGGTTCCACTGGAGAATTTTCTTCTTTCACGGGCTACTAGACTTTCTGTTTTTAGTACTGGCTTGAGGGACTCGGGTCTCTCATGTCTCAGTTAATCTTTTTGTCTTCAGCCCGGAGTAAAATGGCTATGGTTCGTCTGCCCGCTATGAACCCTGCTCAAAAACTAACTTTTTTGTCCTTTACTTCCGTTGAGGGGAAGGGAACCCCACTTCCGTTTGGGGTCCCCGCCAATCATTTCCCCCTCCGATGTCTGGCGACCTGAGGTCACTAAGTGCGAACATCTGGTCTATCTCCTCTGTGACCCACATTCCCTCTTAACGGTCACTTTTTGACTGCTAGATAGTGCTAATAGCAACACGGAAGGATAGTATCATTCTTACCTCTTCGTCTCCGTGAGCTATCACGTGACACAACATTGTGCTGTAATGTTCAGTTAGTACTGTAAATCCAAAATTAAAACTAACTTTTTTTACTGACTTGGATCAGAGTAAAAACTAATCCGAGATATTTAATGACCTTAAAAATTTAGCAATACTTTTTTGTGTTTTATGAACTATCAAACTTAGAAACTGCTCTGTCTGTGGAGCAAAGAAAACACTGACCGTAGTCTTTGCAAAGGAGTAAGATCCCCTCCTAGCCAAAACTGGTACCTTGAGTGTGGCACTAAACTCCATCAGGTATTGACTCTCCCATTCTGGAACTCTGGGGAAGTATAGAGCTGCCTCTTAGTTATCATTTCTCCAAAGTCCCTTACAGTCCAGAGAGTCATATCTAAGGATAGAATAACTCAGTTTGAAAAGTATTAGGATTAGATATTAATACTTGAAACTATAATTGTATTTATATATACAAATTTTTTGTATTAAGGAAACTTAAAAACAGATAACTGAAAAAAAGGGTGACTTCAATATTAAATAACCCCACGAGATGATATGGTGTAAAACCAACCAACCAACCAACCAAAATTAGAAAATTGTATGTAATTGAATTGAATTTTTGATGATGCATAAACTGCAGCCGAACATATACCAGGACTCTTATTAAATATAATAGTACAGTGGTTATTAAGAGGAGATTCTTGTGGAATGGTTATCATCATAGGGAATGGACATGGTGAACTGAGTTCAAATTCTATTTGAGGCTGTTTGCATTGTACATAGGGCTAATACTCTTGGAAAAAGAATGAATCAATTTATTTCCCTTCCAGCAATGGATGGATATTCAAGCAGACTGGGCTCTTTAACCTTGGCATGGCAACTTGTCCAGAAGAAAATTCAAACTCTTGAAATCAGCTAAAAAATTGATCATGTGTCACTTTCTGCTCATGCACATGGGTTAGTAAATACATAATAGGACAGTGGTTATGATCTCCTATTTGAGATCAATTTGTTGTAAGTTTGATTCTGATGTGTGCTTCATCACTATGGCCTTGTGTTGTACAAAGTTAAACATATAAATAACTATATAATAATGTTTCTGTATAATGTGCATAATGAACTTTGCAAAGATACTTAAAAAATGACCTTGAAAGCCATCATCTCTGATCTCTTCGACTTCATTCTCTTAACATTCAAACACTCAGATGTCTTTTTTTCTCTCTTCTACCTCAGGACATACAAGAAAAAGCCATAAGATTGATTCATTCTGTTTTTATCCAATGTCACTAATTTAATTAGCTTAGCACACTTCATTGGTTGAAGTATATATTCCTTAATTAGATCCTTGATTTTAAGGGTTATCATTTACTATGCTTGAAACCATTTAAATATCTATATCTTATACACATATACATGAGGCACTGGTGATGTAATGAACATGACAACTTGAGTTCAAATACTGGTTGAGGCTGTTGACATTTCTTATTGGAAAAGGTATGAATCCAACTATTCTCTCCAGCTATGAGTAAATAGATAAGGAAAAAGATCAAGGAGTCTGAATTTAAACCTGTCGAACCCAGCATAAAATTGAACTTGTGTCATATCCTGCTCATGCAAAAAGGTTTGATAAATATGCACATATATTACAGTTTAAAGAACATTTGAATCTGAATATTCAAGAAGAATTCCCTCCATATTCATTGCTTTAAAATCTATTCAAAGTTTCTTATTATGACAAATGTCTTAAATTTTTGATATTGAATCATCACTTTATTTTTTTACATTCCAGAATAATTAATATTATTAATAGTTTTTGTGATAAGGATCACTGACATGTGAATAAATCAATGATATTTGTAAATTAAACTGTTGCTTAAGTTGTAAAATCCAAGCAGTCAGTTTATTGGTTGAAACACATTGCTAAAAGCAACTTTGTTACATCTGACCTTAGAAATATAATGAGTAACTTTGCCAACACTTATAAGTTCAATTCTTGTGTTACAGCAAAGCTAAATTTAGTAAATAATTATACTGGGTACTTCTGGGGCACACTTATCATAATGGTTATCATCATAAGAAATGAAATCTGCAAGTTGAGTTCAAATCCTGGACAGCGCTATTTGCATTTTACTTCAAATTAATGCATACAGCAATCCATTCTCTCCTCAGTAATAGGGGACTGAATGTATGGCAGACTGGGTTCTTTAGCCTTGGTTAGACAATCAGTATAGATAACTTTGAATTGAAATCAGTTGCACTATGCTTAAAAAATGGACTCAGTAACATATCCTGAACTGTAATGGAGGGGTTGGGTAAATGTATTTATAGAGTACCTTTTCTTCAGAGGGTTGAAGGTAACACATAAAATTACATCAGAAACTTGACATATTTTGAAAATATTGAGGAAAATATACTGATCATTGTTTACTCAACCAAACTAAGAGACTGAAATCACAGCATGCTATCAGAGAACCTGCAACTTAGATCTTTAGATTTGAATACACATTAAACCTAACACTTCATCAATGTGGATATGTCTTTAGCAGAATCAGTCAGATTAGCATGCTAGTACAGATTGCTAAGTATAGCATTGAATAGATTCATTCTTATCTAACATTTGACACAAGTTTTGATTTGTACTTCATGGCTCCCTGCACCCTATATGCAAGTTTGTTCCCTGTACCTGCACAGCTTTAAGTCACTTCTGATTGGGGAAATATTCAATGGTTGACACGAATATCTACCAAAGTTCCTATAAAACAAAATGAAACCAGAGCAGTAATGATCTTTTTAAGATTTCTTGTGATTCAAAGCCTATAGAAGAAACATCTGCTAACAGAATGTCCATTTGATTTACACAACAGAATTAGCTCCTGATATTTTCAATCAGAAGATTCTCTGGAAGAGGTTCATTCAAATATTTCTACAGTTCTTGTATGAACCTGTGCTGTAATCTTAAGCAATGGGCTACAAAAATCATCTCACATTTGTTGATGACAGTTAGTTTAGCAATTTTTCTCTGCTCTTGTGACTCATTTTCAAGGGAGTAAATTCCTCTTCAGAGTGTCCTCTCAGTTTCAGTCATTTATTTTAATTGAAAATCTTTCTTTACTCATCTTTTAGCCCAGTCTACTGGGGCTGTAGAATATACCAACTGCATCTCTATAGAGGGGTAAGACTCCCTGCCACCAACAAGTGTCCTTGATATGGCACTAAACAATATGATGGTGGGGCTCCAGCCCTAGAGCATTGAGGAATATGAAGTACCCCTTCACTGCCATTACTCTCAGGTTCACTCTGTACCTGCTGTGGTAGCACCTGATCGGATTCTATCTATGGGTCCAACAGAACTGTATGACCATTTAAACTGTGAGTGAATAAATGACTTGTGCTAAATCAAATTGTTAGAAATAGAACTGTTTGACCATTTAACTGAGTGTAAACAAATTACAGTTTAATTTAATTGTTAATGATAAATTGCAATGTTTGGAACCATTCACCTGTATGCAAATAAAACTATTTGTGTGGAATACTTGAAATCATTTACCTGTAAGCAAGATAGAATTATTGGTATTACATAGCAATATTTGGAACCATTTCTTTATGTATAAATCATTGAATAGAATAATTAGTGTTAAATAGCAATACTTGTAACAACTTCTCTGGGTATAAATAGATGATTAATATTGAAATAGATAAGTGTTAGATCACGATAACTGAAACCATTTGTGTAGAAGCAATAGCAATACAAATTAGTTCACTCATTTAAAAATAAAATTACCAAGAAATTATTCACTCAAAAATGATATATTTATTATTATCTAATTGTGTGTAAACAAATGACTAATATTAAATTAGATTATTAGTGTTCCATTGCTATGCTTGAAATCATTAAACTGTGGACAGAAAAGTGAGTTTTGGCTCATTGAAAAATGTTATCTACAAAACTTGTTTACAAATAATATACGAGGATCATTAAATAAGTTTCCAGACTTTTTTTGTATGGGCACTTTTATTGAGAGTACACACATGAAACTCTAGTCCCCTTCAAAGTAATCTCCTCCGGCTGCAATGCACTTGTTTTACCATTCCAACAACTTCTGTGTGAGCGTGTCAATGACCTTCATCACAGCCTCTTTCATCTCCTCAATTGTCTCATAACAACAGACTCTGAGTTTAGGGAATAACCAAAAGTCAGTGGGAGCAAGGTCTGGACTATAGGGAGGATGAGGAACTGTCTTGATGCCCATCTTGGTCAATAGTCTGTGACAAGGATGGAGTTGTGGTCTGGTGGAAATGCCACTGACCAGATTTGAAGAGTGCTGGCCTCTTCCCTAGGAATCTCTTCCTGAACTCCCTTAAAACCTCAACATAGTAACCCTAACCCTTTGACCAATCAACTCTGGTGTATTGACTTCCTTACTCCTCCCACACCTCTCATCATCCCTTACTGACTCCCTGCCTTCCTTGAATCTCTTATGCCACTCAAAAACTGATGCTCAATTCATGCAAGATGTTCCAAAAGCAGTCTGACACATTTTATATGTTTCTGCGGCATTTTTTCCAAGTTTAAAACAGAATATTATTGCATATCGTTCTTCTGAAGTGTCCTCATGTCCAGATTGCATTTTTGAAATTCCCCAGCTGTGACAATCAGGCTTTAGTAGGGTGTATTCCAATTGCTGATGTAGCTGTTCATTTGAAGCTGAAATCATAAAAATTGGTCAGTCATCTCATAAGATGTATAGCAATCATCATCATCATGTCGTGCCACCAGCACAGATATCCCTGACCCTCTCTCACCACTTCTCCCTATTATTCATCGCCTCTGGCAGGTCTTCAGGGTTACATCCTGTGTCCTCATATAGCTGCTGTATGTAATTTCAAGCTGGTCATCCTGCTTTTGCTTGGCCATATGTGGGGGTCCATAGGAGTACATCACTTATGAGCTCGTCCTTGTTTCTCCAGCAGTGTCTTGCATGTCTGGTTCATCTAACTTGTATAGTTTTTGTGATGGGAGGCAAGTGGCCGTATAGTTGGTGTCTTGTGGGGTGTTGTCCCCAGGACTTGTTCAATATTGCTCTAGCAATAACATAGTGAATTTTCAAGAGTCTACAACAATTTTAAATGCCTGTACAAAAAAGTCTGAAACTTATTGAATGCAGTACAGTAGTTGATATGCTATAAAACCAAACCAAATATACCCATCTTTACTTAGTTATGTGAAGTATAACTGTTATCATTATTTGAAATGGACTGTGCAACCTATTTTCAAATTTTGGTGTTTACAATATGCAGAGAACATCCTCAGCAGCAGGGTAAGATCCCTCTCCAAAAAGGATATCCATGGTATGACACTAAACTGTATCCAGAGGTGAGGTTTCAGTTCTCAAGCTCTGAGAAGTGTGAAGTATCCATTTATTGTCATTATTTTAATGTTCACTCTGACCCAGTGACATAGGACCTATTAGGGTTCCATTTATGAGACAAATAGTTTTGTTTGAAAACTATTAGTATTGGAGAGGAATATGTGAAACCATACAAATTATTATTATCATTGTTAAAAAGAATTAATGTTAGGAATACTTGATACTATTTGAATGTGTGCAAATCATTTCTATTAAGAATAGTTATTTGAGGCCAGGGTTATTTAAAAAGCATTATCATTAGTTGTTTGAAATTGTATATTTGTTTGATTATAGTTGTCCTGTCAGGTTGGAATAGAATGTCTTAATGAAAATCTCTGCAGAGGAGTCAGATAGCACCAATAAGAAGTATACAGTGTATGACACTAAACTGCATACTGTGGTAAGGCTCCAATTCTAGAAATCTGGCGTGTATGGAGTAGCCTTCATTGTTCCCAGTTCTACATTGACCAGGAGTGGTAGCACCTGTTAAGGTCTCATTTATGGGTCAAATAGATCTGCTGGAAAATTACTTTTATTTGATAGGAATACTTGATACTTGAAAAATGCATGTAAATTATTTGTATTAATATTTACTTATAGCTACAAATATTTACTAAAGATAATTAGTTATTGACCTAGTTGGTAGAGTGTTTGACAATGGCCTGGAAGAACAAGGTTCAATCCCAAGTTAAATCATAACAAAGACTCAAAAAATGGTATCTGATGCCACCTTACTTAGCACTCAGTATTACAAGGTATGGAGCATGGATAAAATGGAACAATCCAGAGAAAGGAGTAGTGCCCTCCTCTATACCTTGGTGTAGTAGCTAATGAAAAGAGAGCATTTGTGTCACCCTCAACTACAGTCACCATCTTTTTTTAATGAGTTATTTGGGCATTAGGAAACCCATGAGGAGTTGATATGTCATTAAATAAGTCAGCCAAATGTAATAAGGTTAAGTGGCAACTCAGCCTCAGAAGCATCTGGGTTAAGTTAGAATTTCTGAACTTAAACCTTATAGAAAAGAAAAGAAAAAACTTCCTAAGAAATATATTTAAGGTTCTTGAAGTCAGAATTGTTGGAAATGGTAAACTGTTATTCTAAGATGATCATGTTTCATCTAAAAAGATTCAGACAAGCCTACTTGGCTTGTTATTGTGGTAGATAATCTTGCATCAGACAGTAACCAGATGCCTTTATTTAACAATATAACAAGTGAAGTGGAATAGAATCTTTTGTATTTTGTCTTCCTCCCCAAAATACAGACATTTGTGATCAGCTTATTTTCTTCTATAAGATGCTCAGTTATGCATAATAGTTTTACAGTGTATTTAATTGGTTTAAAGGTGAACAAAGCCTTTCTTTTTCTTATTGTTAAGGTAAGCATTTGCTATAAAGGTAAATTAAATTGATATAACCACTTAATCATGCAAAGGAATTTAAACTGGCTAGTATTTTATCATGTTATGATTTGAAGGAATTAGAAAAGGTCAAAACTTTTTTCATTTAAATGATTACCTATATAATGCAGTAGATTCTGTTTATAAATGAAAAAGAATGAAACTATGTTTGGATTTTTGCATGGACTGCATATCAACTCAGTAGTTAGTTACAAAGCGGAATCTAGAGGCATGCAACGCCCAGTGAGTATCAAACTCTCTAGTAAGGATCATCTAACCTAGTTTGCTAACTATTATACCAAGAACATGTCCATTTTAACTTCGTATATCTAAAATAGGTTTCATTTTTTTCTTCTTTTTTACTAACCAGGGACTTTACCATTATTAATCAACATCCATCACTGACCGGTTTAATTATGGTTTTTTGCACTAAAGAATCAAATGTCTTAAAGCTTGGAATATCAAATGACTTAAAATCAAAATTTTCTAATTTATTCAGCCCCAAATTTTTTAGTTTCAACTCAATATTATCCATTGGAAATGAAGAAATATGTGATTGTGAATTAAGATAAACATTGTTGATAAAATAAGACTATTGTGCGTTTTTAATGGATTGTAAATGATTTTACTACTTAAGATTCACTAAAAATTGAAACGAAATTATCATTTGCGAGGAATTATATCAAGCATTACTAAGAGAATACAGATGTTATAAAAAGATTCTCTTTTCATTAAAAATTAGCAATGAAAAGAAATGATTACTAATATACCAACAGATTCAGCTTCATCATTTTGTTGATTTGTTTGGTTTAATGGTATATCAACCTTCTTAGGTTATCTAATGCCAAATCCATTCTTCTAGAACAGTAATGGTACTATTTAACCTATAACTGGGAGAATAAGGGGGTTCATACCTTTCCCAAGGGTATTTGTTTGAAAGTGAATGTAATAGCGTGAATGGAGTTTGTAATCGCATACTACGATTCTGCAGTCCATCGCTTCAACTGTTACACTATGAGAACACCCCCTCAGGCACTTCAGTTTTTGGCAACCTAAGTAAAACAGGTAATACCAAAATTCAGTTAATAACTACATATTATTCCCCTGAGTCTAACCTTAAATTAAAAACAGACCTTTATAGATTTGCTTGATAATGTATACATCTTTATTATTTATCTAACCCAGTCAGTTGAGGTCGTAGAAAACATTGACTACATATGACTAAATCATCTGAGGTTAAGGTTCCAGCTCTGGATCTTTAGAGAATGTGAAGTATCCCTTCTTTGCCATTACTCCCTGGTCCACTCTGACCAAGAGTTGTTGTAACTGTGAGGGTCCAGTTGACGATTTAATTATCTACAAACAAATGACTGTTAAGTTGAATTATTAGTATTATATAGCAGTGCTTGTAACCATTTAACACTCTGCAAACAAATAATGTTGAATTTACTTATTAATTAGTGTTAGATAGCAAAACTTGAAATCTTGTGTTGGATAGTATACTGTGTCGTTATTAACAATGAGGAACACGTATGCATATAAAAATATAAGATTATATTCTTATTTTCGGCAATGATACTTGTGTGGAACAGAAAAGCAATCGCAGAGAGTTCGCACACGCGGAGGAGCTGTCGGAAGATGGAAGAGCCAGTGAACAACTGACTTTAACCGAAATTCGGGAACTTACATAGTCTACAACTCTCACGTGACCTGCAGCAATTCCTCTTTTTCGTTAACTATGGTTACGCCCACATCTCACTTCTTTGCTTTCTATTGGTTATGTTGTCTGCTTCCCATTGGCTACTTGCACAAGCCCGGTTCTGTGGGCGTACACATTTGCCACTATCACTGAATTCAACCACGCCCACCATTCAGGGGATTTTATGATATCTTCAACTGGATGCACCTGTGCTCAACATCCACCGTATTCACAGCACCTCTGTGTATGGTGACATTTCAGCAATCACCTTGTTGATATTATCCTTCAGCAGATGAAGCTGTGACAACATCCTCTGATACACAACACCTGTGGACATGATGACATTTTGGTAATCACACCAGTCTTATCAATCTATCTTTCAACAACATCCGCCGTATTCACACTCACAGGTCACGTTAATATATTACACTTTTACTAAGGATTATTTTTGATATTCAGTAAAATTATAAGTATTAAATTGCAATACTTGAAACCATTTAATTGTGCACAAATAGAAATATGTGTGTAAGATGACAACACTTGAAACAATTTAACTGTGTGCAAATAAATGATTAATATTAGACAGAATTGTTAGTGTTAGTTAACAATGCGTGAAACTGTTTAACTGTGTACAAGGAAATGAGGTTTGGCCGAGTTCAAATAATGTTATCAACAAACTATCTCCATAGAAATCATGTATGTCATATATATATATATATATATATATATATATATATATATGTATAAAAGGGATATGGATTTAAATAACACATAAGGATTGATATACCATAAAGAATAACTAGACCAAACCAAACAAATTTATTATTAATCAAAAATCTTTGTCATGATATTTCATAAAATCTATTACTAAAATAGGAAAAAAGCTTAAATTAAAAGCTTTTTTTCCTATTTTAGTAATAAAAAATGTTTTACATCAATTGTATCTAAACAGTGGAGAATTCTGATATTATGATAACTCACAGAAAATGTTGTTTTTTTTATCATAATATATATATATATAGAGAGAGAGAAAGAGAGCGGGGGGTTAAAATGAAATTCAATGCAACAAAGAAAAACATGTTAAATTGTTTAATACACAATTGACTTGCAATGTTGTTGGCTCTGTATTTTGAGCCTGATTTGGTTGGCAATATATTGACAACTTATTTTGGTTTCACATGGCCATCTCAAGTGTTTTCAGTGATGCTGCCATAGCTAACATATCCGCTGGTAGCATATCATTGGCTATATCCATAATGAATTGATCTTTCATGTATATGCTGGATAAATCATGATCACAGTTGAGACATGAAATTAAAATCCTGTGCTCCTGATCTTAAATGAATCAAACATTTATGAATTGACTTTTTGTCACTTTAATAAATGGAAGATTATGAAATCCTATACAACTTGGGATTCAATTTCTGTATCACCAAAATTTCAAGCATATCAAGTAGTTTACAGGAATGTATGTTGAAAAAAATTAGGGTGAATGTTTTTAATGGAGTTCTGGACAGTGCAGTTATTTAGTTGAATGTTTGACTGTATAAGAGGAAGGTTAGTAATTTTAATGAATACATCGCAATCTATTTTGAAATTGTTGTGTTGTCATTTCCAAGTAAAGTTGGGTAAGTTTTGCAGTCAGTTTGTGTAGTTGGCTAGCAATGGAAGTAGGTTTGAAGTTCTTTTTTACAAGCTTTAGTATGGCTAGCACTTAGCCCTCAGTCTTGTTGAGCATTGGATGGTCCAGCAGGGGCAAATTATCTTTTGTAAGTTTCTCACTTGCAAATGTCTGTGCATAGAGCTTAGTAGAGGCGACTGATATGTGAATGCCTCAATAAAAATGCTTTCCGACTCACCTGGGTCTGATCCTGTTCACAGAGCCATTTAGAATATTAATAGTTGAAATAAATTGGTAAAGTCCCAAGAACATATGTCTGTCCAACTGCTGCATTTCTACAGAAATGCATGTGGCACTCTTTATTTAATCAGGAACCAGGAAGATAATTCCTTTATGGTTACCACTCTATCAAATCACCCCGTTTCTATTAGGAGTATATTTGTATATAAAAGAGTGAAACTTTTTTCTTGATTGCAAATTGAAATCCTACCTTGGAAAAAGATTATTGTTGAGTCCGTTTTAAAGCAGCATAGTCTAGTACATATATATATAAAGAGTGCTCAATATCAGTGACAGAACATATATTTCTAAGTTGAGATAGCATAGACATAATCAATGACACTTGGTGACTGTCAGTTTTTGTCTATGCTGTCATTGGTCCTATGAGAGTCATCAAATGCTGTTGATTCTATCTACTCTATCGTAACTTATATTTATAAGGTAGATACATATACACACTTATATTGGCACATAGATAAGAGTGTTACCTAATGATAAAAGCATTTATTTCTCACAACAAATACTTATCAATACGATTTTTACCTTGTCAATACACTTGATTCAGTAATGAATATTAATCTCATTGATTTAAGATTATTTTGTGAAAACCTGATAAAAATTAATTCAAGCTATACACACATTGATCCACTTTCTTTGTTACATAGAAACTAGGTTGGTCAGGAATATGTAGTATCTGAAATTTTAGAACATTTACTTGAAACAAAACATTTCAATATTTCATCTTTCTTCTCACAATATAACTAAAACTTACATTTAAAGCTACTAGGGTGGGTCAAAAGTTTTGCAATATTTTGCTATGGGCTACTTTGTGGTACATATATCACATGACCAAATCAGTGCAAGTCATGGAAGATACTCACTGTGATTCATAGTATCATGGTAGTTTATACACTACAATGTTGTGTATTGTTTCACACCATGTATCATTCAAAAGTCACAAAGATGAACATGCAATGTAGTCTAAATCAGGAGTTTGAACTGAGCCATAAAACTAGAGAATCAACTAAAATCACTTGTTGTGCAAAAGATGAAGATTCAGTTCATCACGAGAAGGTTCAAGAAACTTTACCCCAATTACAAGAATCTTGATCATCAGACAGGCCTAAAACATGTTCCTTGCCCAGTCAGCTGGGGCTGTAGAATACACTGACTGCACCTTTGCAGACGGGTACCCCCCCCCTAATGAGTGTCCTGGATATGACACTAAACAATCTGATGGTGAGGTTCCAGCAGTGCTGAAGCTTTGGGGAATGTGGAATACCCCTTCATTGCCATCGCTCCCAGGTCCACTCTGGCCCGGAGTGGTAGCACCTGATCGGGCCCTATCAATGGGTTAGATAGAACTAACAGCATAATTATGCTAAAATGTTTGAGTAAACTGAATAGCTTGAAATAGAAACGTTTTTGACAATTAAACCATACTTACATTTAAACTGCATGCTTATGCTTAACTGAATTATTTGAAATGGAACTGTTTTTCAACATTAAAACTGTATTTACACTTAACTGAATTGTTACATATAACTGCTTGAATAGTTTGAAATGGAAATGTTTTTGACAATTAAACTGTGTACTTATGCTAAACTGAATTGTTTTAAATAGAACAGATTATTTACATAAAATGGATTTGGCGTTAAATAACCTACAAAGGTTGATATGCCATAGAACCCAACAAACCAAACCCAAAACATGTTCATAGCCACAGAGATAAATCTGGTGAGTAGAACTCTAGCTTGGCATCTTACTGTCCAACGTGATTCTTCACCTTCATGACCTCAACAAACACATCCAGAATTGCCAAATTGTGCTTCAGGTTACAAAAATATAGCAAAATTTTTTATTCCCCCAAGTAAAAAAAAAAAAAGAAAAAGAAACCTAACTAAAGTACTCTATTTCAAACTTCTCTTTACAATGACTAACTTAGAACGAAGAAAACAGTGCTGTTCTTAATTGTCACAATGAATGTAATAGTTGAACAAGACATGAGAAATTGAGGACCTCAATGGCTGAATGAAACAAAAAAAGCAATGAAAAAAGTAGCTGAAAAAAGGATCTGTGAAGGTGTTGGCAATTAAATTAAGTGAGCATGAAGAATCTGGCATTTTGATGATTGTATTTTTTTTATAAACAAATGTTTCTTTTTTTTCTTTGCTGCTTCTTAGACTCATACACAATGCAACAATTTCTTTCCTCTGAGGAATCAGCTTATAAAAACAGTCATGCTTTCATTCCCATGGGACATAACACTTCTATGTTTATATTTACTTCTCTTTCTTTTTCTTTTTTTTCTTGAACAAACAAGATATTTATGGTTTTCTCACATCTTGATTATAAAATGCTGCACTGAAGAACTGTAGCCTAAATAAATCAAGTACAGTGGTATCTTTTCTTTATTTTCTCTCCCTTTTTTCTTTTAAAGGAATCCATGGATAAATCCATTACAATGCTGAATCCAATAAATAAAGGGAAATATTAACCCGGTGATTAGTTGAAAATAAATCAAAGCAAATACAGAAGTAAATCATAAAATGATCTGATGCAGTTGTCCATGAAGACACTTGATAGTATTTACCAACTTTTAGTATTGGATACTGTTTATTTATGTGAATCACACACAAAGATTTTCTGGCCTCTTCATTTCACTTTTTAATGCCTCGAGCATCAACAATTGACCCTGATTCTATTACCTTTAATACAATGGTAAAATGCTCAAGCTAAAGGATGAAATAAATCCTTGGTCAGTGATCTTAGTTATTTATAAAGTATAGCTTTGCAGGCCACAAGTATGGGATACCAAGTAAAGAAAAAAGACACTACTTTAAATAGAATTATTCCGTCATTTACTAAGGATTATTATTAGTTATTTGGAAGCATAGAAGTATTTTCAAATTATTTGGGAGATTAGAACACCAAATATCATATAACTGTATGCAAAAAAAAAAACTCTTAACAAACATCTCCACTCAATAATGTAAATATGAACATACATTGAAAGTAATTCCGTCAGCCATAGGCATAAAATAACACTAGCTGGGTTCACAAACCATTAAAATCAATCAATTTCCAGAAATGAGTTTATGACAGGATAACAGGATTAAAATACTCCAGTTTAGTGACTGAAGTATTTTCCAGTATAATTTGCTAATTAATAATAGTCTGGGGTCTGCAATCACAATCATAACTATTCTTATAATTTCTCAAGGGAATTATTAAATGCTAATCGCTGACCACTTCACCTTTATCCTTATTTGCAATTAATTTTACTCGAAATTCTATGAATAAAGTGAAGCTTGAGTTTGATCCCAGTCTTTAAGTGATATTATAATGAAGGTACACTGTTTTTCAAGATTTTTCAGCCAAAATGTTAGTGCATATCATACTCAAGAAGTATATCATTAACTTTTTTCAGCCACATACTTTAGCATATTCAGAGCAGGATGAATGAAAGAAAGTTATTGCTATAGTGCAAACTAATGTGTTTTACACTATTACAGATAAATATCCTCTAGAATATGTGTTTGTTTATAATTTTGTTTCTCTTAACATGAGCTTATTTTCACTGAAAGCTGATTGGATTTTTGTATGAACATGTCCGTGTGTTTGCTCTAAATACTGGGTAAATTTTCCCATTTAAGTCAAAACGAAAATTTTATAAACTCTTATTTTTAGTCCATTACAAACTAATAAAAAAATTGAACAAATACTAAATTTAGGTTAAATTTAACAGCAACAAGTTCTAAAAAGTCAGTGTATAATGTACATGAACATTTTTTTCCCGGAATTGTGAAGTTCAAAGTTAGGGGTGCATGTTATGAATAAATAATTACAGTACTAATGATTCTTTTAGATTCATATAATGACTCATTACAGTGGTTTTCAGTTTTGTACTTGTAAAGCATAGCAGAGCCATTTTTCATTTGTAAATGTAAATAATGCATTTTTCTGTTCGATCTTTCGCATCTGAAATTCTTTGTGGAAGCCTTTTTTTAATTAATCTGTTCCTATTTTCAATACAGCTATGAGATTATACAAGAAACTTGCTGTAGCCCCATTGATAAGGCTTAAAATATGCTGCCTGTACCCCTGCTGAGGGATAAGAACTCACCTAAAAAGGTGTTCTTGTTGTGACTCTAAACTTCATCTCTTAGGGAAGATCTTATGAGCGAGGAATACTCTTTTATTGCCATTATACCTATGTCTACTCAGACGTGTATTGGTATTACTTGTTTGAACCCATCTATGGGTCAAATGTATCTATTTAAAAATGATTTGTATTTGATAGGACTGCATGTAAAAAATCTCCACACTGTACAAAAATGTAAATATGATTCTACAATAAATGCAATTCTTTTACCTTTACCTACATAGGTTGACATGTTAAATAAGTAGTAATAAAACCAAGCTAACATTTTAATATGATATCATTACTATCAGCTTATATATAAAATAGAACATGATGTAATTGGTCATGCAGGATGGTCTTATTAAAGAATGAGAAATTTTGTGGTCATGGTAATGTATTAAAAAATTAGAAAAAAAATTATTTTTTTCTCCCTCCATACAGCTTTTTATACATCAGTATTCTCCCTTCTCTACAGCAGTTCACTTCTTTTCATTTCTCAAATCCACTTAGCTCAAAACTTATTCTCTCTTGGCCTTTCTCTTTCTTCATCTAAAGGGATTTATATGGACTTCAGTAGACTGATGCTCCAGCACCCCAGTTTGCTAACATAACTGATAAAATCATCTTAAATTTGCAAACAAGCAGAAGGATCATTTATAACAGCAACTATTCTAGTTTTAAAATATCTCAAAACAAACAGGACATTGGTCTTAACATTGTTACAAACCAATTCCAACAATCAAGCTGCCTTTCAAAGCACCATTGCAAACTAACCTTTCCAGCCTGGTCTTGACTATAGAACTGGTCAAAATTTGTAACTGGAAACTGAGTAGAAAAAATTAACACCAACGCAGACCAGAACAATAATTCTTACTAACTAGAAGGAAAGAACCTCTCTGTCTTTATTTAAGGTAAGGAAAACACAAAAATAACATAGATACCCAAGAGTACAAAAGAAAATATAATACAAAAAGATGGAGCAGAAACAAAACCTTACAAAATTCAGCAATGCAAAAGTTGGTACACTTACACAGGTCTTAAACGTTCTCATTTTATAGATCTATCTCTTCTATATCTTGTCTTAATAGCCTGTCCACTTCTGTCCTCAAACATTCTTTTTTTGGGGTGGGGGTCTTTATCAGTGAATAGTTCTCCTTCTTTTCAAAAACTTGTGTCATTCAAACTGCTTTCTCCCATCCTCCAAAATAGTAGTCCTTAGAAAAGTTAGAAAGGAAGGAATGGAAATTTCTGTTTAAAGGAATATATTCTTTTGGGTAGAATCCAATGTGGAAGAATTAAACAAATAAAGAGAAGACAACTTATCCCGAATCGCAAAGCAAGCGTGCAGAATGAGCGATACGTCTCAGAGAAAAAGAAAAATGGCTGCCTTACACCTCAATTTAAAATAAAACGTGGTCTCGAGCGAGGAGAATTTGCGGGAGTGATTTATGCACATTTTTGTAAGCTAGTATATCGGCCAAGAATAAAAAAAAACGCAACACGCAGAAGAAAGGAGTGCAAAAGTCATAGTGAAATAAAGACGTTACTTTAGTTGGCAAGACGAATTGACTGAAGACGCTACTTTTGGTTGTCAGAGACAAGTAGAATGAAGACGTTAATTTTTGTTAGCAATCACTGGAATCAATTTCAACCTGTTCAAGAACATATAGCAATAACTGAAGAGTGGACTTCTTCCATATTTGCAAGTAATTTATATGTATCTTCTATCATAAGAAACAGAACTTTATTCATATTTTTATTTAATCTTATTTTATAAGGCTGACACCAGATGGTTCGATCAGAATATTTCTATCTAATTCAGAATGAATTATTAATTTACTGGTTTGTCAAACTGGATGGAAATTTAATAAAGAAAAATAAGACATGCATTTTTAAAAATAAAGATTTTTTTTATTGATCATTATCATCATGTCGTGCTAGTAGCACGGATATCCCTGACCCTCTCTCGCCACTTTTCCCTATCGTTCATCGCCTCAGGCAGGTCTTCTGGACAACATCTCGCATCCTCACGTAGTTGCTAAATGTATGTTTGTGCTGGTCGTCCTGCTTTTGCACGGCCATGTGTGGGGGTCCATAAGAGTACATCACTTATGAGTTCGTCTCTGCTTCTCCAGCAGTGTCCTGCATGTCTGGTTTGTCTAACTTGAATAGTTTTCGTGATAGGAGGCAGGTGGCCGTACAGTTGGTGTCTTGTGGGGTGTTGCCGCCAGGACCTGTTCAAGATTGCTCGCAGCATTCTATTGTTAAAAACAACTTTAAAATTATAAAGTGTTATCCATAGTATTTTTGTTGTCATCGTAAGATATGGGTATGGTGACCCAAGATCAAATAGTATGGCAGACAAGACTTGATATGGTGTCCAATCGAAATGAAAAAATAACAAAAAAACACTGAATTACCACCTGTTAAAATCCACTTAAAAATTGACCTTGCATCACATCCTGTTCATGCAGAGGGATTGGTAAATATCAACTTAAAAATGATAAAGTCAGCATAGAAAAAATAACTCTTCATAAGTAACCATGAAAGCTTATCACAAGAAAAATGCCTCAGAGTTCTTATTTTAAAGAAATTCAATTGAACTCTATATCCTAAGAATGGATGCAACACAAGTTAGCAATTGCTTTCCATGTATATGACCTTCAGTTACCTGAGATTTTTGCACCATAGAAAAAGCCTAATATTGATTGATAAAAGTATTTCTCCAACATTTATTATACCCAGCAGGTAACAAAGATGATCTAGTTCTTCTCACAAATATATATGACAAAGCTGAATCTCTGCTGCATAGTGGTTCAGTCGCCTAGTGCTGTAGAATACTCTGACTGGATCTCTGCAGAGGGGTAAGACTCCTACAACAGGGCCCAGTCGATTGGGGCTGCAGAATAAATCGACTGCATCTCTGCAGAGAGGTAAAAAAAACGAGTGTCCTAGACATGACACTAAGCAATCTGATGGTGACGCTTCAGTAATGCAGGAGCTTTGGGGAATGCGGAGTCACCCTTCATTACCATTGCTCCCAGATCCACTCTGGCTCAGTATCATATCTATGGGTCAAATAGAACTATTTGACATTAAAGCAGTTGTTTGGGATTTAACTGCTTTTACATTTAACAGTGTGTAAACAAAAAAACTGTGTACTTATGCTTAACTGAATTTATTTGAAATAAAATTGTTCAACCATTTAACAATTTTGACACGCGAAACTGAATTGTTTGAAATAGAACTGTTTGATCATTTAACTGTGTGTAAACAAAAAAATGTGTACTTATGCTAAAGTGAATTGTTTGAAATAGAATTGTTGACATTTAAACTGTATTTATGCTAAACTGGATTGTTTGAAATAAGACTGTTTTTACATTTGTGTGTAAAACAGCTGAATTATTAGACAATGGTCGTTTTATGGGACCTTGATAGAATTATTTCTGAGGAAGTAGCTGCTGATATTAGTTGCTTCTTTTGAGGAGTTCATCTTCAGAACTTGAATCAGAGCCTGAGCTTCAAAGGGGTGGGGTTGTACTTTGGCAGTAGGCACTGAGACGGATTATCAAGTTTACGTTTCTTGGGAGGATTGCTTTGCCAATAATGAAATATATCTTCAAGTTCAATATTTTGTTCCTGAGTTTTCATTTTGCAGGTCTTTTGAAATACAAGTATTTGTGCGGCGGCTTTACCACTGTGATTTTAACGGAACAACTACCGTGTCTGTTATCTTTTGTCTTTGTTCTAAGCTGTCATTTTAAGATTTTATTGAGTATGAAAGTAAAATCTTTGCTGAATATTATCTATGATTTAAAGGAAAAAGACTAATAGTCTGAATCGTAGTTTTCAGCTGAACAATGAAAAACCAGGTAAAAGATCTTTTTTCTTTACTTTTGGAAATATTGCAAAGTGTTTGAAAACCTAAGTTTGTGTAAAAATGGAATGCCTTTAAGATTGTAATAAACCCGTAAATAAGAACTCTCTGGTGAATTTCAAAAATAACTCAACTGTGGACTCTGACTAAGTTAAAACTTAATGCATCTTTTAGAATGGCATCTATGGATGAGAATAAAACACTGCCATCGAAAGATTACAATGACGCATACTCAAACCACTTGGCTTTTCACGCGGGTAAAAAAGGGGAACGCCTGGCTGAGATTGGAGCTCTGACACCAGTGTTCGAAAACTCAGTTACCGAACTCAAACAAATGCAAATTTACTTTAATGTAAAAGCACAATACAAATAGTGACATTCAACATTAGAACGTTAAATAGAATAGGCCAACTGCAGGAGCTGACAACTTCTGCGATAGATCATAACATAGATATAATATGCTTACAAGAACACAGATACCTTCAGAGCGAAAATATAAAATACCACGATACCGGTAATGGATGGACGTTTGTCTCTGCATCTGCATGGAAAAACACCGTGAATGCCGCAATATGGGGTGTAGGTCCACGGGTCCTAAAATCACTTAACAGCATTGAGCAAATACAACCCAGGATGATGATAGCCACTTTTAATGGCAACCCCAGCACAACAATCATCTCCTGTTACGTGCTGCAATGTTAATGACGAAACGGACCTCATTGCCTTCTACAAGGAGCTATCCTCTCTTGTTCATAGCATCCGGAAACACAACGCTCAAATCATCGGTGGAGACATGAATGTCCAAATAGGTAAAAATGTAAACAACAAATTCAGCTTCAATAACTCGTCAAACAGAATTAGGGAACAACAGATTTCACACTAGAAAATAGATAAACATGCCTTAATACTAAATTTGAGAAAAGAAAGAGAAAACTATGAACCATCACCAACACAAAAAACGCTAAAGCACAAATAGACTACATCCTCATAAATAAGAAACGGAATAATAGCGCATTAAATTGTGAGGCATATTCCTCTTTTGAGGGTGTGTTCTCCGATCACCGAATTGTCACGGCTAAGATACAACTGAGCATATGAAAAAGATGCAGTGTGAACAATCACAACCGTACACTATGACTGACCCCTACTTAACAATAGATATTAGCGATAAATATCCGTTAACACTTACAAATTCGATACACTTCCGGGGATATCAGAAACATTTACTCCGAATGACGAATATGAGAACTTATAGAAGCAGCAGCAGAATGCATACCAAGTAAACAAAGAGCTAAATCTAGAGTCTTATGGGAGACATTAGTAGTAAGAAAAAAGCGTCCAGACGTGAAAACCGCATCCCTATGCAATTGGGGGAACCCAAATGATATCAACGCTCAGAAACTTACGGCTGCTCAAAATGAACTAACTGAAGTGTATCTAAAAGAACAAACACAATACTTACAAAATCAGATCAATAAGATTAGAAACTCAGTTGAAGATAGACAATCTAGAATAGCATGGTAGACAGTAAACGAAGTGAGTAGGAGAAAAAGTGCTGCGAGAGCTAAATTGAAAACAACCAGCCCATAAGAACAAACACACCTGTGGAAACATTTCGAAAATTTACTTGGAAAACCTCTGAAAATTATGGATGAGTCTATCGCGAAAATGATTAATTATCAACATCAAACTAGGACAGTTTACGCAAGAAGAACTTAATGCTAAGAAAAATTAAAAATACAAAAGCTGCAGGTCTTGATTAAATACCCCAAGAAGTATGGAAGACAAGGAAATTCAGTAACCTACTGCTCTGATACTGCAATGTCATATATCCAGAACAAAATAGACAGGTAGACAAAGCAAGGTGACCTCGGAATTGGCAAGAACTACCGAGGTATAACCCTTAGATCCATAGCACCCAAGATCTACAATGCTCTACTACACAGCCGCATAGAACCTAAAATAGAGAAAATATTTAGGAAGAACCAAAATGGCTTTCAGAGAAATAGATCCACGATGTCACAAATGTTGTCAATTCGTCAAATTCTAGAAGATGTTCGTGCAAAAAAACCTCAAGGCAACACTATTATTTGTAGACTTCTCCAAGACATTTGACTTCATATACAGTAGGAAGATGGAGTAAATACATCTCATCTACGGTCTCCCCAAAGAAACCATTGCAGCCATAACAATGCTATATAAAATCACGAAAGTAAAAGTTTCCTCCCCGGATGGAGATACGGACTACTTTGACATTGTAGCAGGTGTGCTGAAAGGAGATATATTAACCCCATACCTATTTATTATCTGCCTAGACTACGTGCTTAGAACGTCTATTGATTTAATGTGAGAAAACGTCTTCACGCTGGCCAAAGCAAGAAGCAGAAGATACCCCACACAAACTATTATGGATGCTGACTATACTGATGACATAGCACTTCTGACAAATACACCCGTCCAAGTCAAATCCCTGCTACATAGTCCAGAGCGGACAGCAGGTGGCATAGGCTTCCATATCATCGCAGACAAAACAGAATACATGTGCTTTAATCCAAGAGGTAACATCTGCCTACTAAATGGTGGTTCTCTGAAACTGGTAGACAAGTTCACCTACGTCGGAAGCAGCGTCTCATCAACCGAGAAAGACATCAACACGCGACTTGCGAAGGCATGGTCAGCTATCGGTCATATCGAAATCACACCTGACTGATAAAATAAAACGCCGTTTTTTCCAAGCTGCGGTAGTATCGATACTGCTGAATAGATGCACCCCCATGGACACTAAATAAACGTATGGAGAAAATCTTATCTATCTGATGAAACAAAATGGGAATTATTCCAAGCTGCAGCCATATCAGTTCAACTGTTAAGCTGCACCACTTGCATTCTAATGAAGCATTTAGAAAAATATTAGCTGGGAACAATACACGGATGCTGCATGCTCTTTTGAACAAATCCTGGAAGCAGCACCCTACAAAACAGCAGCTATACAACCACTTACCTCCCATCTCAGAATCTATCCAAGTAAGATGATGAGAGTGAATCAAGGGAGTACATGCTCTCATAATTTTGTTAAATACTGAAAAGGTCACCAATTAATTTTGTAAGGTAAGTGTAGAATTCAAAATATATCAATTTAAAACTTAACTGGTCATTTGTTTGAAGGAGAGTGATGGAAAATAACCAGTGATATGATAAACAAGACTTGACGCCTAGCTTACTTTTTTAGCGGTTCTCTGATTGGTTGATTCAGTCATGAGAACGGACAGTTTGGTGGAAAATAAAAGTAAATCAAGGCATCATGACAAACAGACGTCTAAAATGGCTATATCTCCAGCCGTAGGGTTGACTTGGGAAATTGGGTGAATAAAGACATTGAAAATCCAACAAAGTCTTTAGGTCCTTTGATAAGAACAGAAGTGGACACGGAGACGAAGATAATCCCAAGACAACCTGAAGAAGTAGTCCCAGACAGACCAGTGAATACAAAAGTAACATCTTTGTTCTACTTAATGACTGGATTCTGATTTATGCACCTAATATTCATGTAAATATGAATACACAAATAAGTTAGGCACATCAAGAAATTTTTCTTACACACACAAATAAACTTTTATAACTATGGGGTATTGGTTAACTTTGTTGAGATGAAGAAGAATTCTTAAAACTTGTTTTCACTTGACCCAGTTTTTTGAGAGGTTGTCTCCTCATCCACATTGAACTTCTGTTGCTTATTTTTTATACTTAAAGCAAATTGGAATTGTTCTGTGAAGAATACCTTTTTATCTCTTGTTTTCCTCTAAGTCATCAACAAACCAATATTTCAACATCACTTTCAATTTCTTCATAAAAAATGTAACCCAAATTTGTACAGGGGTGTCCTCGTAAAGCGATGGACTGCGGAATCGTAGTACGCGAGTTCGTACTCCAGTCGCGCTATTACATTCACTTTCGGGCAAATGCCCTTGGGAAAGGTATGAACCCCTTATCCTCCCAGCTATGGATTAAATAGTACCATTACTGTTCTTCTAGGAGAATGGCTTTGGCATTAAATAACCTAAAAAGAGTTGATATGCCATTAAACAAAGAAACCAACCAAACCAAATTTGCACCTGATGCAACAAGGAAATGACAAAAATTCAATGAGCTCAAGAGAAAACACTCTCAAGAAAATGTGGGTCAAGTGAAAGCTAATTTTTCATCAGCGGCTGCTTCATACAAAATTAACAAGTATGACAGACATTTATGTTTATTGAAGCGATGATGGAAATTTATCTATATTGGTGTATTTGTTGTGGAATAATGTCAGTTAAAAAAAGTTAAAGTAAAAATATAATTTGACAATATTAATGATGATGAAGCTTTGATATTATTCATCAAGGAAAAAATATCATTTATCCTTTTTTTATTGGTATGAACTGAAATTATGGAAATTCTATAGATATAATCATTACTTCTGCATATAAATTTCCACATTTACTGAAAGAATTAGAACTGTAATATGTAGGTATAAATTTACGCCCATAAAATTAATCAACTAAATGAGAAACTTTGTTTGAAGAAAGCAGTATAGAAACACAAGTTTGAAATTGTCAATATCAAGTTTTCAGTTATATTCAACAAATACTGTCACTGGTCCTGCCATTTTACAAGGTAAAATTATCAACAAAATAATTCAATATTGGGTACCATACCAATAAACTAGCCATTTTCATTCATTTTATTTTCATTCAAAAAGACAGAGAAAACAGATTTTAATAAAGTAGAAAAGAAATTGTCTATGGAGCATCAAGTTTAAATCTAGATCATTAAGAAACTTAGAGTGATGTGAGCAATGCTTCTTAAGTCAACTCTAGTTTATGAAATGTAAAAACTGATAATACATGTATAGAAACAATAAGAATAATTGTTACTTGTAGTAAAAGTATACAAGATCAAGATTTAGGAAAATATTAGTGAAAGTAATTTATGGAGGAACAACAAAAAAATTGAACCTGGTCCTCTAGTTTTATAATCAAAACAATTTACTGAAGAGATTTGTACTTGATATTTATATATGTGTAAATGCGTGTAAATCAAAGGTTTTAATTAGAGATTCATATATTATATCCACATAAAAATAAACATCTACCTGTTAATGTATTAACTTTTGGATACATATATTTACATATGAATACATATACAATTCTATTCTTGCTATATATATATATATATATATATATATGTGTGTGTGTGTGTGGATATATATGTATGGATGAAAATGTGTGCGAGTGTATATATATATATATATATATATACACACACACACAAACATGGATGGTTTTATATACTGAACAAATTACCTGCTGGCATCTGTTGAAATTAATGTGGCACTTTCCATCATTCTGGCTGAAAGCCTAATTGGATGCCCAGCATTTTGCCCTTCAGAAGACAATTATACTTGATAAGAATTTCTTATTGATAAAAGATAAGGCAAGAAACAATATTAATTCACTTATTTTCTACATTCCTCTAGTCCAGTTAATCTTAATAATTGCTATCCAAGTGTTATTAAAGCCTGCATTAACCTTTACAGTATTTCACTATAGCTTCTCTTTCCTTGCACCATTATGAAATGCTAATAAAGAAAAAAAATCTTAATTTCTTTGAAAAAAAAACGGATTCTATTAACAGAAATTTTGGTTTCTAATTATTCATATTCTTTCCAAGTTTCAAGTAAACAATATCTTCTATACTGGTTGGGCAGAAGTAATAAGCAATAGATATTTTATAATACAAAACATCTTTATACAATAATTGTTATTGTCAGCTCTATTACTTCTAACCCATCATGTTTGGAGGCATGCTTTGGAATAAGTTATTATCATACAAAATCGAATAGACAACTCTAGTTCTAACCCTGGATAAGGTCATTTATATTTCACTTCTCTCTAATGCCTTTGGAAAAATCATGAATCTATCCGTTTGCCATCCAGCTTTATGTAAAAAGTTGGTAAGACTGGGTTGTTTAGCTTTGACAAGGCAACCAGTCTAGGAGAAGAAAAACTCTGAATTCAAACTACCTGAAACAACTTAAAAATTGACCTTGTGTTAGATCCTGCTTTGGCAGAGGGTTCCAATAAATATGTACTTTTAGCCCATCTTGTATATCCCATCAGTTTAATAATCACCAATCTTTACCTCTATTACAATACAATTTTTTTGTGTGTGTGTATATATATATATATATATATATACACACATTAGAAAGCAAAAAATAAGACATTAAGTGAGTATTTTGTTCATGCAAGAACATTTAAATACTTTTTAAAAATAAGACTTCGAATTTGCATCTTAATAATGAAGATTTTACCTTTACACTCAGCTTTCATGATCATTACTCTAAGGTTCACTCTTACCCTGAGTGGTAATACCTATTAGGGTCTCATCTATGAGTAAAATAGAACTATTTAATCATTTATGTTGAGTAGTGTTAAATCGCTATACTTGAAAGCATTTAAATGCGTGGAAACAAATGAGCTCTGACTCATTTTGAAATAATATTACCAACAATCTATTTGTTTATGAATCACACACACACACACACACACATATATATATATATATATATATATATATATATATAAATATAAACAGGATTTCATGCTAAATAACTACCAAGGATTGATATGCCATGAAATACAACCAACGATCTCGGTAGGTCCTCTACATGGCATCCAGTGTTTACACAAGGCTGATGAACGTCTTTTCCGGTCAGCCAATACTGGTCTGTCTATGCAGAGAAGAACATCACTAGTGAGTTCTTACTACTTCAGCAGCATTGAGCATGTCTTGCTTGTCCTACTTGGATGGTTTTTACATAGTAGGTAAGTAGCCGTACAATTGCTGCTTTGTAAGATGTTATTTGCTGGATTTGTACTAAACAACACGTGTAATTTCCATCTTGCTTCTCCTCCAAACGTTTTTTTAGTTCAAATGATGCGGCCATACAGTAGTATTGACACAGCTCCAGTTTAGAAGAATTCCTATTTTATCAAAGATATCAGATCTCCTTATGGACGAGGAAATGCTATTAATAAATTAATCAATAGCATTTCCTCCTTTACGAACGTGTATGTTTACATTGATTTCTGTAGATGAAATATTGCTACCGAAGTATATGAAATGGGTGTACTAATTTCAGAGGTTTAGTGTTTAGAGGAGAGATAATGCAATCTTCATTAAAACACTTAAACTCTCGTGAAACTTAGAAACAGTTTTAGAGATTGTGTAAATGTTTTGTTTTGTATGTTATTATTGTTTTTGCAATTATTTTTGCCCCATGCCATAATATCGAATTTTCGGTTTATCTTTTTAACTTGAATTGGGAGCCTACAGCTATGGGTTAAATCGTATCACTGTTGTTCTATTACAAAGAAAACTTTGGCATTAAATAGCCCACAAAGGTTGTTATTAAAGTAAGAGAATTTTTTTTTAGATTACACTTTCTTCTGATCATAGAAAAACATTATTTCTTATCTTTTATATTTTTAAAGTTATGAAAAATTTTAAATCTTTAACCAATGAATGAATTTTTAAAAATCCTTCTTCAAAGTAAATAATTTGAATAAATTTGTTCAAATAAGGTATTTTTGAGATTTATAAGAAAAAAGGAAAAGAAAGTTGCTATGCAAATCTTTAGTGAAGAGTTACCTCATAGGTCGAAAAGAGTTAGGGCGGCGTGCATTTTTTTTCCTGCGAAAGACAAAATGAACGTGCCTCGGATCGGAAGTGAGAACGACAGTGTGTCATGAAAAAAAGAAAAAATACGGTCGTTTTAGGTCCGGCTTTTCTCACGACAGTCTGCTGCTGATTGACCAAAGAACTAACCAATCACCGAAACGAACCTGCCAACATAGACTCACGAGAGTTCGAAGTTTCCAAGTTTCGCAGTGAGATTTTCTGAGCGAGATTTCGTGTTGGAGAACGTGTTTTGAGAACTGAGAAGACCAGCTTTGACTTTTTTCCTTTCTTTGTTTTTTTCCCGCAAAATCTTAAAGTTATCTTTCCTATTTTTACCTACAAGATTGAAACTAAAACCACGATCTGAGAAATATGTTTGTCTGACTTGTCATTTAAATCTAAAAGTCACTTATGCATTAGAATAGAGTTTTCTGTCTGATTAACATGTTCACGTGAACTATAAAAATGTGTCTGTCTTTAATCTCATTTAAACAATGAGGTATTTGTTGATCCACAATTGTGAGTGGTTAAATATATCTAGAGTCATTTAAAAAAGAAAGTATAAGAATATGATTTATTTTACATTTTCTCGTCGGAATTCTGCATTAAACCTTTATTTTATAGGATTTACACTCCTATATTTTTAAAATGGCCGTGATACAAAAAATTCTAGAAACCAGGATACTGAATCACTCGTTTCGGAAACAAAGATGGTGGATGTCGGTAAACTAATTAGTTTAGAGAACCTAAATATTACGTGATTTGTGCCCCCAACTACGAACGCAACTTTGATTTTATCCCGCGCATTTGGAGCTAATCTCATGACAAGGATAAGCCATATATACTCACGACTTACAATAACTTACTTACGTTTTGACTTCCAGAGATAGCTTGGCTTTGCGAGCTAGTGTCACACAGCTCAATACACGCAACATGGGTGCGCATATACCCTGCGACTTTTTTCTTTCCTGTTCTGCCTTTTCGACTGGACTTGTTCTAGTGTCGCACACACACAGAGGAATATTTAACAAGCTATATTAGAATATTCGTAATGTTTTGTAATATTTCATTTTATGTACTTGTTTTTATATAGATTTATTTTTGTTTGTATTGTTTTCTTTTGAATGTTCTTTTGTCCACGTCGTTTACATCGTTTACTTTTCAATAATGAGCCATGATAAATTGTGGGAGCAAAATATTCAGCAAACATAACCCAAAATCTACACCCATCTATATTCAATAAATCATCATCATGTCGTGCCTCCAGCACGGATATCCCCGACCATCTCTCGCCACTTCTCCCTATCATTCATCGCCTCCGGCAGGTCTTCTGGGTTACATCCCGTGTCCTCACATAGCTGCTGTATGTAAGTTCGGGCCGGTCGTCCTGCTTTTGCTTGGCCATATGTGGAGGTCCATAGGAGTACATTACTTACGAGCTCGTCCTTGCTTCTCCAGCAGTGTCACGCGTGTCTGGTTCGTCTAACCTTTATAGTTTTCGTGATGGGAGGCAAGTGGCTGTATAGTTGGTGTCTCGTGGGGTGTTGTCGCCAGGACTTGTTCAATATTGCTCTCAACATTCTTGTCAAGTTTCTTCTCCAGCCGTTTAGTTAGCGTCCATGTAGTGCATGAATCAATTCGGTTCCTGTTAGAATACTGATCCATGATGCTGTTGATGCTTCTATTTAGAAAAGAGTGAAGGATACTAATATAACATTTCATAGTTATATCTCATATTGAGAATTTAGATGGTTATAAATGAAACTTAGCTTGAATGCTGAGCCCATAAAATAATCATTTAGTTTCAAAATGTTTTGGAAATTGCTTTATTTTCTAAGTTAGAATATCTTAACTGTATTTCAGTCAAAATTTTATCATAATGTACTGTTCATGCTGTAATATAAACGCACACACACATTAAGAATGGGAGTAATTGTGAGTGTGGATATGTATATCGCGTTTATATATTCATGATTGTACCAAAAACAGTCTTTTTTTTTATATCTAATACATAAAAAATAGAAGTAGATTGAAATTATTCTCTAAAACGTCTACTGATTCATACTTGAAAATGAAACACCATTGATAATTAGAAAATTGTTGTTTTTTCTTCTTCTTCTTCTTCTTCTTGTACTACCTTAGCTGATAACAGAGCAAGGAAATATTAAAACAAATACTTTTGAAATAATTTTCAACTCGCTCTCAATATCTAAAAGTGAACAATATCATTCTGTCTGTTGGGTATCCATTTATAAATGTCAATTCTACTCCTGGTCCTCAATAGCAGTGGTTTTCAAACTGGTCCAGGAACCACAAGGGTTCTGCAACACCAGATACTGCAAGGTTGCCATGAAAATCTATATTATCCAATTAGCAAGAGATTCGTAAATTTGTATTTCTACTTAGGAGTACACGCCTATAAAAATTCAGTTTAAACCGCAACTCCTCCTCAAATGTTGGCTTAGTGTGGCTTCTGAATATCCATCGATGTTTCAAAAGGCTGTTGAAATGCTGCTAGTATTCGCTACGACGTGTTTATGTGATACGATATTTTCAACACTTAACAATATGATGACTGTAGAATATTGGTTAACTCAGTCAAGTTTTTACAAAAAGAGACCCCCCTCAGTAATTCTGCTGAGGATAAAATACATGAATGGACACCACTCATGCAAATGAGTTGGATAGGTCCATTCTCGTGAAGTGAGCCAATCAACATGCAGCACGCATGCTGCTCATGCATTCTTTAATAAAAGAGGTGAGCTCCAGCTGGCTAGCTTTTCAAGGAGACAGCCATGTTACTATTGGCTTGAAGGTGAGTGCTATTCATTGATGTTCTATAATGACCAAATACAGATTGAGATGTTCAAAGTGAATTGCATGTATTGTCAAATATATCTGCAAGAATCGAAAATTGGTGTCAAGCAAGGCAAGCACATCTCTCTCTCACTGAATGTCATTTATCAGTGCAAATACTGGATGTGATTTTCATTATGTGACACTGCATAAATAATTATCCCAGGACGAGAGTTTATTTTATGCGCATGCGACATTGAGGGCAGTCTAGCACTTGACCCTCCGCAAAATAAGAGCTAGTCCAGATTCCTATTTCAGGCATATGGTAAACTGGCAAATAATGTGGGGGTCAATTTGGGGATAGACTGATCTCCGACGCTGGCAAGGGGGTTTCCAATTCACTTTCACATACGCCACCAAGTCCTTCGTTTTCCTACCCCCTGAGATAACGGAAACAGTGGACTTCAAGGTTAGAAAATATTAACTGTAGTCAAATTTCCAAAATTCCCTTGCAATGTTTTAAGGTGAATAAGTCATTTAGCGAGAATTAATGAAAGTAATACGAAGCTGAAACAGATATGGCGACTCGATAGATAAATAACACAGCCAAAAGATTTCAACACAAGGGTGCATTTAAAATATAACAAAGTTTTAATAGGCGACGACCAAACAAATAATAAGATTTAAGAAACAGTTCCTTTTTCTTTTCTCTTTTCCTTTTAAAATGCCGACTATATTAAGCCAGCAGGCAGTATCAAACATAAATGTCTCTCAACATTCCTTTTCTTCTTTTCCTTGAAAAAAATGCCTAAGTCGCTGGACTGAAGTATGTAACAAAATTCATTCACTAATTTGCTAATGGTGAAACAGAATCCTTTCAGTTTCTCTCTTTCTTTTTTAAATTTTTTTTTGAATACATATAATTCCCCAATATTTAGGAAAGGGGGAAGGAAAAACATTTTAAGTTGTACTTATCTTGACAAGGCTTAATTTTCAGGTTCCTTTCTTTTACGGGCGAGTGACATCCCCAGAATCGGCTGAATCAGCGCCTTTCTGCTAACTTCTGTCCAAAGATTCTGTTCTACCATTTTTACGGGAGACTTCCCCGGAGTTGGCTAAATTGGCGTCTATCTCTCGCTAATGTCTGTCCAGAACTAAACTTTCTTTTCCAAATTTTCTCTCACGAAAAAAAAAAAATGGCGTTTGGTCTATGGGCCAATCATTTGACTTTTTCCTTCTCCCAACATTCCATCCGGTTACGATAATTGAATGACCTGGATTCCTTTCTTTGTCCAACCGATTACAGGTCATGGAGTGTGGGTAGTTTTGACCTTCATTCTCCTGCAGTTTTAGCTGTCAGTCTGTTGATCCAAACACAGAAGGGTTGGGTAATTGATCTCCCTTTCCCTCTCTCGGTAGCATACCACGTCACAATTAAATATGTCTGATAAATTTCATTTTTATTTATATTGGAGCTCCATGAGATTTCATCTTTATTTATATAGAGGTCCAGGAGGTAGACCCTGAAAGAGAAAGACGTCCAAGCTCCAAAATGTTTAAAAACTAAAGCTCCATAGAATATAAAAGTTTCATTTTTTCATTAAAAAATGAACATCTACATATGTAAAGGAATTATAATTAAAGTTGGCGACCGTAGTCGAGGGTGACCCAAATGCTTCCTTTTCTATAGTTGCTAGACCGAGGTGTACGGGAGGGTGCTACTCCTTTCTTTGGGTTGCCTCACTTTACCCTTGCTACGTGCCTTGTAATGCTAAGAGTTAAACAAGGCAGCATCAAGTACCATTTTTGAGTTTTTGGTATGACTCGGACCTGGAATTGAACCCCGGTCTCCCAGGCTATTGGCGAACACTCTAACCATTAAGTGTCTCAAACATATGTATAGTCTTTCACTGTATTGAAATTATAGAGTTTGATAAACTGTCTGTCAGCACTTAGTTGTATAACAAGCAGAGCCGAATCTAAAACTGAACTTCAGAATAGGGATGTCCTCGTGGTGTAATGGTTAAAGCGATGGACTGCGGGATCGTAGTACTCCAGTCGCGCTATTACGTTCACTTTCGGGAAAATACCCTTGGGAAAGGTATGAACCCCCTTATCCTCACATTTATGGGTTAAATAGCACCACTACTGTTATTCTAGGAGAATAGCTTTAGCATTAAATAACCTACAAAGGTTGATATGCCATTAAACAAAGAAACCAAACCAAACCGAACTTCAGAAGGAGAACTTTTTTATGGCACATTGAGACGTGCTATTGTACGCACATGGGCCAGCCCATTCCCTGGGTTGTAATTGGCTGTAGGTCTTTGAGTGGATATGTCAGTGTAAAAATATCGGGTTCAATTGTGTAGAAGCAGCAGGATCTGTATTGACTTCTGGCCAACTGGGCCGAGACACATTACGGCATGCTGTGTTCCCCGATACACGGATCAGGTCGAGTGTGTCTTGGCTTCGGTGACAGTCGAGGCCGCCTGACACAGATATCGGGAAGCCGGCATTCATACCACACGCGCTAAGATCGGCTCTCCTCAAGCCTCAGGGGGGACCGTTCCCCAGGCTCTAACCCTCTCCAGGGGGCCTAGGTTTAACAGCTAGGGCCTGAGGCACCTCTTGTTAGGAAAATGCTGATGGGTCCGAGGCATTTTTTGGAATGCCAGGCGTGTCTGTGCGATGGCCCTGCATCCAGACTCACCTTAAAAAGCCATGTTAGGTCGGGCGCTCGACAAGTATTTAGGTCTGTATGGAGTTACAACCTGCTTTATTTTTGTCAGACAACTGGACGCTAGTTGGGACCCATCAGCCGGTAAATGTTATTGTGATTCTGAAAATATGCTGAAAATAATACAAATGTCTTGTTTTGATATAAAATATTGAAGCTCCAGGTAGTAGATCATTAAATATTGAGTAAGGAAAACTCTTAATTTAAACCAACTCTACTCTTGCCCAGTGGGCTAGGGCTGTAGAATACACCGACTGCATCTCTGCAGAGGAGTAAGACCCCCTTCCAAACGAGTGTCCTGAATTATGACACTAAACAATCTGATGATGAAGTTCCAGTAATATTGGAGCTTTGGAGAATACGGAGTACTCCTTCATTGCCATCGCTCCAAGCCCACTCTGGCTTGGAGTGGTAGTACTTGATAGGGTCCTATCTATGGTTCAAATAGAACTAAACTGCATTGATTGAATATAAAACGATTTTGACATTTAAACTACGTACTTATGCTAAACTGAATTGTTTGAAATAGAACTGTTTTGTTCACTAAAGTAAATTGCTTGAAATAGAACTGTTTTTGAGGTTGAAACTGTACTTAGACTAAACTGAATTGTTTGAAATAGAACTGTTTGGCCTAACTGAATAGCTTGAAATAGAATGTTTTTGACAATTAAACTGTGTAGCTATGCTAAACTGAATTGTTTGAAATAGAACTGCTAATTTGTATAAAAATAGATTTGGCATTAAATAATCTACAAAACCCAAACAAACTCTACTCTACTTAAAAATTCACCTTGCTCGTGGCTGAGAATTTGGTAACTGCATATTTAGATAGAAAGAGGAAAGAGCAGATGTAATCAGATTTCTTCTTGAATCAAACCAGGAACCCATTTTATTTCAACAACTTCTACTGCAGAAAACGACAGGAATACTTAAACACTTCCTCTCAGTGATTTTTTTACAGATTGTCTAGCTGTTTTCTCCTATTAATTCTAATAGTCAAATCTATGTAATCCTGATGTACACGTATAAGTCGTGTAACTAACCTTGTACAACATTTAGAATGTCCTTTTAAACACAGCATTATGATCTATCAAAAACAATACATCGGATATAAGATATATATATATATATATATATATATATATATATATATATATATACTTGGGTAATTAACAAATTTTTAAAACCAGTTTTTCGACTTAAAAGCAAAGGATCGTTTATTATACCAGATGTTTTTGAAACGTTGTTTACCGTTCTGTGTCATATGTTCATAAACCTTATGTAACGGGGGAAACACTAATATAATGAATGTTGCGTGGTCACCATATTATTCTGTACTGCTGTAGCTATGGGGTCAAATGACTCTATGTCTTGTCTTGTGGCCAAGAGAATGTGTGCTGTGTTGTCAGCGCAGGACTTTTATAGCCCTAATGGAGAGTGAAACGCGTGAAGCACAGCTCGGCTCTTCACCTGTCCTTTTTGCAAAAGGTGGTCGAATTGTCTTTCATTTCTTCTTTTCCTGGAAAGCAAACAGGTTTCTGGATGGATGGTAGTTTGCTTATCAGGTTAACCTGACACAAATGTTAAGAATTTCCGTTTTCTGCTATTTTTATTATTTGTCTGGTAGTCGCCAGACAAAATACAGTTGACTGTTCTGGAGATCAAAACGTTCTACCTGTCTCCTTAGACGGTCGAATAGCCTCTCTGCTATGTGCGGGAATTGTTTGGGCCGTTGGAGTTTCGAATTTATATATTTCGTGCACTAAGAATTACTGATGACATTCTGCCCAGGTCACTTCCCCGGGCAACATAAAAGGCTGTGCATTGCTCCCTCGATCTCTTCTCTTCCTCACTTGCTAGCAGCATGACAGACCAGCCCTAACGAGGACAGCTCATTCTCTCTCTTTCTCTCTTACCCGGGCCGATTCCAACTGCAGGCAGATAGTCATCTCAACACGAGAGAGCACATTCAACATTGTTCTTTTTCTTCCTTTAGGTGACCATTCCTTATCAATTATTACTTTCTCCTAAAATCAACCGGGCCACTGGCTGAATGCTAAATTCCTGCTCAGCTCATTACAACTTTTTTCTTCTTCCTCCGACTTAGAAGGTTTTTTTTTTGTCTCGAGCTGTTATTAAAACTTTCAAATTGAAAACTATTAATATCTTCGTCAGCTCATTTGTTCTTCCTTTTAATATAACAAGAGGCAACAGAACTCTACAACCTCAACTCCCATTTTTGTATAAATGGTAATATTATCTGCCCTCATGTTGTAAAGGTAAAATCTTTGGATAAATTAATTAGATTTTTGATTTTTGTTTATGTGAAAAGAGATACTGCCCACAAGGCATGGGCTGAAACCTTTTAATTAACCAAGCCCCTATATTGTGGTTTGATTGGATGAGCAATTAAAATCTGATATGTGGAAGGGATCCTCTTCCCACAGACGTAGATCAGCGCATTTGATTGGTTGACAAGTCAAAAAAAAATAGTTGAATACAACATGATCTGTGATTGGTTAGTCAATCGGGAATGTTTGTTTCCAGGGAAATCCTCTATAAAAATTGATGTTTTTAGGGTTTGAGGAGAGAAGTGACCGGATGTTCATATCGAAGACGAGAGTATAAGAAAAGAAATCTCTCCGAGTGCTAAGGCCTCTCTAACAAAACCCTCATTCTCCGTAAAATTGAGTACGATAGAAATACTTCATCAGCCAGATACCTCATTTGTCTGCCTCTCAAATTCAACAGAAAACAACGATTTATATATATATATATATATACACCATTGTTTCAATAATTAGTTGTTAATTGTCAACGGAGAGTTTTTCTGGTCTTTGAGTTGCCAACACCAAGGCAACTTGTTCCAACAAACTACCTCGGCCAGCAGAGGTTCCTGATATATTGTCATCCTCCATCTGTAGATTTTACAAACACAACGTGGACACAGATGGAGTTGATAAACCAACTCACCGGAAACGCATGTAGTAGTCACAGAACTAAGGCTACGTAGGACCACAACAAAAACAAAAAAAATCAAAAGTAATTTGACTTTATTTTAAACTGGACAGGCCTACTGTTTATATTATCTGGAACTGGTGGATTTGTTTTCGTGTCGTTTCTAACAAAAGACCCCACTGTAACAGTCAGGGCTTACTTTGTTTCTTGGCCTTACCTTGTCGTAGCTACGATCCAAAGCGTCTCTGCATAGCCTATATGTAAACAAAGGCTATTAATTAAGATAATAACGATTTTGTTTAACATTGTTTATTATTTATAATATATGGTGCGATTATGATAAATTGTAAACAAAAAAAGTCAAAGTTGGTCTTCTTGGTTTAATTTTAAGATTACACTGGTGTTGCAAACAGCGTTGGATATTAACAATCTAGCCAAAGTTCCCCATTCGTTACTAAGTCAACCAATAACTTAAAATTACCGGGTGACTTGTTTCTCTAACCGATAAATGTGAACGAAATCCGATTCCTTCACGGACGATGTTCGTTCTCTACCTCTCTTACAAAGATATGTTCTGTGCACCAATCACGCTCTGAAGATCTCAAAGCCGAACGGTATTTAACTGGCTTCCTACCTCGTCAGGGTGCAACACAAGGTCATTTTATTGTGAAGAGCCACGTACGAATCTAGACACATACGTTGCTGTCACAAAAAATGCTTGGTCCCATCGGCATTCTCCATGTTTGGACACTTCAGGCACCAAACTATAAACTCAGCCCCGCAAAGCAGCTATTGCCACAGGAGACCCCCCCCCCTGAACAAGGCAATTCACTCCAACTTCATCACCCACTCGACATGAATGCCGGGCTGGAAACCGGAACAAACTATCTCAAAACCGAACTCCCTATCGTACATTCCCACGAGTTTATATTGGCAGGTCTTGCATGTTGATTCGCTGGTTCTTGGGCCAGTCACTAACAGCTTGATGTAATCAAAACCGTACCAAGAATGACTGTTTCTACTTTTCATTCGGCTCGCAGCAACTTTCACTTTCGGTCCGAGGTACGTTCATTTCGTCTGTCGCAAAAAATGCATGTCACTCTGACTCTCTTCAACCGATGAAGTAACTCTAAATTATAGTTACAACAATAATTCAATATTTTCTAAGCAAACACGTTAGGTTACATCAAGGTGTAGACTACTTCGTTTACAGTGTTGCATTGATTTTGATTGTAGTTTTGAAAGTATACATATTTTAATGTTTTCTCTGTCAGTAGATGTTGAAGAAAATATTTTAATCGTATAGCCAAATGTTAAGGGTCATCCATTGCACGCAATTTGATAAAAACACTTTTAAGTGGCTAAAAATTATAAGTCGTTCATTACTAGAGTATGTACTGTATATATTCATGTACTATGGGTTAAATGCTTCTATTAATGAATTTTAAATTAAAAAGTAAGATAATGATAAATACACACATTAAAACTGGAAGTCTAAATAGAATTTCCTCCATATGGGGAAAAATGTTTGCATGCAACTTTGAATTTCTCAAATATTTTTTACTTTAATTGAATTCGTAATTAAAATTCTCATTTGTTTACATGTTTGATCTTTCAATTATTTGTTGATTAAATTTGTGTAGATTCTTTTTGAAGCAAAAGTGACACTGTTTTGGAGGTAAATCAAAGATTTTTCCATTAATTATCTCGGCAATATATAGAATGGTTTATGGTATTTTATTGAGAAAGAATTCTGCAGAAAACATGTAGAGAAAATCTTAAACTCTCAAAGGGAATAAAATCATTTTATGGAGCATTTAAACATCTACAAAGTGGATGCCAAACAAACTAGGTAGCAACTCAACAATGAAATGCTAATGAAGCATAAGAGATGGGTGAATTGTTATCTTATTGCGTAATAGACAACAAATTACAGCAGCCCGTCAAATTCAGAGTAACTGATTAAAGTATAAATAGCCTTAACAGTGAGAAGTAAAACAAATATTCACATGATTATCTGGTGATCAAAGGCAAGGGAATCAATAAAAACAAAGACTTATTTGAATATGGAGTTTTCACTGTTTTATTTCTGTAGTAGTAATGCCAC
Source organism: Sepioteuthis lessoniana (assembly GCA_963585895.1). Lineage (NCBI taxonomy): Eukaryota > Metazoa > Mollusca > Cephalopoda > Myopsida > Loliginidae > Sepioteuthis > Sepioteuthis lessoniana. Next base: position 92,110,766 of record OY757916.1, read on the forward strand.
GAACAATCTTACCTCGAAGAAACAGGTGTACTCTCTCTGCTACCGGCACGTGAGAACCAGAAGAAGAAAAGGACGCAAGAGGTGTGACTTGTTTTATGAAGGAGAACGAGATAAGCCTCCGTGAAGTGGCGAGATTTGATGAATATTAAACAGATTAATTTTGAAGCTGAAGAGGGCAGTATTTTTTTCTGATGTCTGATTGGTGAACATCCATCAGTTTATTTTGCGTGTTGAATAATTTGACTACCCCACAATAGGTTGATTCCACTTCGACTAGAACTTCAAAACTGCGGATTTGTTTTGAAATGTTGGAAGAAAGAAGTGAAAACTTTCAAGTTTTCACTTGAGGCTACTATCATCATCTCATCAAGGCATGCCAACGGGTCTATTCGACTAATATATCGGACTATAACAAATATTAGCACTCCAGGCAGAGTAGATTTGGGAGTAGAGGCGGGTCATAAGTTGGAGTTTAGTGTCAGCCAGGACACTAATTTTTCAGAGTACCACCGAGATACACCCAGCAGAGTATCGAACTTTTTATCATCATCATCAAGGCTTGTTAACAGAACGGATTCCCTTGATTCTTTCTCGCCATCCGTCCTTATCCTTCATCGCTCTTGGCAAATTCTCTTGGTGACATCCTTTTTTGGTATAAAGCTTATGAATAGTAAGTTTCCGCTGGTTATCCAACACTGCTTTGTCCATGAGTGGGAGTCCTTAAGATAAGGTAGCTAATGTGTTCTTCCTACTTCTCCGGCAATGCTTGGCATGCCTTTTTCGTCTTACTGTGATGGTTTTGAGATGGGAGATAAGCGTCTGTACAGTTGCTGTTTTGGGTTGATCTCATCAAAGCATTTCAACCATACAATAGTACGGACAGAGTTACTGCTTAGAAGACACTCACTCATAAATCTTTTCCCTTTGGAAAACCACACTCATGTTCCGAAGTGTCCAACTTTCTAATTTGTATATATGGCTGCTTGAACGCTCGGGCCATTATTTAACTTATGTCCCCACCCAGTCGGTGAGTTTTAGAATATGCCAACTGTATCACTTTCAAAGGAGTAAGACCCATAAAAAGTTGTGCCTGGCTATGACACTAAACTGCATCTGATGGTGAGGCTCCAGTTCTAGAGATCTGGGGAATGTGGAATACCTCTTCATTGCCTTTATTCACAGGTACACTGACTTGATATGGTAGTACCTGTTAGGGTCATATCAATGGGTCAAATAGATATGTTTAAAAATTATTTGCATTAATAGGACTACTTGTTTCCATATAACTGTAAATCATTTGTATTAAGAATAATTATCAGAAACTATATTTGTTTACTTGGGATTAATATGTATTACTTGAAACGATATCACTGTATGCTAACAAATTATTATCATTAAATAGAAATAATTACGTTAAACAATATAATTATTGATATTTCTAAGGATTACTTGAAGCCACACAACTGCGTGCAAATTATTTGTATTAGATTGGAAATTTTGATATCACAACCGTGTATAAAATTTCTAAAGAAATAACTTGAAAAAATGTAAATATAAATGTTATTCACTAAGAGTAGACTAAATCCAGACTGGTAGACATACAATTTATAATCAATTATTTCTATCACTGATGTCAGAACATACAGCTTTAAAATTCTATAAACATAAACACAGTATCACCTGTCAACAAATGAGCCTCTTACTTCAATAAACCAGCTTGTCCAACTTTATCAACATTACAAATGAATTACAGGGTCATTAAAGAACAAGTGTCCTGATCTATCCATAAAACCAACCAAGACTACAAAATGCTGTTCACAAATATTAAAACTTGGTTTTACTTTACAATATCACACTAACAAGAAAGTACTTTTTGTTCATTTCTTTCCTGCTACAAGAGGTATTTAAAATATTCTTAGTTTAAATGTCAAGCATTTTTTAGAAAAAAATCTAATGGGGGACAGCTGAAAAATTCTTTGACCAACCAAACTATTTATTTAATCTTTGTGACTTCAAAGTACATTAAACATAAGGATGAATATGTGGAATAGCATTAATATTTCATAAGTATAAGTCATTCCTTTGGTTTGGCCAAGAACTATTCAGCATCCCCTCATAAAGTTTCAGTACAATACTAAAAGTAATATCTGCCAACACATTTATATAAAGACAAAATGAAGACTTTATCACATTCACAGTAATAAATTTTTGGCAAATTTTAAATTTTTTCTTTGAATACTGATAATAAAACATTCTGAGATGATTATATTCTTTAAAAATATACAAAAACATGACTGCGTCAGAAACAGATAAGAACGAGAAAAGTTTAATTTTGAAGTTTATGTCTTTAAAAATTGCAACCTAATTTGATATCAATCAATATTTTTCATTTTATCATTCTACTTTTTTCTTTATCAATATCTGAAAAAATATTCAGATATATCTGCATATTTTTGCATTATCAAATTCATTTTATATCTTTTAGACTTTATCCACTGACAATTGTTTTATTTTATGTTTGCTAATGTCCTTATACAAATATTTGTATATAAAAATGATATGCATTATTCATTTAATGTGATATTATTTTAGCAGTTTGATAATATCACATGTATGTACATGTCCATGCTAATATATGATTCTATAAATATTAAAATGCCAGCTTTAAAAAAACCATTAAAAATTGCTCTGAAAATGATATATAAAGATTTCAGAGTATGTGTTTCAAGATATAAGATTATACGCTCGATATTTTTGTATGTATATGGAATATATACATATATATATATATGTATGTAATAATGCAACTTTAACTCTCAAAGAATTAAAAACGTCACATGGCTTGCTCAAAGAAAAATCATTCATAGAAAATAAGATTCTTTATTTCTTGATGTAATATTTTTATGAGATATGTGAAGTGACTAAAAGGACATGAGGTAAATTGCTAGATAAAAAAAAAATTAGATGGTTTCCAAAATTCTAATCTAACTGCAATAATTTTCAAAAAATATGGTTTCAAGTAACAAATAAAAAAAATCATTTGTAAACAATTATAGCTTCAAGAAACTATTCTTAATGCAAATAACTTGCATACAGTCAAATGGTTCCAAGTGATCTAAACATTTATAATTCTGTTTTATTATAATCATTTGTTTGCATACAATTATATGGTTTCAAATATTCCTAACCAATACTGATAATTTTTAAACAGATCTATTTGACCTATAGATGAGACCTTAACTGGTATTATAACCCCTGGTCAGTGAACCTGGGAGTAATAACAATGAAGGGATACTTCCCACTACCCAAATCTCTTGAACTAGGGCCTCACCACTGGATTCAGCTAAATGTCCTAGCCAGGTTAGAGAACTTATTCAAAGTTCATTTTTTATTTATCTTATGATTTTTTTAAGGAAAATACAGTCTTTCCTTCTTCATACTATCAGATTCTATTCCAGACCAGAATACAATTTATTGATAAAACAATCTTATATTCATATTGCTATCAGTATTTCCATTGTATGATAATCACTCCAATTTTATACTTATGTCTGTACTAAAGTTTGATTGTATATAGTAATAATGATATTTACTATGCTTGGTTGTGTAAATGGCCTCATGGTTTTTGTCAAGGAAAATGAAATTAGAAAGATTAGTTTAAATACTTGCTGAATCCATTGGTGTTCTCTTCACACTAATGTTCTTAAGAAAGGCATGACTCGAACTCATCATCACCCCCCAAAAATAAAATTTTTAGAAAAATTCAATCTGAAAACTAAGATTGAGAATAAGCAAATATATTTTTATAACGTATTATGAAACATGGCTGTAATGGCTTCTTTAATGAACACCTACAACTTCATCTTTGTTAAACTGGAATGTGTCTCATATCCTGGCTTTCCAGGGAAACAGTAAAATAATTGGAAGACTGGGTTAGAGCTGACAGGTAACCAGTCTAGAAGTTACGGAACAATGAATTCAAACCCTATACCAACATGTTATGAACCAGTATGGTAAAATGAGGCTTATAGATCTTCATGTCTTAGTCATTGTTAAATAGTGTAAACCCTCTCCCCAAAAAAAAAAACACTGATAGAAATAACCCTCATGTAATATTTCATTGTCAATAATAAAAGAAATTAAAAATGAAATACAGATAATAGTAAACCTCTGAACAGACAGTGCTGATAAGAGCCATATTAGTTGAGAACTCTGTTAGGATCACAGTCATTAGATCAGTAATTTGCCCATTGGCCTAATGAGTAGAGTGTTTGCCAATGGCCAGGAAGATCAGTGTTCAATCCCAGGTTGAGTCATACCAAAGACTCAAAGAAAGGCACTTGATACCTACTCGCTTAACACTCTGCATTATAAGGTATGTATTAAGGGTAAATTGGAACAATCCAAGGAAAAGAGTAGAGCCCTCCCTTACACCTCAGTATAGGAGCTATTGAAAAGGGAGCCTTCAGGTCACCCTTGACTACAGTCGACTACTTACATTACTCAATGACAACCACCAATAATTCCAGAATTATATCAGTCAATAAGTGTGCCAACAATAAGGTTAGTAAAGAAGTCCATATAACCAATTCAGCTACACAAATCCAAAAGGAATGAATGAAGTAAAAAATCCTGAATCACAAATGAAACATTAAAAGTCCAAGAGACAAATAAAGGAAAAATAAAGGGATCAAAAACCCAACTTTCAAATCAAAATGGAGCAATTTCACTCTCACTTACAAAACAAAAAATACACTGCCAGCTATTAGAAAAGTAACGGCTTTTATTAAAGGGACCAAATTTGCAATTGGTTTCAATGATTGGGAGGATAAAAAATTATCATATTTTAAGCTATAATTAAAGTGTTATCTAAGATTTAATTCTTCCTTCAGCAGATTGCTCACTGGATATAAACCTTTATTTTCTATTTATTTACATGAATATATGGATAAAATATTAATAAAATAAGTGCTAATTCCTTTTAATATTCTGGTGTATGAAAAATTATCTTTTGCCAAATATTATATATGTTCATTCCGTTAAGCAATACTTATAACTGAATGTCTACTTTACATAGAAGTTAAGAGATTAAGCATTGCTATAAGCCACAGACTATCCTTAAAAATGAATAATTTTTCAATATTTGTATTTTTTTTAAATGGTTTTGTTTCTTCTTTCATAAGAACTTTTTTTTAACTCCCCTGATTCTCAATGTAGTAAAAATCTTTGTAAAAAGACAAGATCATGAAACATGAGCAAAAAAGGAAATTGAGAAAGGATTATTTTTATTCTGTTTTCAATGTCATCGTTGTTTTGTTGTTTTTTTTCTTTTTTTAGTGGGGATGCTTTTATATAATTCAAACATTAAACAAAACATTTTTCTGTGCATGCAGCAATATGTATGCATACATAAAGATGAATAAATCTCTTTTTATGTACTATGAATGAAGTAAAATTTAACTAGACATAATCTAAATATCATTCAATGCATTAATGTGAACATTTCATCATGCATTTTCTATATGTAAGAACTTCATTTCCTTTACATTCCTCTTCAGGTGTGCATGCAAACTGACACACACACACACATATATATATATATACACTAATATATTTACATTTTGTATACATAAGGATACATCTATGGATGTGAAGGAGCCAGTCCATTTAGTTAAAACAGAATATAAACATATCCAAATTAACCTTTCAGGTTTTTTTCCAGCAATTTTTGAAAAGTTTATGTTTCTGATTTTTGCTTTGTTTTTTTTACAACCTATGCTTTCATCTACAATTATTAATGAATGACAAAGAGGGGAATTTTCAGATGAATTTAAATCGAAAAAGAATTAAAAAAAAAAATCTTATGCATAAAGCACAATTTAACATTATATCCATCACATAATGTGATTTCAGTACAGAATAATCATTATTTCTGTTTTTGAAACCAGGAACCTTACACAAAGCAAGCATAGCTCATTTAAACATAATTATAGAATTTCTCATTACTCAATTGTGAAATCATTTTAGGTTAGGATTGTGAATAAGGATTGCATAGATACAGTCAATAGCACTAGGTGACTTCCAGTTTCTTGTCGATATGATCATCACGGGTATTGAGTACTCTTTATTCAAACAAATAGCAAGCTATAATATTATTGTGTGTATATATATATATGTATATTTCATTAAATAGTAAAGATAAATTTTGTCTGTATAATTTAATGAAAATCCTTTTGAGTTTCCTGATAAGTGGCTTGGTTTCAGGTTGGAATTGGTGGATGAATTTACCAAAATTGTTCCAAGCACTTTTGGACGCTTTATAGACCATCATCAGAGGTTGCTTGCATGTGTAAGGAGTGTTGTTTTTTGAAAATAAGTTTTGAAAGTTTTTTTATCACATAACAAAAATATATGAACACAAAGTTGGATAAAACTGAGTTGCTGATGGATTTAAAAACAGAATGCTATCAAGAGAAATTGAATACTATTGAGAAATACGGAATATTAAAAAAAAAACATTGCCGCTATTTTCAAAATTAATTCTATTGATTTTAGGTTTGTTTTTTTTTATATGTAGGGCATCTAGGATTTGTAGTCGTAGCTTATCAATTTTGTGTGCAATTATGGTGGTGTTTTCGACTAGAATTTTTTAAAACTTGGATATAAGAATAGAATGGATTTTAAGATGTAAAGCTATGGAGCTAAAATCATTAAGGTGCATTGTAAGTTGTCTAGAAAGAGTTGTTGTGGTAAGACCAATATACACACTATTTTCTTGGGAGACTTGAACATGTATATGCCATTGGAGTTCAGTAGTGGGGGAAGTGTTATTAGAAATAATAAGCTTGGAGGTTTTGAATTTGTTGTAGAAACCAAGACACTTATCAGAAAACTCGAAAGGATCTTAATTAAATTATACAGACAAAGTCTGTCTTTATTATTTAATGAAACATTCTTAAATGAATGACTGCCACCTAACTACACACACAAACATATATATATATATATATATATATATATATAGAGAGAGAGAGAGAGAGAGGAAGAGATAACAACCTTAGATCTCAGCATGAAGGTTGGGGAGTTATACACTAACTCTAATCAGAGATGTGTGCGGTTGAGACTTTAGTTCTTGGTGGCATAGACAAACACTGATCATAGGCCAAAGTACCTATCTGTATATTAATAATCCTGTCATTTTGACAGACACCATGCTTGTAGTAACACAAAAGAATACAGCTTTCAAGAAAAGTGTTAATGCTAAAAATTAAAATTTTTTGAAAAAGTCATTTACCTTGATATGCAGTAAAATATCTTTATCAGCAATTAGAAAGATTAGCTAATTATTTATTGTTTGATTAATTTGTTGAAATACAAAATAGGTTTTTAGAACTATTTTAATGAAAAATAGATATATATGACATGAATAAAATGATCAATAAATTTTATGCCAATGAATATAATAATTAATTGTGTGTAGCATGCACCTCAAATTTTGAGCTACAAAATTCTAAAGAAAAAGAAACTATTTTTTATATAATATACATAGTCTTTTTAGAATTTGTAGCAGCTAAATTTACAAATTGCTCAATTATTTCTTACACTGTTTGCATATTTTTTTTGTAACAAAACATTTAAACAGCATTTAGAGCAAAATCATGGACATGTTTATACAAAAATGCAACAAGATTGTGGCAAAAATAAACTTAGACTAGGAGAAACAAAATTATAAATAAACACATATTCCTGTGGCTACTTCTCTCTAGCAGCAAAAACAAGTGCCTGCTTGAAATTGGTTTGGATCATAGATAAAAATTACCTTTAGTTGTACCATCCTCTATATGATGATACATTTAGCTGAATAAAAAGTTGATAGTAAGTTCTTGTGTATAATATGCACCCTAATTTTTAGGTTTAAAAAGTGTTTTTAAAACAAATAATTACAAAAAATATTTTTGTTCTTTGAATTCTTTTTAAAAAGAATTTTTACAAATATAATTCAAATTTAGTGAAAAATTATGAATTCTACAAAATTTTATTTTAAACTATTAAGAGAGTGATTGATATATTTGGATTTTAGAAAGTAATTTAAAATTAGATGATTAATTTCTAAAAAGAAAATCACTATCAGGAGAACATGCACTAATTTATAACTTGAGAAAACTTTCATTAGATAGGATTATTTGATGAAAAAAAAATGATTTCATTACTATGCTTTGTCTTCATGCTGCTAGCACAGATTTCCCTAACTCTCTCACCCTTCATTTCTACCATCCATTGTTTCCAGCAGGTCTTCTAGACTACATTCTGTGTCTGTACTGAGTTGTTGTAGATAAGTTCTTGTTGGTCATCCAACTCTTGCTCTTCTGTGTGCAGGGGTCTATAGGAGAATGTTGCTTATAAGTTCATCCTTACTTCTCCAGCAGTGTTCCACATGTCTTGATCATCTTATTTGGATGGTTTTTGAGATGAGAGGTAGGAGACCATACGCCTGCAGTTTTGTGGGATATTGCTTCAAGGATTTTTTCAATATAGCTCATAGCATTCTTGTGCACTTGCTGTCAAGCTTTTTTTCTATATGCTTAGTCAGCGTCCATGAGGTGCACCCATATAATAGTATGGACACAACCTCTGCTTAGAAAAAATTGCATTTTATTTTCATATGAAATTATATTCTTTCCTATAAGTCATAATATTTATTCTATTCCTGCAATGTAGCCTTGAAAATGCTTTTAAAATTGCTTGGAATTCTAAACGGTCCTTTGTATACTTTCATTTCACTATTTGCCAGTGCAAAGTCAATTCTTTATGGACCTGTCAGTGAGGCTTTATAGGATGTGGATTGTATCCCCTACCGAGAAGTAAGACCTCATTAGAGGCATCTTGGATAAGACACTAAATTCCCTCGAATGATTAGGCTTCAATCCTGGAACTATGAAAAGTGAGGAGTACCCCTTGATTGTGATGTTACTCTTAGGTATATTCTGAAGCAGAATGGTTGTACCTGCTAAGGTTCTATCAACGAATCAAATACATCTATTTGCAAATTATTTGTATGAGAAAAGAATATATGATATCATTGAATTGTGCACAAAAAAATTAATAAATTTCACCAAAATATATACACATAAATGTACAATGTACACAATTTCTTAACCTCTAAGCATGAAATAACTTCAGATATGTAGTCAAAAATCCTTCATTCATTTGTCATTTTGTAACCTATTGTCTCTTGAGGCCAAAAGGCCTTGTTTAGAGGGAGTTTAAGGATTTAAAAAGTATTGGTATGTATTCAAATACAATGAATTCATATAATTTTGTTCCAATTCTATTATTCACCTCGATAACCACAAGAAAACAAAAAAAAAATATTGCACATAATATAATGACAAATGGTTCCTCCTTTTACCAACATAAATAATATAGGGAGTTTGTATTTCTCCATTTTCATGTACTTTAACTCTTAGGCATAAAAAGTGATAGATTATATATTCTCTCAACACTTCAATTAAAATTAATGCTATGCTGAAAGCTAAACTATTTTCTACATAAGCCAATGAGAAAATCAGATACCTTTAATTTATATATCACTGAATACGGTGCTTTGTGATGAGAGCATAGAATTACTTTAAAGTTAAATGTGTGTCTTATATACTAACAAAATCAGTAAGTTCATTCATAATTAGCCACATAAAGAGAATGTCAAAGTATCATTGACCTGTTTGCAGGGCTTAGAATATACTGACTGTATCTTTTGCATAGGGTTAAGACCTCCCTCAGAATGTGGAGTCCTGGGTAAGACACTGTGCAACATCTGAGGATGAGGCTTCTGGAGATCTGGGGAGTGTGAAATACTGTTTCATTGTCATTACACCAGGCCACTATGATATGGAGAGGTAGTGTTTGTTAAGGTGCCATGTATGTGTTAAATGGATTTTAAAAAAAACTTTTTTGAATTTGATTGGACTACGAGCAAAACAAAACTCTTGAAAAATAACATAAAATATGTAAAGATGAAGGTACAATGAATGTGATTCTCTCACCTGTAGGCATGAAATAAGGCTCGATAGGTTGAAATACCATTAAAATCAATTGTCAGTTGAAAGGCTAAATGAAGATAAATAATTATTGGACACATGTGCACAAAGAAATAACAACATAAAATATACAATGAATGTGATTCCCTCAACGATAGGCATGAAATAAGCTTAGATGGGTTTACATGTCATTAAAATCAATCTGCCAGTCAACCAATTCATCTAAAAACATCAGATATTCCATTAATTATCCAAGTGTGGATGCTCTAACACAAGCAAAGTGAGGGATGCATTTATAGATGGTTTGATTTAAGTGTTAATATCTGTATCTCTCAAGGCTTAGTTGGCAAAGCAGCTGGCATGGATAATTAAGATATCCTCAAGAAAAAGTGGACATAAGTTTGAGTTTCAATAAGAGCTAGCTTATCCTTTCTTATTGTCCATAGTTTCTACTTGTCATAGAATTAACAACCCAACTGAGTTGTAATAGAATAAGACTAAATTTAAATGAATGAAAATAATCATCAAAATTTAAATTAATAGTAGTAATAATAATAATAAAGATTAATAACAAGGTTTACATAATTTTCTCATTCTTCTCTTCCATCTCAGAGAAATGAACAAATTAAAAAAAAGGGAAAGTATTTTCTTTAGGATAAAAAAATCGAATGTCAAAAGAGTTAAGATATATCGGTAAATTTTGGAAAGAATGATAAAATCTCTCATTTTAGACAAAAAAAAAAAAAAGCAAAGAAGAGAAATTTTTTAAAAAATGGAAGAATCAAATAAATTCCCTAATGCAATTTTGGCACTTGATTTCAATTACATTTAAACTGAGAGAATTACTGGGAATATTTATTTAAAATTTTTACTGTTTTATTTGTTTGGGTTTTCATCTTGCCGTTAATGTATGAAATACCGAATGAAAGGACAGCTCCAATGCACGGATATTTTAAATTCATGATGCAAAAGATGAACACATAAATTCATTAGGTAAATAGCTATCACACGCTGCATCTCCAGCATTGTATGTATTCGGTGATTTATGTTAATGGTCTTCCCCAGTTGAGCAATCAGCGGAAGAATTCTCAAACTTTATCATTGCAAAACATCTCTCATATTGCATAAGGAGAAACAGAAACCTTAAGTGTAGTAAAATGCCAATAATGTATTATGCAGTGAAAAAATAAGTGTACTACACATCAAATACTCATATCAGATATTTAGAATATTGTTTTGTGCAGTTTTGCAATGATTTCCATTCTCATGCCTGTCAAAAAGTTATTCTGATTCATAGCAGGGTGTGACACAAGGTCAATTTCAAGTGATATATAGCTTGTTTGAATTCAGAGTTTTTTTTTTCAGAGTGGTTTCCATACCAAGGCTAAAGAGCCCAGGCTGCTTCCCAATTTACCCATTGCTAGAGGGGAGAAGAAGTGGATGTATACATTCCCAAGGATATTAATACAAAGTGAAATACAACTTTACCCAGAAATTGAACTATGGTCACCAGCACCATTTCCCAAGATGATAACCATTACTCTACATCCCTCCACTGACTAAATTAATTAGGTTTAACCATGGAAGACTTGGTTGTATAGTTTCAAGTATTCCTTATACTAATTAATACATGGTTCACAAGCAAGTTTTTTTTTAATTTAATGATAATCATTTGCACTTGGTTATATGATTTCAAGTAACTAATAATAATCCTAAGTAAACAATTATAGCTTCAAGAAACTATTTTTAATTCAAATAATCGACAGTTATATGGTTTTGAGTATTTTTATCTAATATGAATAATTTTCAAACATTGATTTGACACATACATCGAGCCATAAAAAGTACTACTACACAAAGAGGACTTAGAAATAATGGCAACGAATTGGTACATCACATTCCTCAGAACTCATGAAAGAGAGCCTTACCTTCAAATGAAATTTAATGTTATACTCAGGACTCTCAATTTTTGGAGGGGTCTTATCCCTCTCCAGCAATTGGTGGTAGGGAAGATTTTTTGTTGATTCACCATTTACCAAGGGCCAATATCAGCATTAGGAGATACAAACACTGAACACAATGGAAGGAAAGACAAAATAAAACTCATTTACACATCCAACAGAAATATGATGAGCAAATTATTTGATATAGACCATATACCTACAGAAAAAAATAAACACATTGTTCCGTGAACAAGTTGTATGAGAAAGAGGTACAAAATGGAAAAAGGCTTACTTGATGAGTATAGATAATAAATGTATTCATCCAATTCCTGTACTTGTCCAGTCAGCTGGGGCTGTAGAATACACTGAATGCAGAGGGGTAAGACCTCCCCAATGAGTGTCTTGGATATGACACTAAACAATCTGATGGTGAGGTTCCAGTGATGCTTGGGCTTTGGGGAATATGGAGCATCCCTTCATTACCATTGCTCCCTGGTTCACTCTGGTCCAGAATGGTAGCATCTGATAGGGCTTTATCTATGGGTTAAATAGAACTAAACTGCATACTTATGCTAGACTGAATTGTCTGGATTAGAACTGTTAGACTAAACTGAATAGTTTGCGATAGAAATGTTTTTAACAATTAAACTGTGTACTTATGCTAAACTGAATTGTTTGAAATAGAACTGATTATTTGTATAAAATGGATTTGGCATTAAATGACCTACAAAGGTTGATATGCCATAAACCCCAAACAACGAACCAATCCCAATGCTATGAGCTAGATTTGATAAATCTGATTGGGTCATATCCAGACATTTGAGGGAATCAGTAAAATCTTTTCTTGTTAGGCACTTGTGGTGCGATAATTACCATCATGGGAAATGGAACTGGTTACCTGAGTTCAAATCCAGGATGAGGCTATTTGCATTTCACAGAGTGTTGATACTCTTGAGAAAGGTATGAATCCAACTATTCTCTCTACACCTATAGGTAAATTGCATGGTAGATTAGTTTAACCTTGATGGAGCAACTGATCTAGGAAGAAAAAAATCTAGATTCAAACCAGTTGTATTCCACTTAAAATTGGGCAAAGTATTTGGGAAAAATCTTTACTTATTAGTTTCTGATAGTATTGTTTTATTTCTTTTTTCATTTGTTAAAAACTAAGTTTGCTAGAATTGTGCATCTATTTTTTTAAGGGAAAAAGAAAGATATAGAAAAAAATCTATTAATGTTGAAACAGATATTAAACAATCTTGAAAATTATATGTTTATTTTTTATTTACATGTCTACTGGACTGAAAATCATTTAATTGGATAAGTAAAATTCCTTAGGTCAATTTCACTAAATCCATTGAGAATTATTTTGAACCCAGAAACTTGTCAAGTGAAGATGTTGTAGACAGCTGAAGTAGATACAATTACCAGTAAATGGCTGGCTCTGAGACATAGAGCAAATGTCTACTTTTTTTTCTTTTTTTTTCCCCTAACTCTTTTCAGTGGTGATGAATAATTTTCCTGTTTTAGTTAGAACTTTATTCACTAAAGATACCAGTTCCTTCAAATGTTTGTCAGTGTTTTTATACCTTCAAATTGGACAGGTCAGTAATTGATTTTTTTCTTGTTCACTTCAAATAGTCACTTAATGTCACTTTATTTTTTAAATTGTAAGAAAGGAAATTACTTTGGGAAAAAGTATATTGTATTATTTGGTTTTATTGATATTAGTATTATTTCGGTTTCTTAGTATCCTTCAACTGGTCTTTACCCTTGACCAAGGGTTAGAGAAGGTTGTGATTATATGCATTCTATCGATTAATGTTTTTTGCCACTGCTTTTGGATGATATTATTCAGTAAAATTGACAGTACTCTCATAAGGAAATGAGCAGTTCTGCATAGCGCAATTTTTGGTATTTCTGATAGGCTTGGACTGCCAGATATCTCATCAATGTGTTTATCTGTCTCTTTCTTGATCATACCTAGATCTCCCTTTATTACTAGCATTGTAGCAGTTTTAAAGTGCAACATTTTCTCAATTTCTATATCCAGGTCTTTTTATTCACTAATTTATTACACTCTTTGACTGATATGTTGTTATCTGTTGGGACTGCCATATTAATTAGAAGGCATGTTTTTCTTTTATAGTCCATAAGCACTATATCTGGTCAATTGGTGCCCGTGGTGTAATGGTTATCGTTGTGGGAAATGTACACGGTGACACAAGTTCAAATCAAATTTCACATAGAACTAATACCCTTGGGAAAGGTATGAATCCGATTATTCTCCCTCCAGCTATGGGTAAATAGTAGGACAGACTAGATTCTTCAGCCTTGGTGAGGCAACAAGTCTAGAAGGAAAACTCTGAATTCAAACCTGTTAAACTTCGCTTAAAAAATTGACCTTGTGTCATATCCTGCCCGAGCGGAGGGGTTGGTAAATATGATATGATATCTGGTCTATTGCTCTTTGTTTTTTTAATTAGTTTGGATGGCAAAGTCTCAGAGAATAGTTAATGGGTCTGGTTGGTTTTTATACCATTTTTTTATAATCCAATATTTCATAGTATTTATATATTTTCCAATAAATTAAATGTCTTATATCATCAGGCCTTTCTTTATATTCTTTTAGTGATAGAATTGAGCAACTGGGCACTAATTAATCAATCGATTCAGATTTTTGTTCACACAATCTACATATGGGGTTTGATCTGTTTTTATAATGTTTGTCTGTTAGTTTCTAATTGGTAGGCTCTGGTTCTGAGCTGCTATTATTAATCCCCCTTCTGTCTCTGTCTTAACTCTTGTGATTCAAAAACAAGAGTCTTTCTATCTCAGTTCGCCGCACCAATTTGCAAGGTCTCTGGTCTCTCTCAGCTGTCAAAAGCTCAACGGTTAACACCTCCCCAGGCAAATGACTTTTTCTCTGCTGACCAAATTTGTGTGTCTTAAGTAGTACCTGCTACAATCCCAAGCCTGCCTCTGATAGCCTGAAACAGTGTTATTCAAATTAAATCAACCTACAATTTGTTATGAGAAGTTCTCAGGTTCAGTTCCTGATAAGTCACAAGTTTTCTTCCCTTTTCCTCTCTGATCCAGTTACCTGACAGGCCAAACAGATGCGTGGTCATTTGCGTGAGTGATAATTTCTATTACAAATCTACTTTTCAACCATTGATTAGTCTTTACCATATATATATATATATATATCAACATTTCTAATTCTTTGTTGATATCATCCATGTAGGGGTTTTTGTTTCCAGGCATTTTTTAATTGATTTAGTTTTTGTATTTTTGTTTCTTTCTTTGTGTTTTCTGCTGCTTTTATTGCTTTATCTTTTATGTCTATTTCTTTCAGTGGAAGCTCAAGCTGATTAGCAAATTTATTACTTTCTTTACTGATTGAGTATTTTTTTCTTTTGCTTCTCAGGTGTGTTTTCTAAGTGCAGCATCCAATTTTTAGTAGTATCTAATTATTTACTTAATCTTCAATAAATCCTCTTCCATCATTTTCTCTCTTGACATAGATATATTCTATATCTGCTCCTGGGTGATGCATTCTGTGGCAAGTTATTAGCTTCCTAACTTTAGTATCAATTTATTTTTATTTCAGTTAATGTCCAGCTTATTACATTAAAACTATATGTCATTAGAGGTATTGCCCGGGTATTAATTGTTATAACTTTTTTTTGCATTCACTATTGTTGTTGATATGGCTCTTATTTTCCTTTCAAATTCTTACTTTTTTCTTTATTTATAATATGATTGATATCATTCATTCATTTTTTCCTAAGATTTATATACGTGTTTTTAGATTAAATCTTTTTCGCAGTGGATCTTTTAAATAGTTATCTTTTTTGCATATAACTTTAAATCATTCATATAGAATAGGAGACTTACTTTTTGTTGGAGTTTTATATCCATAGGCTATGTTTTTTTTGTTCAATAAAGAGAGGTATTAGATTTAAACAAAAAAGAGAATAAACTATATCTCCTTTGAAGATCCCATTGTTAATGTTCAGATTATTAGTTTCAGACAGGCTTTTTTCATGGAATAATTTGAAGTTATTATGCCACCTTTCCATATTGTATTTCAAGAATGTTATTATAATTGGAGATATCTTTAAAATGTTTAGAACTTTTAGAATGCATCTATGGGTTATGCTATCAAAAGCTTTTTTGTTGTCAATCTAAGTTATGCTTAGTTTTTTTTCTATTTGAAGTGACAATTCTCCATGATAATTTTGTTTATGAAAAACTGATCTTTGCAGCCATATGATTCTTTTTTGCATCTCTTTAGTTCTGAAGGGAAGATGTCTTTACATTCAATAAATTTGACTATTCTCTCCTTTAGAATTGATGTCATCATTTGATATGTTGTGGGAAGGCATGTGATTGGTCAGTAGTATTTTTTGCCTTTGTTGTATCGATTGTTTTTGGTAGTAAGTATGTTACACCTTCTGTCAGTTAATCAGGTATTTTTCAAGTTCTTTACTGATTTCTGAAAAAAGGTTTGTTATTGGTTGATGTAGGAAGGCTTGGTAGTGAAGCCAAAAGTTTATTTTATCTATTCCAGTTGACTATCATTAATGTGTATATTCATAATCTCTCCTGTTATATCTTCATATATTTATGGCTTATTACTTTTATAAGTCTTTTATATTTTCAGTTCACAGAGCTTTTTTTTTCTATGATTTCTTATGACTCCATGTATTACTCCAAAATGATTTCACTTTTTCAATCATGGGGGTTTCCTTTATCTTAATTGTCTTTTTTCTTATTTCTTGATAGAATTTTTAGGTTTGTCTAAAAAAATTTTGTTGTTTCTAAAATATTTTGAGAGTTTTTTTATACCCCAAGGTACACTTGGTGATAAGTTGGATTTTTTTTCTTGAACTTTTCTTTTGATATCAGAATCTTATCAATTGACGTTATCTCATATTTTTTTAGTAATTTTTCTGGCTTTCTCACTTTTTAGTTTGACACCCTTACTCATTTAATCAAGTATGGATATTTCTTCTCTGTATTTTATTTTTCTGTGTTATCTGGGCTTTCTATTAGAAATTGACTATTCTCAAATTTATTGTTGCCCAGTCAGCTGGGGCTGTAGAATACACTGACTGCACCACTGCAGAGGGGTAAGACCCCCCCCCACACAAGTGTCCTGGATATGACACTAAACAGTCTGATGGTGAGGTCCCAGTAATGCGGGGACCTTGGGGAATATGGAGCACCCCTTCATTGCCATTGCTCCCAGGTCCACTCTGGCCCAGCGTGGTAGCACCTGATAGGGCCCTATCTATGGGTTAAATAGAACTAACAGCATACTTATGCTCAACTGAATATCTTGAAATAGAAATGTTTTTGACCATTGAACCGTGCTAACATTTGAACTGCGTGCTTGTGCTAAACTGAATTATTTCAAATAGAACTGTTTTTTGACATTGTGACTGTATTTACACCAAACTAAATTGTTTAACATAGAACTGTTCTGACATGTAACTGTGTGTAAACAAAATCTGTACTTTTACTAAACTGAATTAGCTGAAGTAGAATTGCTTGATTAAACGGAATAGCTCAAAATAGAAATATTTTTTATAATTAAACTGTTCTTACATTTAAACTGTGAGCTTTTGCTAAACTGAATTGTTTTAAATTGAACTGTTTTTGACATTGAAACTGTACTTACACTAAACTGAATTGTTATGTATAACAGTTTGAATAGTTTGAAATAGAAATATTTTTGACAATTAAACTGTGTACTCATGCTAAACTGAATTGTTTTAAATAGAACAGATTATTTACATAAAAATGGATTTGGCATTAAATAACCTACAAAGGTTGATATGCCATAAAACCCAACAAACCGAACCAAACTAATTTTTTGCATTCATTTTCTGTTGCTGGAATTTTCATACAATCATTGCTTGATTGTTTTAATGTATATTATCAGTTTTATTATTAACAACATTCATTTTGAGTGTTACAGTTTCATTTTATCAGATATCAGCAATTACCTTTTCTTTGATATTTTCTTTTTCGGCATTTTTTAAGAAGTTTACATTATCTATTTTTCAAACAGCTGGTGTTTTGCTTTGATTAATGAAATTAATATTTACTCTCTCATACACATTAATGAATAAATTCTAAGAAAGAAAAAACAAACAAATATATGTTATTATTCCTTGCATGTTTTTCATACCAGTGTTAGGTGATGGTCTTTCACTGGAGTCTGAATGACAGCAACTCTCCTTAGGTCTCAAAGGCCCAGTCGGCTGGGGCTGTAGAATACACCAACTGCTTCTCTTCAGAGGGATAAGACCCCTCTCCAACAAGTGTCCAGGATATGACACTAAACAATCTGATGGTGAGGTTCCAGTGATGCTGGAGCTTTGGGAAATGCAAATTACCCCTTCGTTGCAATTGCTTCCAGGTCCACTCTTGCCCAGAATGGTAGCACCTGATAGGGTACTATCAATGGGTTAAATCGAACTAACTGCATACTTATTTTACACTGAATTGTTTGAAATAGAAATGTTTTTCACAATTAAACTGTACTTACATTTGAACTGTGTGCTTATTCTAAACTGAATTATTTGAAATGGAACTGTTTTTGACATTGAAACTGTACATATACTAAACTGATTTGTTTAATATAGAACTATTTTGACATTTAACTGTGTGAAAACAAAATCTGTATTTAAACTAAGCTGAATTAGAACTGCTTGACTAAAGTAAATAGCTTGAAATAAATGTTTTTCACAGTTGAACTGTACTTACATTTAAACTGCATACTTATCCTAAACTGAATCATTTGAAATAGAACTACTTTCATAAACTGTATTTACATTTAAACTGTGTACTTATACAAA
Organism: Sepioteuthis lessoniana; assembly: GCA_963585895.1. NCBI lineage: Eukaryota > Metazoa > Mollusca > Cephalopoda > Myopsida > Loliginidae > Sepioteuthis > Sepioteuthis lessoniana. The sequence continues at coordinate 92,129,618 of OY757916.1, forward strand.
ACTGAATTATATGAAATAGAACTATTTTCATAAAAATGGATTTGGCGTTAAATAACCTGCAAAGGTTGATATGCCATAAAACCCAAACAACCAACAATCAATCAGGTCTCAAGGACTCTTCTCAGTATACTTGCTGAACTCAATAATGCTGTAATTTGGATGACCTTGGCTTCCCCTTTGATTTCTTTCTCTTCCAGCCCCTTTAACAAGCCTTTGGGGATTATTCCAAGTGTACCAATGACAATTAGTATCACCATCACGTTCTATAGTTTTTTAGTTCATGTTCCATTATTATTATCATTATTCATTATAAATTTTTCAATCATTTATTTAACTTATTAATGGTTCTCTGGTTTCAGATAAATGATTTTAAAAGCCATTAATCATGGTAATAAAGAGGAATATATAAAAAATATATGTTTGTGTACATCGTTTTCAACGGAAGTAGACTCTTTTACAAGCAATGGGCCCCTGCCATATATGAGAGATAATGCTGAAGTTTCAGAAGTAATTCAATTCTTATGTTTGTAGAGTTGCTTACTGCCATCGACTGTGGCTTGGAATTCAGAGTTTTATTTTGTTAAGAAGGTAATGTGAATTTAGAAAATTATGCATTAGGGAGTTTTTAGCATAATATTTTCATAGAGGAGTTTTCTAAGTACAGTGATGAAAGTTTAATGCCGAAATGAATTATCAATAAAACAAGCAAATAGGAAAATAACAGGAGGTTGAATTGAACAGCTGTTATTTTTTTTATGTGTTGTTTTGGCTATGAGCAATAATTCACAAAATATTTTTTGTATCAGTATAACATTTTGTAAGTGTGCAGTGAACTTCATTGTTTTTAGGATTCTTTTTTAAATTTTTTATGAGTGTATCAATTCTGAATTCATTTGAGGAAAATCTTGATTATTGTCATGAAATTTGATACAAAAATCATTAGTTCAGATACTGTAATGTCTAAAGGCCTGTGTTTGTCTTCTTTGACTACATCCCAACAAGGACAGTGAAACTCAGATCCACATTGCCCAGTCAGCTGGGGCTGTAGAATACACTGACTGTACCTCTGCAAAGGGGTAAGACCCCCCCAACGAGTGTCCTAGATATGACACTAAACAATCTGATGGTGAGTTTCCTGCAGTGCTGGAGCTTTGGGGAATGTGGAGTACTCCTTCATTGTCATCGCTCCCAGGTCCACTCTGGCCCAGCGTGGTAGTACCTGATAGGGCCCTATCTATGGGTTAGATAGAACTAACAGCATACTTATGCTAAACTGAATTGTTTGAGTTAACTGAATAGCTTGAAATAGAAATGTTTTTGACAATTAAACTGTACTTACATTTAAACTGTGTGCTTATGCTTAACTGAATAATTTGAAATAGAACTGTTTTTCGACATTAAAACTGTATTTATACTTAACTGAATTATTACAGATAACTGCTTGAATAGTTTGAAATAAAAATGTTTTTGACTATTAAACTGTGTACTTATGCTAAACTGAATTGTTTTAAATAGAACAGATTATTTACATGAAAATGGATTTGGCATTAAATAACCTACCAAAGATGACATGCCATAAAACCCACCAAACCATCAGATCCACCACATTTTGGCAGCAAAATCTTGGGTTAGAGACCATTATAACTATTTGACCTACCTACAAATCAAGGGAGTACACTTTGACCTATTATTTACTTGAAGCTGAGTAAATAAGAGATGCATTCATGCCTTTTGCAAGCTCATTAGCATAAAGGGAAATCAAAGTCTGTGTCAGAAATTGATCTTGTCTTGCTAAGTCTATTTTCTGTTATGATAATTATGATGCCACCTGTGTCACTCAAACGTATTTAGCTCTCAAGAATTCATATTATTTTTATAAAGAAAAAATATTTTTTGTCAGAAATTAAAAAACCAGGAATAAGCAAATAATTTTTTAATAACCTATTTTAAATGATTGCTCTCAGGGTTTCTTAAATGAGTTTATAAAACTTCATCTTTAGATAGAAATAGCTGGAAAGCCTGACTGCCCAAATTTCAAACAAAAATATATAGTCAGATGTGAGTCGTTTATTACTATGCTTTACTTAGTATTCCAAACAGATCTTAAAAGTGCTTTCAGTACCAACTGTTATAAAGTTGTCACTGATGTAAATATGAATCTGGTTCAATGCAACTGGAGTGATCAAGCTGGAACCAGTTGTTCCTCCATGCTCTGTTGGTGGGGCTGAGAATAGGCAAACTGTATCACAGCCAGAACAATAAGACCACCCCCAAAAGAAATCTCCTGAGTTGACACTAAACTACATCTGATTATGAGTCTCCAGTTTGCGAGTAAAGAGTACACCTCATTACCAGTACTCCTAGGTTGACTCTGACTTGAAGTGGTAGTACCTTTTAGGATCCCATCTTTAGATCAAATATATCTGTTTAAAAATAACTTGAATTTGATTATAATAAGAACATTTACTTGGACCTATAAGTGTTTTGTAAGGATTATAATTAGTTATCTGAAGCTGTGCAAACAAATGGCTATTATTTAATAAAAATAATTACTTGAAACTAAATAGTGATTTCTATTAGGAACCCTTAGAACTGTAGAAGTCACTGCTCTAACAGGCAAAATAAGCAACAATAATAACAACATTTACTGGCTCACCAGCACCAGCTAGCGTTCAGCTAGCAGACAAAAATAAAATGGGCTGTAACTCAAGACAGACCTTGCAACATGACTGAAGCAAGCTGATTTATATATATACCAATATATCCTCTCACTGGGCCAGCAGCCAATCACTGTCCAGAGCATGGACTTAACCATGTGAGCATAACTGAATGCCCCAATGTCTATAAAATCTCTCTTTCCTTGGTTCTACATCTCACTTCAACTGGCAACTCAACTGGTTACACAATTGAGTGCTGTCTCAAAGCTACCAAGCTTTACGTTTCAACACAGGCAAAATCTTACATGAGAGAACTTTGACAGAGCATTGCTGACAGAACTTCAACAACCGCTATGAGCAAATTGTATTCAATCAGAACACTTGATATCAAATAACTGCGAGTAAAAACACTAAAGAAACAAGAATACAAAAATGTAAATGTCAATATATAATAAACTAAAATCCTTAATCTCTCACCTTAAAATATCTGTTGATAAGTTGATATGTCATTAAAATCAATAATTTCTTTCATTTATGATGCATTATGAAGTTTCTAGTTAGTAATTTGGTATACATTTTTGGAGAAGAAGAGCCAATAACAATTTATTATTTCAAAATATTTAAGTATAAATAAGGGTACTAAAAACTTTGACAAAGACAAAAGCAGCTAACCTAATTTTAAATTCTTCACTACTATGAAAATTTATATTTGCTTGATCCTAAATATAATAGATATACCACAGCACCTCGCAATGAAAAAGGTCAAGATATACATAATAAAATACAATATATTTATTATTTGTAATCTCCAATGACGATAAGAATTTAGATTTTTAAAAATTCTCATCATTATCTTTTTCTTATATACAACACTTGTATTAAACTTTTGTACCTTTCCATTCTTAATTTATCAAAGTTCATGATTTGACATTTACTATTTACATCATATCCAAAGGCAATAATGGATGTTCACACTTTTTTGATATTCATAAAAATGTCAAGTAATTCGGCTGATGTATCAAATTTTGATGCATTATGAAACCAAACGGAATAAAAGCAAAGAAGGAATAAATTCTGCAAAAACATTTTCAAAATATTTTTTCAAATTATTGATGATCAAATTTTTATTTCATTTCCTTTTTTTTTTATAAATCTTTGGTCTAGGTTGTTCTTAGGGCTTTTTTTTTCATAGACTTATGAAAGGAAACTCTTCTATTGAAACTCTGACATAAATTTTCCTATCAGCAAATCCAAATCTATGCCTGTTCAAAGTTATTGTCTATTTCAGATTATTATGATTTATAAGCACATTAGTTTGGAACAAAATCAATGCTCCAAAAGAAAGAATTTCAACATAAAATGTTTACGTACCCTTATTGAAATTTGAGGTTTTCTTTCATTCCACTATTTCTGACAAAAATATCTAGAATGTTAGGTATGATTAGATCCATTGTTTTACTCTAGACACCTCATATATCTTCATCTGTATAAAATTAAGCCAAGCCTTCAGATTTTAAAAATAAATTATGATATTCTTTATTACCATGAGTTAGACATCACTGTATAAAAGTAACACTGTGTATGCTTTCTCATAATAGTAGTATATCTTCAGATGCAAAATAATTTTTAACCACCTCCTTCCTATCTCTTTTTAAGTACTGTTTATATCCTCCAAATTACATCAAAGTTCAACCATGGTTTAAGGAGAAATTTATTTATTTCTCTTCATCTTATGAAATTCAATATGTCTTTTAAACATGACATTCCGAAAATAAACCTGTATCATGATATTAAATGTCAACTTGTGAAAATGATCTGATCATACATTGGTACATTTCCATGGATAAAAAATGATTTATCATTATTGTTTTAAAATATTTAAAGCATCAAGTGTTGGGAGGGGATCTAAAAATTATAAAATCTATAGTAACTAACCAATGAAAATAACTGAATATTAAAACAGTGGTTGCAATATCTCATCTACTGAAAGCAATGTCAATATACTCATAGATAAAATATGGACTGCTATTGAATGGTTATCAACCATATGGAAATCTAACCATTCTGATAAAACAAAAGAATTCTTCCAAGCTGTAGCCATGAATGGTTGCACCTCTTGGACTCAAATGCTTGGAGAAAACAGTTGATGAGAACTTCACAAGGATGCTGTATGCTATTCAGAACAAAACCTAGAAGCAGCACCCAACAAAACAACAGCAGTTTTGCCATTTATTTACTATCTCATAATCTATCCAAATAAGATAAACAAGACATGCTTGGGCACCCCTGGAGAAGGAAAGACAAATTCATAAGCGATATTTTTCAATGGACTCCTACACATAGACATTCCAATGTTGGCTGACCATCAAAAACTTTCATTCATCAGTTCTGTGAAGACACTGTGTACTGTCTTACAAAGTACAATATTTGATAGGGATGGATAGTAATAAAGAGTCAAAGGAATCCATACTGTTAGCATGCCTTAATGATGATGATAAAAAGCTTGATACTCAGTGAGGTGTGTCTAAGTAACATGCTTGAATTGGAGATAATTCATATTCTGAAAAATCAGTGTCCAGTCTATGACTCTAAACTGCATCTTATAGTATGGATTTACTCTCAGATCCACTTTGACCTGGGTCAAATAGATTTCTATGAAAATTTTTTGTATAAGATAGGAATATTTGATTCCATATTCAACAGAATATGTATTAATATTTAATTGAAGCTCTCTTTGTTGACTAAGGATTATTATTGTAAAAGTAACAAAAGAACTGTAGAAGGCAACAACACACAAGAGCAATAATAATGATAATAATAGCAGCAACACTTACCAGAGGTCCAGCTTATTCACAAGACTAGTAGCTTGAGCTGGACTGAGGGCTGGTATTTATATACAAGCATATCCAATGAGATGATCCAGCCAATCACAATCCAAGGAATGGACTGGCTCATGTGTGCACGATGGAATCTCCCAATGTGCCATAAATAGTACTCCTCTTTCATGGAGGGGGGTCTTCTTAGTCTGAGCCAAGCTATTGACTACAAGTGTATTTCATGATTCAACAATTATTAGCTTCTTAAAACTATGTAACACTATGCAAACAAATGATTATTAATTAAAAAGTTATTTGAAACCATATAATTGTGTATAGATTGTTCATGTCAGATAAGAATACTTAAAAACATCCAAGTATGTGTGATAAAACTCTTAAACATCTCTACAAATGCTAATATAAACATACAATGTGTACAATTCCTTAACCTGTAGTCATTAAACAACCTCAATGACACTTTAGGATAGTCATCAAGAAAAAAAAACTGTAATATTTTTTTTTAAATGAGCAATATAATTCTCCCTCACTAAAATAATATGGTAAGTGGTATTTTCCTACTTTCATTAAATTTTTCTAGTGTTTAAAATTGGCAACTGCAGTCAACGGTGACCTAAATGCTCCATTTTTAATGGGTTACTACACAGAGGTATACAGGAGAGCACTACTCCTTTCCCTGGATTGATCCATACCTTATAATGCTGAGTGTTAAGCAAGGATACGTCAAGAACCATTTTTTGAGTCTTTGGTATGACTTGACCTGGGATTTAACCCCAGTTTCCTCGGCTATTTGTGAGAAATAATAATTATTGTACATGAAGTTATTCAGATTGGAATATATACTGCACTCTGATAACCCTCTCAGTAGACCTATCATAAAACTGAGCACAGATGGAAGCCTTTGATCAGCAAACAAGCATTAGGTTTAATTCCACCACCTGATTGGTTAAGTGATTGTAAGTGTTGGTTAAATGTACATAGTTGACTTAGTTTCTAAAATGGACAGTGCATTAAGAAGAATCTATTCTAGTGGATTGAATAAAGGATTCAACTCAAAATTTCTAGTATAATGCAGGTGCCCGTGGTGTAATGGTTATCATCATAGGAAATGGACACAGCGACACAAGTTCAATTCCTGGATGAGACTGATTGCATTTCATATAGCACTAATACCTTTAGGAAAGGTATGAATCCAATTATTCCCCCTCCAGCTATGGGTAAATAGTAGGGAAGACTGGGTTCTTCAGCCTTGGTGAAGCTACTAGTCTAGGAGAAGGAAAACTCCGAATTGAAACCTGTTAAACTCTGCTTAGAAGTTGACCTTGTGTTATATCCTGCCCGAGCGGAGGGGTTGGGTAAATATGGTTACCAAGTATGACAGGGACTTTAAGAAAGCTGGAGTGTACAAACAGCCAAGATGCAACATAACAATCAAGATGATGACTCGAGTTTGAACAAATCAGGGAACAATACTAGGTTGAGTCAAAAGTTTTGCAATATTTTGATAACATGAGGCACAATCTGACAGCTGTGGATGCTTTTGAAAAGTTTGTAAAGATGATGGACCACACTATGAGATGCTGAGCTCACGTGATACTTTTTGAGTGCTACAAGCAAGATTTGCCTCGGTAGCAATCCTGTTGACTGGGGGTGTAGAATATACCACACAGCAGAAGGGTAAGAAAAGCAAATAAGGCCACCTGTCATCTGTGGTTGGCAACTTGTTACTCTTGAGGACAGGATCCTGGTGGCTGAGTCATCTATGACCTGGCAACTAAAGTGGTCACATGATTTGCAACAGTCGACTTTGGCCCTTACTGGGCGAGATGGCCAGTTTGAGAGGCCTGATCTGATCAATCAAATGGTCATATCAAGCATTAGCACCTCTACGATTGAAGAGAACATATTCTTCATGCTGCACTTGTGGCAAACCAATACCTGGCCCTATTTTATCTGTGCTCAAAGACAGTGGCTGAGGGTCAATTGAGCTGAAATAGGATAACTTGAAATCATTTAACTATGTGCAAAGAGTTTCTTCCAAGCACTAGTCGTGTCAGTACTGCTATATGGATACACTACATGGACACTGACTAAACAGATGGAGAAAAAGCTTGAATGCTGCGAGCAATTTTGAACAAGTCCTGGAGGCAACACTCCACAAAGCACCAGTTGTACGGCCACCTACCTCCCATCACAAAAACTATCAAAGTTCGATGAACCAGACATGCAGGACACAGCTGGAGAAGCAGGGACAAGCTCATAAGTGATGGTCTTTTATGGATCCCCTTACATGGCTGAGCAAAAGCAGGGCGACCTGCTCAAACCTACATACATCAGCTCTGTGAGGATATGGGATGTAGCCCTGAGGACCTGCCAGAAGCAATGAATGATAGGGAGGAGTAGTGACAGTGTCGGGGATATTCGTGCTGGTGGCACGACATGATGATAATGATCATATAGCAGTAATTAAAACCATTTAGCTGTGTGAAAACAAATGATTAATATCAAATAGTATTATTAGTATTAAAAACATTTGAAATCATTTGTGTCCAAACAAATCGGATCTAATTTGATTAAAAATAAAGTTGCCTAAAAGCTGTTCACTTGCAAATCATTTGTATATATGAATGGGCTTTGGCATGGAATAAAAACATCAAAAGTTGATATACCATTAAACAAAGTAGCCTAATCAAACCTTGCCTTAATGGCTTGTAGCATAGCCTCAGAATCCATAAAATTAGATCTGCCTAACTTTGCCAGATCATCCTTGCAACCCTTGCAAAACTTCTTCAACTATCAGGTAACTGAATTGTGATCAACTGTATTTTCACCTTTTGCACAACAAATCTTTTTGGTTGCTTCAATGGTGTTGTAAAGCATAAGTTTCCAAATTAGACTATAGGACTTTACACTCCTATAATTTAATTTGGGCGGTATGCCACTTGTTCCCACAACAAAGATGGCGGACGCACACATATTCAGTCTCGGGAAACCATTAGCCAGGAGAACCATGTGACCTGCGCAAAACTACGTCCACATAAATTTCGTCCTGCGTTTTTTTGGAGCCTATTCCAAGACACATATTTTCTATAAATACGGCGTCTTCAAACACTCTTTCTCTTTTTCCCAATTTCCATTGCAGCGCTGGCACACTCTCTTCAGTGTGACATTCTTCTTATTCACCTACAAAAGTAAAAAGCCAAAAAATGGATAAGCCTCGCAGACATTAATTTCTTCAATATACTTAGACTATGAGACTTTTTCCAGCCTTGGAGAAACCGGCTGTTTCAAACCACAAAAAGAAATGGACATTTTAAATATGTAATCCAACTTAATAGGACGTTTTCATTATCGACCTTTTCTGTAGTTTAGTTGTGTTAGTTAAACACACACATACACACAACTATTTTTAATGTATCAATGTCTGTTTTGTTATAGATATACATTTGTTTTGTTTGTTACCTTGTTTTGAATGTTCCTTTTGTCCACGCCGTTTCATATCCTTTACTCATTTGCTTCATATGTTCCTTCATTTGTCTCCATGTGCCTATTCTACCTTTTTCTAAACAAACTAAACACTATTTAAAACTTCAACATTAAATTTTGTGGGACTAAACATAACTATCAAATAACATGTCCTCTTACAAGACAACAATGCACGTTCATTTGGGTGGCTTTTTAGTTACACACACAGCATGTGAGCACATCAACTACCATGATAGTAACAATGACAGCAGGTAACTTCAATGGCTTAAATTACTTTGGTTACTTAATATACATGCTGCAAACTTGCATATACCAAAATATTACAAGTTTTTTAACTCACCCAAGTAATTATGCCAAAGATAGTTGTATTGAGTTAAAATTTTCTACAGCAAATCTGAGAGGATTGAGGATACAGATTAAATCTTAGTTTTACATCAACATAATTAAAACAATAGAAAAATTCCATATTTTATTTTTGATAAATAGAATTCATTTTTTATTTTACTGCAAAATTAAATTCTTTTCAAGCTTTCTGCCTGTAAAATTCACCAAATCTTATCAATAACCATTTAAAAACTGTCCAAGCAAATGATTTAAAACTGTTTATTTAGCCTCAGTCTTGATTCATCTCTTTTGTTCCTTAATAGATGAAAGACTTGTTACCAAAGTGACAAGCTGATTATATTCACAGTTCATCTGTAAATGTTATCAGAAAATGTGTCATGGACAAAGGAGAGAAAGTTTGAAGTTTGTAGATAACAGAATGAAACCTTGTTTGAAGGTTGGACAAATACATCAAACTTTGACAATAAATTTGAATTAAAGTGCTAACTTTAATCTTAGAAAAAGTTTATATTCAAACAACAGCTGCCATTTTATCAAAAAAAAAAATGATCACATTTGAAAAGATAACTAGACTAGTGAAAATTAATCTCATCAAGTTTCAACAAACATGAATATAAAAGAATTGATAATTATCTTTGCAAAAGGAAATGATATTTAGAAAATAGTACTAGAAATAAGCATTATATTTCAAGACATATAGGACAGATTTCTCTTTAATCTTTAAAATTTTATTCAGCATCTTTACTTCTTTAAGACAGTTTTTAGCCTTGGCTGAATCAGTTTTACTCCTGGTATATTCTCTGTTGGAATAAAGATGCATGAAAATATTAGTTTTATATACCGTGAAATATAATCATCTATTCTATATCTCTGGGAAAATATTTTTCAACTATTCCATTGTCAAAGTTCTGTTGTATATTGCACTCATACTTAAATGTTGTTCACACGTGATGAATTACAAGTCGAGACAAATACCAACTCAAGTGTGAGGAAGGAAAGATTATATGCACACCAGGGTATTCCATGATGTGCAGGTAGTCAAGTCCATTCCCTGGGCAGTGACTGCCTGCCAGTCCAGGAGTGGCTATCCTAGCATGCATATATACTGGCCCGGTCATTGACATATTTTTGTCTGCTAGCTGGGCTGCTGAGCCGGTAAGTGTTGTTATTATTTTATCCTGCGCATTAGGGCAGTAGCTTCTTCATCCATGAGTATTATAATCACTCTAAGTTTGGATAAAACTTTCCAGAACCAATGGCATTTTCAAAAACTTTTCCTAAGAATGTTTTAATAATCCTGTAAATAATTGATTATGAAACTTGCAATGTAATATGTCATTCAAATGCTTCATAGTTACAAAAATAGAGATCTAAATAAGAAGCATCAAAAATATGGTAGTGTGGAGACCTCAGTGTGATGTCTAACCAGCTGAACTTTGAAATGAGTTTCAACTCAAGCTGCACTATTATTCACTTTTAGATGGATAACCATTGAGAGAAATATATGAACCTCCTTATTCCACAAAACAAAATAGCACCACCTCTTTTCTTCGACTTCAGCATTAAATAACAAAAGTTGATATGCAATTAAACAAAAAAACTAAACCCAGACCCCTGCCCTGTGGGCTAGATTCAACTAACAGCCATGCTTACTCTATCCCAAGGCTCATTTTTTTTCTAATTTGATTATATTTTTAAATTTTAAAACATTGTTAAATGTATATCAATAGATTTTATGTAATAGTTCATCTTTAACTATTATAACATATTTTGATATTTTTTCTCTATTCTCATTCTAAGGAATCTTACAAATAAGAACTGTATATATATCATGTGAATGAGTTTTTGCCCGATCATATCTACACACACACACACACACACACACACACCTTACTAATACCTCACATTCTTTACTTTGTTCATAGATAATAAAGCTGTTATCATATTCTAGGATCATCAAATAAGTTTCCAGACTTTTTTCGTATGGGCACTTTAATTGATAGTACACACATGAAACTCTAGTCCCCTTTGAAGTAATCTCCTCCAGCAGCAATGCACTTGTTGTACCGTTCCAACAACTTCTGGAAGGCCCCATGGAAGTCCCCTTGTGTGAGCATGTCAATGACCTTCATCACAGCCTCTTTCATCTCCTCAATTGTCTCATAACGACAGCCTCTGAGCTTAGGGAATAACAAAAAGTCACTGGGAGCAAGGTCTGGACTATAGGGACGGTGAGGAACTGTCTTGATGCCCATCTTGGTCAAATAGTCTGTGATAAGTATGGAGTTGGGGACTGGTGCATTGTCCTGGTGGAAATGCCACTGACCCGATTTGAAGAGTGCTGGTCTCTTCCCACAGAATCTCTTGCTGAACTCCCTTAAAACCTCAACATAGTAACCCTAACCCTAACCGTTTGGCCAATCAACTCTGGTGTATTGACTTCCTTACTCTTCCCACACCTCTCATCATCCCTCACAGACTCTCTGCCTTCCTTGAATCTCTTATGCCACTCAAAAAATCATGCTTGATACATGTAAAATGCTCCAAAAGCATTCTGAAGCATTCCATACGTTTTTAAAAGAGAATTTTATTGCATATTGTTCTTCTAAAGTGTCCTCACGTCCAGATTACACTTTTGAAATTCACCAGCTGTGACAATCAGGCTTTAGTAGGGTGTATTTCAATTCCTGCTGTAGCTGTTCATCTGAACGTGAAATCATAAAAATTGGTCAGTCATCTCATAAGATGTATAGCAATAATATACTGAATTTTCAAGAGTCTACGACAATTTTAAATGCCGGTACAAAAAAAAGTCTGGAAACTTATTGAATTCACCACATATATTGACCTCTCTCTCCCTATTACCTTTACTACATTAATAGGGTTTTTAATAATAGACTTCACTTAATACAGTTTGACAAATCTGATCAAAACATAAGCTAAAGACTTGGAAATAACTAGTTTTGTTTTAATGAAATTAGGTATATTTTTCAGTGGCTAAGAAACTGACCATAATCGAAAGTTTTTTACTTGAATGGTTCAATCTTAACTGAGTCAATGGTTACGGCTTTGCGCGAAATTAACTAAAGTTTAGTATATATCTATCAGCTTTTGTGTCATATAAAAATAAGCTTGAATTTTAATAAAAGCATTTATTTTACACAGAAACAGTTCTCAATATCACTACTGACTTTGTCATGGCACTTAATTCAAGGTTGAATGTTAGTTGCATCGATTAAACATTATACAAGATGTTTCAAAAGATTTGTTAAAATTTGAGATCATCTGAATGAGAACTGGTCAAGTTATCAGATAATAGAATGATACGAATTCTTCTGAAAGATCAAGTACATATCAAATACTATCCAATTTTTTGAAACACCTTGTACAGTGAAATGTGCCGGTGAAAATTTAGCTGTGTTCAAGGATTTACAGATCTTCCTTTTGGCAAGTGTGTGTGTGTGGATAGATATAGCTCTGCACAAACACAGGATGTAGTCTATAAGCAATGGATGATAGAGACTAATAGTGAGAGAGAGTCAGTGAAATCTGTGCTAGCAGTGTGACATATGATGATCAGAGAGAGAGTTTTCTTTGTTGTTTTATCATTTGTCATTAAAAATTTTTCATTATATCAGTATTATTTATAATGATAAAAAACCTGATAAAATTTGCTGTCACTCAAACTTGTGTGAAAGGCTCTCAAGTAGTAGAATAATGGATTTAGAGAACATATATCTGACAATGATCCATTTATTTTGATTCATGTTAAGAACCAGAAGCAAACCAACTATCTCCAGGTTTAACTGAAAATACCTGTCTCTTTTAGAACAAGGTCTGCAAGTAAATGGATTGATGGAGTACATAGTGGTTCATGAGAAAACAAGAAAAAATCCAGATCAAATCCACTGAGTGATGGAAATCATCTGCCATTTATGCTGGTCTCAAGAGTCATCTCAGAAGTCATGGATCTTCCCATAAGATTGAAGCCATTACTAACATTCCTGCAGGAAAAGGAGTGTCTTTTATCTGAGGAATATGTAAGAATTCTCATATTTATATATTTGTGAATATACCAATAAGGATTTACTTAATTTACTTTCTGACTAATACCCTTGGGAAAGGTGAGAACTCCTCCCCCCAGCTATTGGTTAATAGTACTATTACTGTTCTTCAAAGATGACATTGACATTGAATAATTCTCAAAGGTTGATATTCCATTAAATAAAGAAACCAAAAGTTTAGTTTATTTCTTAAATGTAGTATTATCGGTCACGATCAGTTTTCTTTTCTTTGTCATTTTTCTGTTCAGTGACACAATAAGCATGTAGAATATACTACCAGGGCATGCACTTCCCAGAATGATAATCTTGATCCACATATTCATCTGGCCCCAAGTCATGTTTGTAGGTTCTCTGCAAACTGAAATACATTAGTTCAAACAGTCCCACTAGGAAATAACAAGGCAAAAAGAAAAAGTTGAATCAATGTTTTTGGAGAAGAAGTTTGTGTGACCATTTGCAACAAAATCCCTTAACTAAAAAAACTTCCCTGCCTATCTGCAAGTCTGTCTATCATTTTTACCATTCTCTGGTTCCCCCGCCCCAATCTCTTCTGTCTCTCTTCTTTCAATCCATCTTTATCTCTGTGGTCCCAGTTATCTGTACTCTGGTCATATACCTCTGCTTCTAATTGCAGACTGACTTTCTCTCCTTGTCCTCTGGTTGACCCTCTGCATATGTCTCTTACCCCAACTGTTTTTCATTTTCTGCTCCCCCATCTCTTGTGTATCTGTATTCTTTGACATTTCCCTCTTACCTCTTTTAGTAGTAGACTCCCTCTTCTGACTGTCCTCTAGTGGACCCTCAGTATCTGTCTCTTACCCATTCTAATAACAGATTGATCCTGTTCTTAATTCTCTGGTCCTCCCCATCTCTTCTGTATCTGCGTTTTATACTAGCAGGACTGAATCAGTGATTCCCATGCTAATATATCTCAGCCCCTCTTTGGATATACACTTAAAATCTATGATCAACCCACAACCTTACACATGTATACAAGCATACATAGAGCTAAGTCTGTATACCAGTATTAATAGTATCACAACCAAAACTTTCTTGATATATAAAGACAGAGGCATTTACTTTCATTGCTGGCTTGCTATATATAGATTCTTAAGCTAATGGGTTTGGTTAGGTTTCTTTTTTTTTAATGTCATATCAAACTTTGTGTGTTATTTAATGCCAAAGCTATCCTCATTGAACATCAGTAATAATATCTAACCTATAGTGGGGGGATAAGAGGGTTCTATACCTTTCCCAAGGATATTAGTCAGAAAGTGAATGTAATTATATGACAGGAGTTCAAACTCACCATGGAGACTCCTCAGGCTAAGCTAAAAGGGGCTAATCTTGATGAAACTTGACATATGAATTCCTTTCATATGACATAACACTTCAATGGTATTTATTTAGAGTCAGTGTGGTAAGATTTAAAACATCCCCCACTATTGAATGTTCTTGGAAGATTTTAGCTTAAGATTGATCAAAGAAATCTAATTTATTATGAAAGCAAATAAAAATGGCATCTACAGGTGTGCCCTTACATATAGATAAACCAGAACTTTGAGAAGGAAAATAACTCAGGATTGATTCTACCAACAAATTCCTTGATTAATAGGCCAGTCGAGATGAAACTTGACAGGTGTACTTTCTTGACCCCCACTGAGTGTTTTAGTTGTATTTTGTAATCTGGTATTATTCAAGAAGGTCTAATTGGTCCAAAAACCAAATAAACTTACCTGCATGTGTACCATTCCATTCATGAAGGAGATGGGACTTTTGAAAGAAAATAATATAAGACAACTTTTTTATACAGAAAATGTAATGTAACATATTTTTATCCTGAGCAATGCCAGACCCTTCCGCTAGTACATATATATATATATATATATATATATATAGTTGTATTTTCTGCATACATAATCTTTTACATTAGATTGTTGATTGAGATACTGGTACATTCTCTTGATGTTTGATCTGTATCCAAATTGTCTCTAACGATCAGCAGACCTTTTCTCTGGAGTTTTCTTGAACATGTTCAGTCTTATTACTTGTGTGGTCAGGATGGGTGCCTTTTTCTATTAGACATACAAAATGGATAAAATTCTGGGTAACTTTCCCGAAAGTGCATTGATTATATTTGCTAGAAACTGACTCAGTGGATTCCAGGCTGAACCTCAACTGCTGACTATAAATCACAAACGGACACCATCCTTGTGAATTTTGGGAAATTTGTGTGTATGCGTGGTGGGGATATGTACATATACTCATACATTGTCAGTCATAGCTAGCTGTGATGTTGTGTCTTCTGTTTTGGCCACGTCGTGGATAGAATTTTTATCAATACAATGTTAGATTAGAGAATACCATCAAATAATTTTTACAGTTAACCACAGATCAAAAAATATAAGTAAATGCACTTTCCTAGTCGCTCAAAATTGGAAAAATACAGAAATATGAGCTCTGATTTTAATAATATAAAAGTCATGTGCATATACACACACACACACACACACACACACATATATATATATATACATATATATATATATATGTTTATAATCATCATATAGTCATACTGATTGTATGGATTCCTTTGACTCACTCTTACCATCTGTCCTTATCAGCCATCACTCTTGATAGGTCCTCAAGATGGCATTCAGTATCTTCATAGAGCTGATGAATGTAAGTCTTTGCTGGTTGATCAACACTGCTATGTCCATGTGTATGAGTCTACAGAAGAACTTTACTAATCATATTTACCAACCCTTCCACTCAGGTAGGATATGACACAAGGTCAATTTTTTAAGCAGAGTTTAACAGGTTTGAATTCAGAGTTTTCCTTCTCCTAGAATAGTTGCCTCACCAAGGCAGAAGAACCCAGTCTGCCCTACTATTTACCTATAGCTGAAGGGAGAATAATTGGATTCATACCTTTCCCGAGGGTATTAGTGCTATGTGAAATGCAATCAGTTTTGTCCAGGATTTGAACTTGTGTCGCCGTGTCCATTTCCTATGATGATAACCATTACACCATGGGCACCTCCAAACTTTACTTATGAATCTTTTTCTGCTTCTCCAGCAACTGGCATGGGTTTGTTCATCTTTCTTGGATGGTTTATGAAGTTGGAGAATGTGTATGTGTGTACATATATATATATATATATATATATATATATATACACACACACACACATGACTATGTATGTGTACTGGCCCAAGATTTGGTCAACAGCCCAGGAGACTAGGGTTCAATCCCAGGTTGAGTCTTATCAAAGACTCATAAAATGGTATTTGATATTTCCTTGCATAACGCTCAGCATTATAAGGTACCAATGAAAGGCACTTGGTATGGGGGTCTCAATTATGGGAGTTTTAAGATTCCTTAGGAACCTGTGGTTCCACAGGGTTATTCTACCTGATCCTGCAACTCTAATTCTATATTGGCGGTTCGGAAGAGTCTCTACTATTCGTCCAGCTATGTCCCATCGATGAATATTTGGGTTTTGAATGGAGACTGCGTCGCTCTTACAAAGTGGGGATAAGGCATGTGCAGTACAACTGTACCTTTTGATGAGGTCTGCGTTGGTTTGGATAATGTTTTTTTCACGTTTTTGGACTGCGGCTATCCACTCAGGGTGTGGTTTATATAAGTGTTGATGTGATGGGATATAATCCCGAAGGCGTCTATGAAGCAAGAGTTGTGCTGGTGATAATCCAATGCTTTGGATAGGGGTGTTTCTATATTGCAGGATTTCTTGTGCTTCCATGTCAATGTCCAAGGAACCCTGGCATCCTGTGCAGTCCCTTATGAGTCTTTTTGCAGTCTGGCAGCTAACTCTGCTCATCCATTAAATTGGGGATAGGCTACTGATGAAATTCTTTGTTTAACAGCCCAGTTTTTTAGGAACTGTTGGAATGAGTAAGCTGAGAAGGGTGGCCTACTATCTGTACTAAGCTCTTCATGTGTGCCATATGTTTGGAATATTTCTCTGCAGATGGATATCAACCTGGAGGCAACTACTTGTCCCAGCTTGATACGGTACAGAATGAGCCATCCAGTGAGCCTGTCTGCACAAGTGAGATACGTGAACGATCCAACATAGAACAAATCCATAATAATTTGTTGAAAAAGCCATTCTGGTGTGGGTATCATTTGGATTAGTTCATGTAGTGGACTTGAGGCATTCCTTGAGCATGTAATGCAATTATTTCTGTAATTGTGAATTGAAGCATTCATTCCAAGCCAGTAGACTCACTCATTGGCACATGTTTTCATGCCAACTACTCCTTGATGAGCCAAATATAGGGACTTTATTATGTTTTTGTGCTGGGAGGTTGGTATTACTATCCTCCAGTCCAGTAGTATTAGACCATTATCATTGCTGAGGTGGTTACAAACTTTCCAGTATTCTCGTATTATAGGCGGCGTTGCTTGACGACTGTTTGGAAAACCATTGTCTATGGTCTTGCCTAACAAGGTGTATTGTGTGTCTTTTTGACCAGCAAAACGAATGCAGTCAAGAGAAGTTATGGCAGGGTAACCATCTAATTGGGATATGGAGGTAAAGGCTGTCAATCTCGTTGCTGCACAAATCTCATCTGATTTAACATTGTCTATAGGGGAGGGTTCTATGGGGAATGTATCAAGTTAGCTTTGCACCATAGTGACTGGATTGCAGGAGATAATGTCAGTGGCCCTATGCCATTTTTCAGGGCAGTGTTGCATGGGGAAATGATATCTCAAGCTTTTTGGGGTTGTGAATTTTACTGAGATCTCGATTACCAAAAAGTCCTTTTAGCGGCTCATGGTCGGTCACCACTATAACATTGGGGCAACCCAGTATGAACATGCAACACTTTTCAAGAGCCCAGCTGATAGCTGCTGCTTCACCTTCTATGGGTGCATATCTTTGTTCAGCATTGGTGCAAAATCTGCTTCCAGCAAATACTAGGCGCCAGCCTTCGGGACAGCAGACTGGGGCTCAGTCGATTGCACATGTGCTGTGCTTTTGAAGAAGCAAAAAATCCCATGCCATCCTTACTCCAGTCAGGGGCTCAACAGGTAACTCTGTGGATGTCAAATGTTGAGACGCCCTGCTTTGATTCTTGAAATGCCTTCTTGAGGGTCTGGTTCCAACTGAATCTTGAGGTCTTTTTGACAAGGTCCTGAAACGGTAGCAAAATGGGACTTAATGAATATGCCCAGGCAAGTTGGTTGACTAGACCAAACCAAGACCTTGCATCAGTGATGGTTTTAGGAACTGGGAAATTTAAAATGACATTAAGCGTTGATTCAGGAGATACTTCTAATGAAGTTATTTGCAATCCACCGAACTGAACGGTGTCCTTACAAAACTGGAATTTGTCCTTACTGAGTGCAATCCCATTTTGTGCACATTTCGTTAGAAAATCAAAGGTATGATAGAATGCCTCTTTGATGTCAGTGTCATAGAGTAAGGTATCATCGACCAATTTGGTGGATTGCAAATAACTTGAGAGGGAGTATCTCCTTCTGAATCAATGTTTAATGCTATTTTAAATTTCCCAGTTCCTAAAACCATCACTGATGCAAGGTCTTGGTTTGGTCTAGTAAACCAACTTGCCTCGGGATATTCATTAAGTCCCATTATACTACCGTTTCAGGACCTTGTCAAAAGGTACAATCGTACTGCACATGCTTTATCCCCACTTTGTAAGAGCGATGCAGTCTCCATTCAAAACCCAAAGAGCCATCGATGGGACATAGCTGGATGAATAGTAGAGACACTTCCCAACTGCCGATATAGAATTAGCGTTGCAAGATCAAGTAGAATAACCCTGCGGAACCGCAGGTTCCTAAGGAAACTTAAAACTCCCATAATTGAGACCCCTATACCAAGTGCCTTGCCTCCATCACCTGAGCCAACAATTACAGATATGAGTACACCACATCAACCTGCCAAAATACCAGGAAATGATGGCATTATGTTGCAAAGAGACCTGGAATCCCAGTGCCCGACTCAACAACCGCCATCAAGAACCAGGCCACTATCTCGACTACTTCCATACAATCGGCCAGGAAATAAGGAACTGA
Source organism: Sepioteuthis lessoniana (assembly GCA_963585895.1). Lineage (NCBI taxonomy): Eukaryota > Metazoa > Mollusca > Cephalopoda > Myopsida > Loliginidae > Sepioteuthis > Sepioteuthis lessoniana. The sequence continues at coordinate 92,149,077 of OY757916.1, forward strand.
TTCCGTCCAAACGGCCACTATGCTTCCGCGCTGAGGAGAGGAGGGAGATATAGAAGTCAAATGACTCACATTCTAACATGGCTGCCTTCTTGAATCTTCTTGATAAAAGCAAGCCAGCTATGCTAATGCAGCAGGTGGGTTGTTTTCTGGTGCCAGGATGACTTGCCCAACACATTTACATGAGTGGTGTCTAATCCCCCATATATTCATCCAGTAAATGGCAATAGGAATCATTTTCTACTTGTGTGTCAGACCACTCACAAGTCAACCAATATTCATCAAAGTGAAGCAATCCAGAGAAAGGAGTTGCACCCTCCCCTACATCTTGGTGTGGTAGCAATTGAAAAGGGAGCCTTTAGGTCACCCTCGACTTGAAACGCAGTTTCTTCCAGGCAGCGGTCACATTGATACTGCTATATGGGTGCACTACATGGACGCTAACAAAATGGCTGGAGAAGAAGCTAGACGGCAATTACACAAGAATGCTGCATGCAATCTTGAACAAGTCCTGGTGGCAACACCCCACAAGACACCAACTGTATGGCCACCTGCCCCTTATCACGAAAATTATTCAAGGCAGACGAACCAGACATGCAGGACACTGCTGGAGAAGCAGGGACGAACTCATAAGAGATGTACTCTTATGGACCCCCACACATGGCCGTGCAAAAGCAGGAAGACCAGCACGAACATACATTCAGCAGCTCTGTGAGGATACAGGATGTTGTCCTGAAGACCTGCCTAGGTCAATGAATGATAGGAAGGAGTGGCGAGAGAGGGTCAGGGATATCCGTGCTACCAGCGCGACATGATGATGATGATATATATTTGGAAATATGCTGAAATTGTAGCGGGAAATTTTTTTAGCTTATTGGAAAAGGAATACAGAAATTCTGTATCCTGTCTTTCAATTAAACAGTTTTAAAATCTTTTGAGAATTAATGTTTCTTGATCAGTGTTTCTAGAATCATTGATTTGTTCTTCTGAAAATAGTTATTTTCTTAGTGGTTTTTTGTTTTTGCGCATGGTGGGTATAAAAGGGAAATTGTCATGATTAGATCACTGTATGATATGATTTTATGTTTTCTTTTGTCAGTAAAACATAGAATTTGCATAGAGGGGTTTTTAGTAGCCAATGAAAAAGGAATATAGAATCTTTCAATGAAATAATTGTTTTAAAAACTTTTTAAAATTTCTCAGTGTTTCAAGAGCTATTGAATTGTTTTAATACAAATAGTTAAAGTGAATTTATTTGTTTCTACTTTTTTTTTTGGCTCATGGGGGCATAAGTTAAAAAAGAAAACTTTCCAATTGCCATCGTAATTTTAGTAAGTTGATTAGATTGATGCCTGATATAATTTAATTTTGTTAGTCAGAAAAAGATGAACATGAATAGAGGGGAAATGTATTTTAAGGGGAAACCAAAAAATAAAAATAAGAATAACTCATAAAACAAGGCATTGCAATCCTGCAAGAGTGGCATACTGGACAGGAAGATAGAATCTGAGCAAATGGATAATTATGAACAATCCTGACATTAGAAAAGTGCTAATGTCCTTAAAGACCACTAAAATGACAGTGCTGCACATTTGACTGGTTGTTTCCAACAACTAATCAGATGTGCAGTTGAGTGGTCTATAATCATCCAAATGAATAAATAGATGAATATTTTTTCTCTTCTTTAGCATCAACTGAAGAGCATATCAGAGGCTGATTATCTTTCTTAGAGCCTTCTTGGTGAGGGGAGTATGATGTTGAAAGACCTAAAACTTGCCAAAGACCCAAGCAAAACACATCACTGACGACATTCTTCTGTGCCCAAATGTATTAAGGTGTATATTTAAAGTATTGCATTGTATGTGTGTATATATATATATATATATATATAAGGATAATAGTGTGAGTGTGTGTATATATATATGATTATTAATTTGTGTGTGCGTATATATATATATATGTATGATTATTAATTCGTGTGTGTGTGTATATATATATATATATCTATATATATTGTTAATTCGTGTGTGTGTGTATATATATATATATGATTGTTAATTCGTGTGTGTGTGTGTGTGTATATATATATATATATATATATATATATATATATATTAATGTTAATTGTATGTGTGTACACAATTATGAATTAAGTTAAATAAGTGTTTTTAATCGGAAAAGGCAAAGCAATATCACAATATTTTCAAATATAAAATAAAATAAAATAAAAACAGGATAAAGACTCAAAACTCTGATCTTCAAGTTACCAGTATTTATTCAATTGAATTCATCAGACTTCAGGCACGTTCATACTGGCTCAACTGATCATCAGTTGTGTGAAATTTTCAGGAGTTTTTATTCTATTTTGTTGATAAGAAATATTGTAATTATTATTTCTTTCTCTCGCTCTCTCTCTCTATATATATATAGGATTTGTGTCTGTTTTACTTTGTATATGTTGACTTATAACTCGGAAAAGGGATATAATTGGGCATTAAAATCACATACACATTAACATGTTTTTAAGAAGGAAAGGTTGAAATTTTAGTTTTTAATTTTTACTGATTAGATGGTTTTATTCATTACTTAAAAATAAATTGATTTATGGAACTCTTCCTCATTCTTCTGAAGTACAAAATATATAGGAAACTTTTTTGTTCTTTTTTAGAATCACCATGTCTAAATATTTCATGAATTCCATTGGCAAAATTTAATTTTAATGTTTTATTGTAAATTATTGTTTTGTAACTAATTGTAAAAACAAAATGTTTTATTTTTTGATGAATAAAAGCACAAAAATATTTCAAACTATGGGTTACCTTTTTTAAATATAAACCAATAAAGAAATTGTAATAAGAAAAAATTTACATTTTTAATTCTTTGCTTTACTTTTTTTTATTGTAAGGACACATTTTTATTTCTTAGCTTCTTCTTTATTGTACAATTATATAGTATGATACATTCTCGAGGGTAAAAAAAAAATATAACAAAAATTAAGTGAAAGGATTGTTTATCGATAACTCAAAAACTGATTTTTTCACTGAATACTTTTCATATTAGAACAAAATATATTAATTTTTAATCAGTGTAACTCAAAAACTTTTTTTTGAAATGAAAAAAAAAGAAGTGAATTATTAATAGAATAAACAAACACTTTTCATTTGAGTAAATACATGAAATCTTTCACCAAAAAGTAAGATCACATTTTTAATTCTCAGCTTCATTTTATTGTTACATTTTTATGGGGTAAAAAAGAAAATAAGCAAATACATTTTTTATCACTGTAACTCAACAGCCAACTAAGATCTGAATTTCTGTTTTTATCATTTTTAAAACAAAGTCTTTAGAAAAATGAAATTATGCTAATGTTTCAAACCACTGACAAATTTAGGGTTACCTTTATTTCAAATAAAATTTTAAATGTAAACAAAACAAAATCCAAAAATAAAGGAATAAAAAGTGATTTCTAATATTCTTTTATTGTTGAATTTTTAGAGAGTAAATAAAAATTTGAATTATAACCTCTACTTGTGTGTGTGTGTGTGAATGTGTGTGTGTGATGAAGATTTGTCAATTATTATCAATAAATTTGACTTGCATTATTTTTCATGCAACAAGAATTAGGAAGATAAAGGAGAATTCCAGTTAGAATAACAAATAATCCAAAACAGACTACCATTTAAAATAAATTTAAAAATTATGTGCACCCTTTGCAGTATGAGTATGTAAAACTAGCAACTAACCAGTTAAAGAAAGAGGGTGGAAACTAGTTTAATGGGTTGTATTTGGACTTTTGTAATACCAACCCTATTGTTATAGCTCTGTTGGTAATGGAACTGGTATATGGAGCCAGGCTTCCACAAGCCAGGAGGAAACATGAGTTCAAATATCAGTGTGAGTATTTTTCTTTGTTCTTGTTTCCAATGTGCATTGTTACTCATTTCAGATGAAGTGATAATCTTTGTGAGTTGTATAAAAAGGCAACTGGAATTATCAAATATTTTAAGAATCAAATTGTGTGGGATTTTTTAATATGTTTATTGTCAATTCTGACTTTAATCAGAATTCAATTTCAAAAATGTCTTTGCAAAAATTAAATAAAGGGAGTTTAGAAAATATCTAAATAAACAATAAAAGATTTATTTTAAAGTTGTACAGTGCAACCTCCAACAGGAATAATCTGAAATATATAAATTTGTAATGAAATTAAATACGCTTGGTGTATCTATAGTATCATCATCATCAAGGCATTCTGACAGCATTGGTTTCCTTGACTCTTTTTCACCATCTGTCCCTATTGGCCATCACTCTCAGAAAGTCTTCTCAACAGCATCCAGTGACTGTACAGAGCTGATGAATGTAAGTTCTTGATGGTTGATCAACACTGGTGAGTTCATGTTTTGTAGTTCATGAGAAAATGTCACTAATGAGTTTGTTCTTACTTTTTCCTGCAGTACCCAACATATCTTACTTAGATGTGGGTGGGAGGTAAGTGGCTGTACAGCAGTTGTTTTGTAGGGTGCTACTTTAAGGATTTATTCAAAAGAACATTGCAACATTCTTGTGTAGTCCCTCCTAGCTTTTTCAATGGGCATTTCAATTGTGTCCACATGGCACAACAATACAACAGTACTCACATAGCTAAATTTCTTGTATGTTATTACAGCACAATTTTTTGTTGGCACATTAGTGTTATGTTAGAGAAGGAAATAATTTCCATTCCAATTTACAACTATGTAGGGTAGGGTCTTTGTTCATGCTCATTGATTGTTATTTTCTTGAAGAAGATTACAATTGAATTTTAATCATACACCTCTTTTTATTTGCAATTATTCATAAGATAAATTCTATCAATTAGATGTAGCTTAACATAAACCTTAATGGCCACTAAAAGAGATCTTTAAGCTCGTAATAATAAGATTAATTTTGAAATTCATCTCTTAATTCTACCAGAAGCAGATAACTGAACATATTACTATTTGAATATTTAACTGAAACAATTTTTAATTAGTCATTAGAAGTTAAATATGATTAATAATATTTCCATGATTTCTGAAAAATCTATCAAAATCAACTCAACCTTGTTTTCTTGAAGTTTTAGACAAGATTCTGTTCACATCTACAATAAGGTAGAGGTGCTGATGTTGCCAGGTATAAAAGGCAGTATAAAGACAAATCTTATTTCTTTGGCAAAGCTGGCCAGTGTTCACATTCAATTAATCATTTTGGCAAACTTCTGAAAAGACAAACTTTATCTCCAGAACTTGGACGTGTTGGATGTTTACGGTAGACTCACAACTAGAAATGTCTGTAGTCCTCAAAGAACTTGTTTCTTCATTCTTACATTAATATCAAAGAAGAACAACAAGGATAGATTAGTGAACTGAAAATCACAAGGGTTGTATTTATTTATAAATAAAGTCATAAAAAATGGCTTCATTATTTTGAAATCGGAAAAGAGATATTTCGCAATACTCAAGGTATCAAAAATAGTTGGAAATATTTTATTTTTCAATTATTTAATTAATTTGAAGACAAGGCAGAAAAAAATATCAAAATGAAAGAATGAATGCAAATATTCTTTTGAAAATGCTTGGCAGTAGGAAAGATACCGAATCAATACCTCACTCTCTAAGGAACAATATAAACATTAGTATCTCTTTATTGCCATTATCCATATTGGTTGTACCTCTTGGGATTCCATCTCTTGGTCAAATAGGTCTGTTTGAAAATTATTTGTGTTCCATATATCTGTGTTGAGGTGGTGACTCTCAAGAAACAATTACACAAAAAATGTAAATATGAATATACAACTTGGCCACAGGGAAGATATTTAATCAAGGACCAATATAAACATTAGTATAACAATGATATACCAACTCTGAACAGAATGGAATGAAAAATAGAATAAACTTGATTCCACAAACAAGATATTGAACCTTTTAGACACATAATATCTATGCTCGTGTCATTACGAGTAAAGAATAGACAAACGTTTTATAGTACAATGATATCCATATCATTCTATGAACATGTCAGGTTTACAAAATAGAAAAAACTTACTTGATGAATGTAAACAATTGTGACTATATGACTTTACTATTCCCTGACAGGATCAGAGACAACATCTCCATTTTTCAAAGTACAGAGGCAAATAATATCAAGAAAAGGTTTCTGTGACTGTCATGTGACACCCAACTGGCCATTAATGGACTTGTTAATTATCTAAGAGAGATGATTATTTATTGTGTCCTTACTTTCTATTATTAATTCCATCAAACAAAAAACTTAATCTTAGAGTATAGATATTCTAAAAGCAGATTGATCAATCTGTTTATAGAACTTAGAACAGGTTTTTCAGACAGTAGAATGTGAAATGGGATGGTCAATCCATTGTTAGTTTTTCTGTTAACCAAACATAGAAAAGGTTAGTCAGTTTGCCACTAGAATGTAGAACAGGTTGGTCAGTCTGTTTATAGAACATGGTACAGGATGGGCAATCTGTTTATAGAACATGCAATAGGTTGGTTAATTTGTATCTAGATAAGCTTTTAATGCCAAACAAAGAATGTTATCTTATCAGAGATAGAGAGTTGAAGTTTATAAGGATGTATCCATTAGATGAAAGGGATATTTGTTTTAGTTCATAATTGAAGATTACTTTGGCTTTGCGCATGTGTTGTCACACCAGTTTAAACTGAATGTGGACGGCAATTCTCCTCAGATCTACAAGACTCTTTCAAGTATTCTAGCTGATCTTAACAGTTCCATGGTCTGAATAGTTTCAATTCTTCTTCTGATATCTTGTTCTAACAGGGAGAGAGTCCCTGTGGCTAAGAAGTTAACATTTTGGACTGCAACATCATAGTGAGTTTGTACCCCAGTCGCTTTTTGCCCAGTTGGCAGTTGCTGTAGAATACACCAACTGCACCTCTGCAGAGAGGTAAGACCGCCCCCTAACAAGTGTCCTGGATATGACACTAAACAGTCTGATGGTGAGGTCCCAGTAATGCTGGAGCTTTGGGGAATGCAGAGTAACTCTTTATTGCCATCACTCCCCTGTCCACTCTGGCCCAGAGTGGTAGCACCTGAGAGGGTCCTATCTATGGGTTAAATAGAACTAAACTGTGCTTCCTTCACTATACTGACTTTTGTATTTAAACTGCGCATTTTGCTAAACTGAATTGTTTAAAATAGAACTGTTTTGATACTGGAACTGCGTACTTGTGCTGAACTGAATTGCTCAAAATAAAACTGTTTTGACATTTAAATTGTGTATTTATGCTGTACTGAATTATCTGAAATAAAACTGTTTGACATTTAACTCTGTATATTGCCCAGTCAGCTGGGGCAGTAGAATACACAGACTGCAGCTCTGCAGAGGAGTAAGATTCCCCCACTCCCAATGAGTGCCCTATATGACACTAAACAATCTGATGGTGAGGTCCCAGTTATGCTGGGGCCTTGGGGAATATGGAGCACCCCTTCATTGCCATTGCTCCCAGGTCCACTCTGGCTCAGCGTGGTAGCTCCTGATCTATGGGTTAAATAGAACTAACGGCATACTTATGCTAATCTGAATTGTTTGATTAAACTGAATAGCTTGAAGTAGAAATGTTTTTGACAATTAAACCGTACTTACATTTAAACTGTGTGCTTATGCTAAACTGAATTATTTGAAATTGAAATGTTTTTTACATTGAAACTGTACTTACACTAAACTGAATTGTTAAATATAACTACTTGAATAGTTTGAAATAGAAATATTTTTGACAATTAAACTGTGTACCCATACAAAACTGAGTTGTTTGAAATAGAACTGATTATTTACAGGAAAATGGATTTGGCATTAAATAACCTACAAGAGTTGATATGCCATAAAACCCACCAAACCAGTTGCTTTATTACATTCGCTTTCAGCCTAGGGAAAGTTATGAACTCCTTTATTCCTCTACTATGTGTTAAATAGAACCACTCTTGTTCGACAAGGATGACTGTGGTATTAAATAACCCATGAAGGTTGATATAACATTAAACAAAGAAACCAAACTAAACCAGTTCACCAGTTTGTTTTCTAGACCTTTGAGGACCATTCCAAGGCACCAACTACAATTAATATCACCTTCACTTTCCATAGCTTTTATCAGTTCTCTTTCAAAATCCAAGTGTTTGTCAACTGTTTTACTCTCTTTTATTTCCAGTGGTTTGCTGGAATGGTAAAATACATAAGGTGACAAGAAGTTGTTCTTGATTAACACTCAGTCTGGTCTTCTCACTGGAATTCAGTGATCCATTTGTATCTCAAAGTCCCAGAGAATTTTATGGGTCTCATTTTCAATTATTATTGCTTGGAGTATGAAAAAATGTGTAGACTTGATGACTGAATAGAAAAATGCTATGATAACTAAGATAATGGAAGCTATAAATTCTTCCCATAATCACAAGCATTGTTTAGTGTTTATGTCCTGATAAAAGGCATGGATTCAAATATCCCTGTACTTGGTTCTAATGCCAATTATTTTGGCTGAGTGTTATCATTGAGACACTTGGATAGTAGAAAGTGAAGAGGGAATGTCTCTTCAGTATATACTAAAAATCCATATTCTCTGGAAATGGATGAATGCCCAATGCTATTACTTAAAAACAAGAAGGTAGTGAAAAGTTCTCAGTCTAACTAAGAAGAGAATGATTTATAGCTAGGATATATACATGTGATTATATGTTTATATCCAATCCTGGCATGCAGCACATCATTTCTCAAGTTTCTTCAGCTCTTCAAAAAAAAAAAAAAATCCCTGAAAATTTCATTTCCTTCTTGGTTAGGCTAAGAAATTTTCAATATATTCTAGTATGAAATTTACATTGCTATTTTTGTAAAGATTGTATTTTACAATGGATTTTGTATATAACTTGATTGTACGTGGTGCATTCAATAAGTTTCCAGACTTTTTTGTACAGGCATTTAAAATTGTCATAGACTCTTGAAAATTCAGTATGTTATTGCTATACATCTTATGAGATGACAGACCAATTTTTATGATTTCACGTTCAAATCAACAGCTACAGCGGCAATTGGAATACACCCTACTAAAGCCTGATTGTCACAGCTGGTGAATTGCAAAAGTGCAATCTGGACGTGAGGAAGAACAATATGCAATAAAATTGTGTTTTAAACTTGGAAAAAATGCCACAGAAACATATGGAATGCTTCAGACTGCTTTTCGACCATCTTGCATGAATTGAGCATCAGTTTTTGAGTGGCATAAGAGATTCAAGGAAGGCAGAGAGGGTTAGGGTTACTATGCTGAGGTTTTAAGAGAGTTCAGGAAGAGATTCTGTTGGAAGAGGCCAGCACTCTTCAAATCGGTTCAGTGGAATTTCCACCAGGACAATGCACCAGTCCACAATTCCATCCTTGTCACAGACTATTTGACCAAGATGGGCATCAAGACAGTTCCTCACCCTCCCTATTGTCCAAACATTGCTCCCTCTGACTTTTGCTTATTCCCTAAGCTCAGAGGCTGTCATTATGAGACAATTGAGGAGATGAAAGAGGCTGTGACGGAGGTTATTGACACGCTCCCACAAGAGAACTTCCATGGGGCCTTCCAGAAGTTGTTGGAACGGTACAACAAGTGCATTGCAGCCAGAGGAGGTTACTTTGAAGGGGACTAGAGTTTCATGTGTGTACTATCAATAAAAGTGCCCATACGAAAAAAGTCTGGAAACTTATTTAATGATCTCATATAAAGCTATGTTTTGAGTATGATGCTAAACAGCATCTGATTGTGAGACTCTAAATCTGGAGTATCTCTTTATTGCCATTACTCAGATTCATCGTACTTCTTACAGTTCTATGTAAGAGTCAAATAGATCTGCTTGAAAATTATTTGCATTCTATATGTTAGAGTGCAACTTTCAAGAAATTACTACACGAAAAATATAAATATGAACTTGCAATGAAGCCTATTCCCTATACTTATAAAAAAAAACGTAGATAGGTTGACATGCCATTAAAATCAATCCATCAATCACATAGTTCAGAGATCTTTCTTTCTTTGAAAATTAAGTAATTGCTGGCATGTTCATTGTTTTTTCTCTGTCACAATCTTGGAAACAATACCAAGAAAATTTGCAGAAATAACTTTTTTCCAACATGGTTATTTTGATTTTGAAAAGTTGGTTTCTACTAACAGAGATTAATCAATACCATATTTGCCTGGACAGGGTTACAGAACAATATAGAATAGAAATAGAGACAAGTCGCCAATACTCTTTTTCTAAAACAGTAAATGCTGTTGTCCCATAAGGAAACCTAAGCAGTTTGTCTGAGGTCTGCATGGTCCACAGGGGATTTAATAATGTAAACATTCTCCTTTCAAAATGTCTACAGAGCATTTAAACTTTGGTGCTTAGTTTCAATGGAAAAGTTTTGTGAGCTTAAGAAAAATCAACAACTATTACCATCTTTCCCTTTTTTTTAAAAGAGAATTTTAGTTAAGGCTCAAAATCATGATCAGATCAAAACTAACTAAAGTTGAAATCTCTGGTTCCGTAAACTTAAATCAAATTTTTTCGTGCAGTCAGTGAGGCTTAAAATATGCTGTCTGTATTCCCTAAATGGGAGTAAGATCCCCACTGCATCTGATGTGGATACTCTAGTTAGGGAGATCTGGAATACTCCTTTATTTTCATTACTTCCAGATCTACTAGGATCTTGAGAGTCAGAATCTCTGTGAGTCAAAAAGATCTATTTAAAGTTTATTTACATTCAATAGAAGTGTATGTAAAAAAAAACTTTTAAAGAAACAGCTATATAAAATATAAATACGATCATAGAAGAAATGTGATTCTCTAAAATCTAAACATAAACTGACCCAAAATGAGTTGACATGACATTAAGATAAATCTGTCAACAAATCTATATTATGGCCCAGTCAGCTGGGGCTACTGAATATGCTCCATCTTGGTAGCACCTAGTAGGGTCCTATGTATAGGTCAAATAACCCTAAACTGTGTACTTATGCTAAACCGAATTGTTTGAAATAGAACTGTATATAGGAATAAAAATTGATTTGGCATTAAATAACCGACAATGGTTGATATGCCATAAAACCAAACCAAACTAAAACTCAACTGAAACAAACTATTTCATTTGTCTTGAGGATAATTTAGATATCTAAAATACTTTGTGCGTATATGAAAAGAACACTGATATTTTACTTTATAAGACTACTTGAAAATATCCTACAAGCTGTTTCAATGGTTTCCTAACTTAAACTGGCAAATTCCTTTTGGTATTACACAAAGTTTTGTTGGTCTCTTGCTCAACTCTGCCCCACACAAAATAATCAAAGAGACTGCAATCTGAGGAACTCAGCAGTCAGATATTAAAGGTGAAGTTGTAGGATAAATTTTCTCACAACCAAGACTTGGTTCTTCTGCTTGTGTGGCATGAAACAATCCTGTTGCCAGATGCAGGGTCTTCCTGTGACCACCTTCTTCATTCAGGGAAGTACTACATCCTCCAGGCACTTGAAGTAGGATTCCATGTTGAGTATGAAGTCATGTTGGATGTTGAATGGAGGTATAATATCACTATCAGTAGTGACCACCCAAAACACTATGATGTATACTGGGTGTTTGGTTTTCATAGATATGAATCTATACACATATTGACATCCAAACACTCCAAAATCGTTGTATTGGAATCTCTGGCATGAATGTCAACTAGTACAATAAGCTATTGCTAGATTTCAGGAGGAGTGAATTGCATCAAGGGGCTACTTTCCGTACAAACAGTGTCCAACTGACTCTAGTTTGGTATACGGTAGACAAAACCTGAAAAGAAGTATATGACAAAAATTATTAAAAAAAAAAAAAAGAATTTGTCCATCACACCCAATGTGTGTATATATATATATATATATATATGTACATATAATTGACTCTTAATTCTTTTTGAGTCACACTTCAATTACATGTTTGACATATTAAGTCATATACCTCTTTCTTTGAGATGTCATCATTTTTTTACAAGTGTTGTATCAAAAGTAACAGTTAATTCATGATAAGATCAGAAGACTAAAAAAAAAAAACTTCAAGGAAGATATGTTTAATTATATATATATATATATACATACATATATATATATCTATAAAATAAGTTTCATTTATTATAGTTGTTTTTATTTACAGCAAGCGGGCAAGACAGAAGATTAACTGTAATTGTTAATTTAACCTTAGTATTCACTAAGTATTAAACATAACCAAAAAGTACAGAGAAACATTAAGTTTTTGATGCAATTGATTGATTGATTTTTATGGTATATCAAACCATGTAGTGTTATTTTTGGCTTAAAGGCAATCACATAGAATTATACCTTTATGTTGACAATTTTTATTTAGTGCCTCAAGTGTTTTCTCTTTTTTTTTTTGCATACAGTTATATGATAGCATGAATTTCCATCAAATACAAATCAGTTACTACTCCAACCAAATACTAATAATTTATGCACAGTTATATGGTTTGAAGTAACCACTTCCATTAAAGTTTTTACTTTTTCTCATAACTTCTGATAATCATTTGTTTGTACACAGTTTCAAGTAACCAATAATTACTTGTAAATAATCCTAACTTCAAGTGACTATTAAAACAAATAATTTACACACTAATATGATGTCAAGTATTCCTATGCAATACTAAAAATTTATACTCAATTATATGATTTCCAGTAATTATTTCTGCTTAATAATAATCATTCATTTGCACACAGTTAATATAAGTCATATAATCTTTAGTAAGTAAAGTTGGCGACCATAGTCGAGGGCGACCAGAAAGCTCCCTTTTCAATAGCTACTACACTGAGGTGTATGGGAGGGTGCTACTCCTTTCCCTGGATTGATCCACTTTACCCTTGATATGTACCTTATATTGCTGAGTGTTAAGCAAGGAGGTATCAAGTACCATTTTAAAATTCTTTGGTATGACGCGACCTGGGATTGAACCCAGGTCTCCAGGACCATTGGTGAACTCTCTACCCACGAGGCCAATGAGCTGGTACTCACATTTATATAGTACTAAGTATTCTTATCCAATATAAATGATTTCAAAACAGGACCCTAATAGTTGTTATGGCTCCAGGTCAGAATGTAACAATGATGATGAAAGGGAACTGTACACTCTCCAGAACTCAAGCCTCACCATCTGATGTAGTTTAGTATCATAGCTTGGACACTCCTTTTTATGGAGGTCTTACTTATCAAAGGAGATACATTTGATGTATCATAAACCCCCACAACAGCTTTAAAGTTTTTATTATGTAAGTACCAGGTAATTGCAAAGTTATTCAAAGATTCCAATCATTTTTTTATGTCATGAATAGACAAGTAATAAAAACGATGATAAAAATTCAGTCTAACACCAAATTTCAGATTGTTTAATACTGTCTTCATCTAGTCGATATGCATGTAGATATTTGCATATTTGAATTCTAACCAATTCTAATTATCTTTCAGATTATATTAATTAGATTCCTGCTATTTCTGTCCATAATTTTCATTTAATTTCTGGTTGTTGTAATTATCAGATAAATAAAACTTTCAAAGTAAAACTTGAAATCATTTAATCCTTAATTCCTGAATGAGTCTTAACAAGAAGTCTAGCAGGCTCATTAATTCACTTTAAAATTATTAAGAATGGTTAAAATTTGCATGAAGTCTCTCATTGATATTTTAGAGATTTCATTTACTGAACTATAAAAAAACTTAGAGAAGTCAATTAAATAAAATGACATAACTGAGCATTGAACTCTAATAGAACATAGACAAGCAAACAAGAAAAAAGATTTAGTAATATGTATGTAAAAGGAATTTGACTGTGAATTATTGATGCCACTAATATAATTTCTCATATAAATGACATCATTGTTGACATGTATATCATCACTGGTGCTTGTTGATGGTTTTGAAATGATTATTCTGTTGATAGATTTAAAAAAAAGTGGCATTAATCAAATCAAATCCTTTCAAATAACTTAAGTAAAAGTGTGTTCTGTTTCTGACACTAAATTGCATCTCATAGTGAAGCTCCTGTTTTGGCCAGCCTAGTTGGCTAGTCGCGTAGAATATGCGTTAACCCTATGCACAGGAGTAAGACCTCCCACATGTGTCTTGGATTTAAAACTAAACTGCATCTGATGGTGAGGCTCCAGTCCTGGAGCTCTGGAAAATGGAGACTACCGCTTCATCACTGTTATGCCCAGTCAACTGTGACATGGAGTAGAAGTACCTGTTAGGGTTCAATTGATGAGTTACATAGAAATATTTAATCATTTTCTATACTTGAAGCCATTTAACTCAGTACCAACTAATGACTGTTAAATTCAATCGTTAATATTACATAGCATTACCCTTTGTGAGCAAATGAATGAATAATGTTGGACATAATTATTAGTGGTAGATCACAATACTTGGAACCCTTTCACTGTGTGCAAATGAAAATATTAATGTTTGATAGCAATTCTTTAAACAATATAGCTGTATGCTAACAAATCACCTCTGGCTCATTCAAAAATTATTACCAACAAATCAGGTTTTATAAACAGGATTTGGAATTAAATAACCAACAAAGTTTGATATGCTATAAAACACAACCAAACAACCAACCAGCTCAGGAACTTTAAGAAGAGTGGAGTACCTCTTCATTACTATAACTCCCAGGTCCACTCTTACCTGGAAAGGAAGTAAGTGTTAGGAACAATTAGACCTGTTTGAGATAATATTTAGAATTATTTGGAACTAGATTGGCTCCTAAACCATTGATATTGCAGCTAAGTATAAAGTGTTCATCTGTTTAAAATGATTGTGAAGATCCATTTTTATATTGTATATAAACAGACTATAATTGTTAAACTAACTTTGGCATAAGGTAACTAAACAAGGATTAACTGACAAACCGATTTACTATCATATAATTGCTGGTAAGTTATTTGTTCTGGATAGGAAGTCTTAAAACTGTGTACAAATTATTTACATTAAAAATACTAACTTGAAACTTTCATTGATTTCAAATTATTATTAATTACATGAAACCATATAAGTTCTTATAAGAATAGATTGATTTTGGCATTAAATAACCCAATAAGGGTTAACATTCCAACCAGGTAAACAGAAGAAAGAATGTCTGGGAAGAAAAAACAGAATGAGTAGTAAGAAAAATACGTTGAAGAGATATAAAAAAGGGGGAAAAAAATTAAGTATACTAAATTATGGGAGAAGATAAAGAAAAAATAAAGATTAAGTTGTGTCTTCTATTTTTATATATTTAATAAGAATGATGAATTCTTTTGATTAATTATATGTGAAAAATAAAGTTGTATTTGGAATTCTAAAAGGCCTTATATTATGATAATAATGGAATTTCTTATTATTCACTAGTGAGACAAAATTGTGTGACGCAAAAATAGATTATGAGAGATTTTAAATAAAAATTTCTTCACTATAATAATATTTTTGCTAAATATTTTTATCTACTACGATAGACTTTCTGCATGCTTGAAGTATATGTCTGTCTGAACTCTGGTGAAAGTTTTTAGAAACTAATTTTCAAGGGAGGAAATTCTCTCCCTACTAGTGCAACAAAATCTGTTTCTTTGACCTTAAACATTGACTTTTTGAGTGACTACATGAAGTTTTGTGTTTTGATTCTCTATATGTGTACCTCTGTGACCATTCTTAATTGAAAAGGTATCATTTATATATGGCCACAAGACACTCAGCATTCTTAACTAAAAATGAGGGTTCATTTTTTTCTTAACAAAAATCTGAATTTCTGCTTTAGTAATTAAAATAAAAACCAGTAACCATTTGAATATTTTAAAATGACATTACATACAGACATGATGTTGAATAAATTCTTCAATATTTTGGCCCTAAATAGATCATATTTTAAAAATTAATTAATGTATTAATATGTTAAGATGTGCTAATATTTCAAAACTTATTTTAGTTAGACTACTTTTTTTTCATTTGGCAATTCAAATGCCTTTTTTAGTTATTTGAGTTACTGAATTCATTGTGGAAATCAACTCTGATATATTTCTTGTAATTAAAGAATAGACAGAAAAAATAAAAAGTGACATATTCTAAATTAAAAACGTGCCAAAATTTCAGAAGAAAGTCAAATGAATGATGAATTTATCATTTTTTTCAAGCAAAAAATTGTGTGAAAATAAAAAAAAAATTTTAAATTAAGCTATTTTAATCTAGATTCGTTTTTTTATTTTGTACATGTTCCATGAAAAGAATAGTGAATAAATTTCCATTGATTAAACATAACAGAACTAAAGTGAGAATAAAATTGAATGACTCAGAAATACCTGATTCTAACACACATAAATTTAATTGCACTTATGTGTCAATAATAATCAGCCTGTAATTTTGAATGTCATTTCTCATCTATTTTCTGAGTCAACACTGATAAGATATTGTATTTGTGGAATTCATTGGCACTTGTAGGTTAAACTCCAGTGCCAAAGTCTCTTAGTAGATTCCCAATTGGTTTCTCTCATAATTAGTAAAATTAAATAAATGGAATAACCAGTTGAAAGGGAAAATAAATGATTTTCTATTAATAAATAAATCTTTATTCTTAGTGAGAATTGAAATCAATGCAAACATTAATTGTTACAAGATGATTATTCCCCATTACCTTGATCATAAGGATGGCATTCTAAGTAATTTCATTTAATACCATTTCTCAGGATAATGTGGGCTACTTGGCAGTACTCATATCCTCTCCAAGTAGTATACAACAGGCTATACTGAGTTAAATGACACCAGCCACAAAGAACAACTCCTGATCTGATCTTTTATGAAGCACCCAAGATGGATTATCTTTACATTGCTATATGGATTAAGCAGCCCTGCTCATCCTGTTGGCTGGGGTTGTAGAATACATTGACTTTACTTCTGCAGAGGGGTAAGACCCCTTCTGTGGGTCCACCTGTTGGTCATAGTTGGAGGTCTGTAATTAATATAGAAAAGAACCTAGTAGCTAAGCAGCTTGTGATCTGGGTACTAAGTGGTCATATAACCCACAACTTGACTTCAGCCCTTACTAGGCTAGATGGGCAGTTGGAAAGGCCTGATACAATGAATTAATTGATCATATCAAGCCCTAGCACCTCTATGATTGTCCCACCCATATTCTTCAAATTGCTCTTGTAGCAAACAAGTACCCAACCCAATTTTATCTTAAAAATGCTTGAAAGCAGGAGCTGAGGGTCACTTGTGCTGAGATTGCAATACTTGAAATCATTTAAATTGTGTGCAAACAAATGATTAATATTAAATAGAATTATTAGTGTTAAATAGCAATTTTCAAAATCCTTCAACAATTATTTTTTATTTGAAGCCATAAAGTTTTGTGCAAGTTATTTATATTAGATTGGAATTCTTAATAAATAGAATTATTCATGTTAAATAGCAATGCCATTTTACAGTGGGCAAACAAGTAATTAATATTAAATAGCAATTCTTGAAACCATTTAACTGTGGGCAAACAAATAATTAATCCTAAATAGAATTATTAGTATTAGATAGCAATACTTGAAACCCTTTAACCATGTGCAAATAAATTATTAATATTTATGAGTGTTTGCAATAATTGAAACCAGTTATCTGTGTGCATACAAATAAGGTCTGGTTCTTGGAAAAATAATGTTACAAACAAACTATTTGTATACAAATCGTATAATTATATACAGATATGTATAAACAGGATTTGTCTTTAAATAACTCAGAAGGGTTGATATGTCATAAAACTCACCCAAATCAAATAGTTTCAAGTAATTATTTCTATTTAATAATAGTAATCAGTGTGCACATTTATAGGTTTTAAGTTATTAATAATAATCCTTTATAAACAATTATAGCTTCCAATGATTATTCTAAAAGCAAATCATTTACAGTTACATAGCATCAAATATTCCTATCAAATATGAGTAGTTTTTAAACAGTACTAATTCAGAGTCTTATCTTAGATTCAGAAAGGACCTGGGAATAATGGCAATCAAAGGGTACTTAACTCTTTACAGATATCCAGATGTGGAGCCTCACCATCAGATGGGGTTTAGTCATACCCAGTATACCTTTTTGTTTTTGAGTGGATATTTCCCTCTCAACAGGAGACACTATTAACATATTCTCAGGTCAGTGGACACAGCAAGCAAATTAAAGTTTCTGGCACAACATTCATTAACTCAGTAATTTCTTTTTGTGGAATATTTAGCCTGACTGCATTAAAAAACTTGAAGCAGAACTTTGTACAATTTTTAATTAATTAACAATCCAAATTTTCCACACATGTTTTGTAAAAATAATGTCAAGATAGTTACTTAAATATTTTAAGTCCCTTTTTTTTGTATAAAAAATAAACATTAATGATTATTAGGAAGATTTTTCTTGTGCAAAATTGAGATACATTTTACTGAATTGATATTTCCTCTGATTCCAAAAGCTTCAAGCAGCCAGTATTCAAAATTGTCCCTCATATTCACATAAGTTTACAAGCTAATCAAATATTTATCTCATAATAAGTCTTACATTTGCATATAGATAACATACACTAAACATAACAACTATGATGAGAAAGAGGTTGTAAGACTCTTGTCAAGGCAGTCTCCAGAATTATAATTAACTATGATTGGAAAAGTAAGCAAATAGAAACTTAAAAAGAAACTTCATTAGATGATCAAAAGAATTTAAATATACTAAAAGGAAGAAGTATGCTAAAATTCACAGGCTCTGTCTACTATTTCTGTTTCTAACTGATGATTTAAAAATTAGTTTTCTTCAAAGTGCTCTGCAATAACCTCACTGATAAAGACCTCATAGTGTTGCTCTTAGGTTAACTTTAACATACTTTGCTACGAGGCATTTTTTTTTTTTTTTTTACTTTCCTCATTCAAACATTTTTCTAGTTGCTCAGGTTGACTGGAACAAGATAGTAATTTCCTTTTCCTTCCATGGGATTAAATAATAAAACACAGTCTGTCCAAATCTGACAATATTTGGGATCCTATAGTATAAAGGACTGTGAAGTGATTGTACTTTCTGTTGGTAAATTCATGGTAATTGGAGCACTTTCCATGAAGTTTATCTTTATGAATAACACAATGATGGTTATTTCCATTAAGTCTAGCCTTTTATGTGAAAGTGTTTTGATATTTTTGATTTAACCATGCACTCTGAAACAATAAGAATAATCTTGAGGTATCACTGTATCTCAAGAAAAAGACATATTACAACTCCAGATAAAAATTATGGAATTAGCCCTCAGTGGAATCTGGCTGTGATCAAAGCTCAATTTTTGTTCATTCTTTCCTTGCACAATTGGTACTACTAAGTGGATATTCCTTTGACTGTATTAAAATTAAAAAGAAAAAAACTAACATATTACAACATTACAAACTACTCTCACTTTTCAAAGCCACACACTTAGTGATTTTCCAAACGAGGTGCTAGCTATAGCAATGGGCTTGTTCCATATCTAAAAACCAGATTAGAAAAATTTAGGTTAATGGTGAGCAACAGGAAAGAAACCTTTCGATTTTCATTCAACAAGCAAATCCAAAAAGTACCTGGAATTCAAAAATAAAGCAAACATAGAAACTGTCAACAGCCTTTAAAAAAGTCAAAAGAAAATGGGGTACAAGAAACCCATGCAAAAAAGAGGTCAAACAAACTTGTACAATTCCCTGTAATACACAACAAAAGAAAAGACATGACTTCAAGTCTTAAACTCATAGTTTTTGTTGAGCCGTCTCTTCTATGTCTTGCCTCCACACCAGCTCCTTCATATTTTCCCTTAAATGTGTCCCCTTTTCCCCATGCTTTCCTATGAACAGTTGACTTTCTTGAAAGCCATTATCACTCAAAGATTTTTCCCCACTTCCTCCAGCAGTTCTCCCAGAAAAGGAAAAAGGAAGAATCCACATTCATCCCAATAAATGTTTTAAATATTGTGGTTTTTATGACCACTTAATAAAACATTATTTTTGCAACAGACATAGGCAGTGAAGGAAGGTTAGGAAAATGGCCATTTCTGGTTCACTATAATTATGAAATAAATACTTCAAATAATGACATACCCTGTGACCAGGTGTAAAAATCATCAATAACCCTACATGCTAAATTCAGTTATTTCAATTTAACTACTTAGGAGTGACTGATAAGATATCTCTCAAGAAACGTTTGTTTCTAGAACAGCTGCCAATGAAATGGATTGTGCAGATAGTGGAGCAACTGATGAAATATTTCATATGTCATATAATTAATATCTATAATGTTCAGTGAGAATTGAAAAATTATCTACACAACTAATTGTCAAATAATCAATCTACAACAATTTAAAATAATATTAGTTGCATGGGTAGACTAGAATTTGTTTAAAAAAGTAAAAATGGAACCTGAATTTCAAATAAATGTTACCTTTAGTTGCAGTGTAGAGAAATAATGAATGATTATCTTCCTTAGAGAATTGATTAGGCCACAGTGTACATTATAGAGTGTTACATGACAGTCACAGAAACCCATTCTTGGGTTGCCTAGTCAGCTGGGTTTGTAGAATACACCAACTGCATCTCTGCAGAAGAGTAAGACCACCCCAATGAGTGTCCTGGTAATGACACTAAACAATGTCATGGTGAGGTTCCAGTATTGCTGGAGCTTTGGGGAATGCAGAATACCTCTTCATTGGAATCACTCCCAAGTCCACTATGGCGTGGAGTGGTAACACCTGAGAGGGTGCTATCTATGGGTCAAATAGAACTAAACTGCGTACATAGGTTAAACTGAATTTCTTGAAATGGAACTGTTTTTTGATATTGAAACTCTATACTTATGCTAAACTGAATTATTTGAAAAGGAACTGTTTTGATATTTAACTGTGTGTAAACAAAAAACTGAACTGACTTGTTTGAAAGAGAACTGTTTATATATATATATATATATATATATATGAATGGATTTGATATTAATAACCTACAATGTTTAATATGCCATAAAAACAAACCCATTCTTGTTTTTTTTAGTTTAGTTTTTTTTTTGGTCTCTGTTTTTGAACCATAGACATGTCTCTGTCTTTGCCATGGAATGATTAAGATACATGGTTATGGTCATTTTATTTTCCAACATCAAATTACTTGTTTTCATTTTTGTACTCTTTCCAAATACTACTTGTTTATGGGACAATTTGTGCATAATTCAAGCTGTTGGAACATGTTTGTGCATTCTTTCACTGCTACATGTATGTATTTTAGGTATATATTAGATATTTCTGTAAATAAGCTTATCTTTTCTTCCATTTATTTAGTGTTAGTGTATTATACATATATTAATGTTAACATTGGTTTTTGCTGAGTTAGAACTCGACCAAATACCATCCCTACCTCCAAGCACCCCAGTTTGTCCAAATCTTTTTTCGTTTTCCTTTTTTATAAATTGAGTCTATAACTTAGTTTCTTATTCAACTTTTAATGCCAAAGATTTCATACTGTTTATCTTGTTAGATTCCAAATTTTGCAAATTCTCTTAAAACCTGAGTGGAATGTTTAGCTTCAGGTTGAGCAGCCAAGTACATTAAAATGTTAACTTCCAGATTGATGGATTTGGTTTTATAAAATAAATAAAATTTCTCTTGCATATAACTGATTTGTCAAAAGTTTACATGATTAAGTCAGTTGCTTTTTGTTTGCATATTAATAAACATTAATAATAAAAAGCTAATTATGAATATTGCACGAATGCTAGATTCCTATCAATGGGTTTTTGATAGTTTATTATAACTAGCTGGAATCATCCATATTACAGCAATGCTCTAAGATAGCCCTTATTAAACATAAAGGACATTGAGTCAAAAAATTAAAATTTGTATAACTATTTGTTTTTATTATTTTTATACTATGGGTTACTACTTTGTTTGCACACAGCAAGGCATATTGAAAATAACTTCCTGCTTATTTAGGGATCTCAAATATACTAGAAAACTTCTAAAAATTAATAAATTAAAATATTCAATTTTTCTATATTTCTGACATAGGATAGAAATGATAAAACTTTGTTAAAAAAATAATAATAAAAAATAGTAAAAAAACCAAAAGTGTTTCTTAGCCTTATTATAGACTTGGTGACTATTGATGTAAAATGAATTCCTTATGCTTGCTCCTTATATACTGAGATATAATAGAAGTGCTTAAAATTGAGCCAAAAATGGCAGAGCCTAGCTGTACAGTTGGATGGATGGACGGTCCTTTAATGAATTATAATAAAACTAGGATGAAATAACAATTGCTGTTTTACGGTGACACAATTCTGAGCAATCTAATATCATAAACCTGATGTCATAGTGACTTTAATAAGTTAAATCTTCGCTGAGTGCTCCATATTTGTGGTGTATGGACTAGTTTCAGCTTGGCTTGATGAAGAACTAGAATATGATAAAAATAATATAGATATTTTTATCAATAATTCTATATTAGTACTAATGATCTGCTTCAATAAAAAATAGAATATTACTTTATATATCAATTATGCAACTTTGTCTCAGTACAGAATAATGGAAGCCTGTCATAATGGTCATCATCATCAAGTCAGACTGTTTGCATGAATTTCCTTCTCTCTCTCTCTCCATCTGGCCCTATCATCCATTGCTACCAGTAGATCCTCTAAACAGCATCCTGTGTCTGCGCAGATTTGTTGAAGGTACGTTCTTGCTGGTCGACAAGCACTGGCACATCCATGAGTAGGGTTCATTAGGAGAATGTCACATGAGTTTGTCCTTGCTTCTCCAGCAGCATTCCAGATGTTTTGTTCATCTTACTTGGATGGTTTTAGAGATGTACAGCTGTTGTTTTGCGGGTAATTGCTTACAAGATTTGTTTAGTATAACTTGTTGTATTCTTGCACAGTTTCCATCAAGCTTTTTCTCAGGGAGTTTTGTCAGCATCTATAAAATAGTATTGACACAACCACTGCTTTGAAGAAATCTTGTTTTATTTTATTAGACTTCCATATGATCAATAGCCAATCGATAGCTGTCCACACTTTTGCCTGGCAAATATTGACATCACTTTCAGATGAGATGCTGCTACTGGGGTATGTGAAATTATGTACAAATTTCAGAGGACCACCATTTGAAGTGGAGATGACTCCTTTTTGATTAAAACACATGTACTCTGTTTTGTTGGAGTTCTCGTAGATGTAATATAATGGCCGAGGGATTTCGTTTTATGCCTTTGGGTTTAGTTAGGCTGAGAACCTTTCTGCTCAGTGCATTGGGTTACTTAGGTGCAACATTAACGCGGGTGTTCATGCGCACGCGGAGAGGACATGTCACAATAGCCCAGATGGGAAACGGGGCTAGAGAGTGCAAATGACATCACGCACCGGAAACGCGCAAAGGATTTTGGGAATTTTGAAAAAAGTCAGTTGAGTTGAGAACAAGACACCGAACAAGAAGGGTTGACTTTCGGGGCTCGCAGAGGCCAGACGAATTTGTGTGCTACGGGCGCCACACGAGATAGGGGGGCAGATGGAAAAGCCAGAATAGAAAGAATGTGTATCTCTCTCCTTATGTTGAAGAACCTTTAAACTCAAAGGTAATCAAAAGTTTTGTACCTGAACTAAGAAGTTGTAAGTGTTTTTTGTGTTTCGAGATTCCTATGTTCTATGTATATATGTTACGAACATTCTATGTACATTTCGCATATCGGTATCATGGGTATGGTACATAGAGACCAATTTCTCCAGCTACCTGCTCCAGGTTATGGAGCAGGGATTCAGTTTGCTAGAAGCAGTATGTCTTTTGCTCAATCTGTGTCCATTATAGTTTCTACAGGATATCATCTGCTTCTGTCCCTTTTTAGTGTAAACTTATTTCCTTTTATTCAAGCTATCAATGTTCAAAATATGTAGTCTAGGCAGATGATAAGCCGATAGGGTGCTAATTTATCTCTTTGTAGAACTCTAGAAACAACATTAAAGAAGTCCATGTCTCCATCCAGTGATGAGCATACCTTGACTTTCGTGTTTCTATTGAGCATTATTATCCCTGTAGCTGTTTGGGGAGACCATGCGCTAGAAGTATTTGGTCCATCTTTCCTCTGTGTATAGAATCAAATGCTTTGGACGAATCTGCAAACAATAGTGTTGCCTCGAGATTTTTAGAATCTATAATGTTGTTCATCATTTTCTCTTAAAACCATTCAGATTTTTCCTAAGACCTTTCTCTTGATTGCGAAGCAAAACATTATAAATCTTAGCTGTGATAGAATTAAGAGTTTATGCCTCTGTAGTTCTTGGTGATTTCAAGGTCGCCTTTCGTAGGGTAGGGGATGATGCCACTTTTGTCCATCTCTCTAATGTATTCGGTTTGTATACAGCACAAAATCAGAAAAGTAAGTCATCAAATTTCCTTGTCTTTTGTCGAGGCCTGCTGTTTTTCTCTTTAATTTTTCTAAGTAATTTGTTGAGTTCTTCCTGTATAAACTGTCTTTGTTTGATGTCTAGTTGGTTATTAATAATTTTTCATGGAGGTGCCCGTAGTGTAATGGTTATCGTCGTAGGAAATGGACACAGCGACACGAGTTCAAATCCTGGACGAGATTGATTGCATTTCACATAGCACTAATACCCTTGGGAAAGGTATAAATCCAATTATTTCCCTCCAGCCATGGGTAAATAGTAGGGCAGAATGGTTCTTCAGCTTTGGTGAGGCAAATAGTCTAGGAGAAGGAAAACTCTGATATCAAACCTGTTAAACTCCACTTAAAAATTGAGCGGAGAGGTTGGTAAATATGATTAATAATTTTTGTGATAGGTTTATCCATGACTTTAGGAGAGTTTTCAAGTAGATTCTGGAATTTTTTTCCTTGTCTGTATTCATTCTTCCATTCTTCTTAACCGGCAGTTTTAGTTTTACTCTCAAAGTGCTCTTCCTTTTGCTCACTTCATGTATTGTCGGCCACACTATTCATGATTGTATATCTTCTACTGTGTTTCTTATTTTATTGCTCTGACTTTGAATGAATTTTTGTTGCTCTTTTTGGTATGTATAAATTCGTCCTCTTTGAGCCTTAAGTTTTTGTGTATTGGCATTTGTTGGCTGTAAGGACAATTTTTTCATGCTATCTCATTTTTCCTTACTGCTAGTGTCTCCCATGGAAATCTAGGTTTGGCTCTTGAATAACTAGGATGACTACACTAATTAATAAACTTCTCTCACTTTGTTTTTTTCTTTTCTCACTTAGACTATCTATACTTCAGTCTTCTCTCTTTTTTCCTTGCTTGGTTTTCTCTCATTTTGTAAAATTTCTATTTTCTTTCAACTTTATTTTCTTTTCACTTCCTTCTTTCATTGGTTTACCGATCAGAAAGGATTTCAGTCTATCACTGCTTCTGTATTCTTTATGTGATATTGACTGATTTCTGGCAGAACTACAAGTCCATATGTAAATAATTCTGTCATAAACAACGGATTTCAACCAAACTTTGAGGGATTTTGATGCTTAAAAATGTTTTTTTGAAAATCTGGCTCTGTCTGATTTTTAGATGGGAGCTGCCTCGCATCCTTTATATTTTACTGCTCCTGTAAAAGGGTGTCTATCTCTGGACATCTACCCACTTTCGTAGTAACTCATTTGAGCTTTCCTAGGGTAGCCAGATGTCACACAGAGGGAACCTATTTCATCTCAATGGTTTCTAGGCTTAAAAAAAATTAAGTCAAAGAAAAAACTGCATTTATGTTAATACTAACCTTCTAAGTCAGGAAAATAAACAAAATAAAACATTAATTTCAAACATTTTCTAATTTTTACAGAACTTTGTGGATATCTGTGATCAGCAAATGAACTTGAAGCCAAATTCTGTATTTCATGCTCAGTGTAAACTAATAATAGATAAATAATATCCAATAAGTAAAGTAAGTAAAGTTGTGATCATAGTCGAGGGTGACCAGAAGGCTCCCTTTTCAATAGCTACTACTTTCCCTGAATTGCTCTCCTTTACCCTTGATGCATACCTTATATCGCTGAGAGTTAAGGAAGGAGGAATCAAGTACCATTTTTAAAGTCTTTGGTATGACGCAACCTGGGATTGAACCCAGGTCTTCCAGACTATTGGTGAACACTTTACCCACTCGACCAATGAGCCGGTTTGTATCCAATAAATCTCCTGTAGATATTAAGGATTATCCTGAAAGTGATTCGACATCCTTTTTTTTAAAAAAATAATGACATTCTTATAACTCATGATAAGTATTGGGGGTTTGACTCCTTCAAATACAAATGATTATCCTAATTTAAAGTAAAAGTCACTCTACAGCCTTTATGTAGCAAGAGAAGAAACTTACCTCCTGGATCAAAGCATGTAAGACTATGCCTTGCTTGTCAAGCAGTAAAAAAATATGTTCACTTCTTGAGGCAGAAGTGTGCCTATCTCATCTCTCACAAGAAGAAATCTACCTCGCATGTAAATTTCTATACGCCGGAACTTGCATAAAAGAGCATGTAAGTTGTTGTCCTTTGCGGACCGCTTTTTTGACTGACAGAATGAACGATTTGACCAGAGGTATACTGTGGGAGGGCTGCTAGTCACGTGTGTCGTTATTTTTAGTCAACTGAGGCTACCCAATTGTCTGTGGACTGTACTATTGCTTTTGCTTGGACTAGTTCTTCAACACTTAAATTTTTATAATGACCATCTTATAATGTGAGTGCACTATGGGCAAGAACAGCTGGTTATTATAATCAGTAAGTTCTTGAAATTGTAAATGTTTAAAACAACCCATAGATAGAAATTTCGAAATAAGTTTATGCAAGTTGCAAAAGGTAATAAAATGCTCAAAAGCAAAATGTGAGTTTTTTTCTGAAATTAAATAAAACAGCATAAAGTCAAAAAAACATTCTGCCAGGAGAGAAGAGTTCGTTATTTTCATAAATAATTATGAAAAGAATATACAAAATATTAGAGAATTTACTGTTATCTTGATTTTCTTTATATTCTCAGTGAATTCTAAAAGCTACAAAAAAGACTACCTGTATTTATATCCTGTTCAAAAGAGCATTTCACTTTATCTTTATATATTTAAAAGAACATAATCATAAGTGTATTTTACAGCGCAGCTAGTGATTATTTCAATTATCATATTGAGAAAATTTAATTTTTGCTCATTTATAAATGCAAAATATATTTTTATCTACTACAGATTATTTAAAAATGAAAAAATCTCTACCTTTTGATATACAGTAGAAAGATATATTTTTAATCTGAATTTTCCTGGTTAAGGCTTGAAACTGCCAGAGAGAACATCAGAAAAGCAATGAATAAACACCAGCAACAATATCTTTTTTATATCAATATATTTGTTCCTTTGGGTCAAATACTTGCTATTCCTAACACAATTATCATATTTGATGAGTTTGTAGAGAAATATTTATACAACTGTTCTGTAAAGTCATAAAATAACTTTGATTTTGATATAGTATCGGTTATTTTATTTGTGGCTTGTATATTTAGTATACCGAAAATTATATATACATACATACATACATATATATATATATATATATAAGTAATTCTTAATTTCATGCTTCATAAATATAATAAAAGTTTAAGTTAAGCATCATTAAACATTTGAAAAACATTTCTTTCCAAAACAGAAAGGTTTATGCATCGACAATAATACCCACTTTTATTTTTATTCCTATCATGAGAATTCACTTAGATAAAATCCACCCTGTTTGCAGAGCTTATAATATGCCAATTTTATCTTCTGCAAAGGGATAAACCTCACTCCCTAAATAGAGGTGTCCAAGGTACGACACTAAGCTACTTCTGATCATGTATCTTCAGTTCGGAAGATCTAGGGAGTATGAAGTACTCCTTTACTGCCTTTACTTTTAGATAGACTCTAATCTAGATTGGTAGTAGTAATGAGGTTCCCATCTATGGGCAAAATAGATTTGTTTAAAAATTTTTCATATTTGATGGGATTGTGTACATAAAACAAATCCTCTTAAGAAACCATTTAAAAAAAATGTGAATATGAACATACATATGATAAAATCAATTCTGGCACATGGATGCATTTCTAGAGCACTGAGATGCATGTTTTTTTTTTGGCTTAATATCTATTAAAGACTGAGTGATGAAAGTTAGAAAAACAAAATTTTAGTTAAAAATAAGTTGTGATGATGATGACTTCACTATATATATATATATATATATAGGTTTAGATACCAAAAAGATTTCTTTACTGGGAATAACTTCACTTATCCTTTGTCTTGAAATAGATTTTCTGGTTGGTTAAAAATTTTTAGAACCAAGGAATCTTTATTTTTACTCTCTCTCTCTCTCTCTCATGCTGCCTCTGGCAAAATGGATGAAACTAACTCTGATGATTTGATTAATTCTTATCATTTGATTATCCTAGCTTTCCTTAAATTTCAGGGTTCCTCTCTATCTTGTATTTTTATAACATTGTAATTGATAAAGGAATCACACATGGTGTAATGATTATCATTGTAGGTAATGGATTCAAATTGTGAACAGGGTTGTTTTCTCTAAGAAAAAGCATGAATCCTCTTCTTTCACTCCAGCTATCTGTAAATAGTGGGACAGACTAGGCCTTTTAGTCTTGGTTAATCAAAAGGACAAGCAACCACACATTTGCTCTGTCGGTTGGGATTAGAATACCTTGAATACATTCCCTAAAAATGGTTAAACCTCCACCAAAAGAAATATCCTAAACATGACACTAAATTGTATCTGGTGGTGAGGCTCGAGTTCTGAAGTTCAAAGAATTGTGGAGTGCTTCTTGATTGCCATTATTCCCTGATTTTCTACAAATTAGACTGATAGTACTAGATAAGTGGATCATATCTATATATTTACCTCACCTCCATGCACAAGCAGGATGTGACACAAGGTCAATTTTTAAGCAGAATCTAACAGGTTTCAATTTAGAGTTTTTTTTTACTCCAAGACTGGTTGTCATACCAATGTTAAAAAGCTGAAATTGTTCATAGAGAGTAGATATATAAATTTTTATCAAGAACAGATTTGACCAATGCTAACTCCCAATTTAAAAACCTTTGAGAGTCGACATGTTGGACAAATCAAAGACCGTTGGCACATAATAACCCATGTGACAAGCAAAGCTAGTTAGCTAAGAACAGCATACACCCACTCACCTCCTGATCCTTATCTGGTTGAGGAAGAGAATATATATATCTCTTCTAACCTACTGACTTCCTTTGTGAGATTTTGAAAAGGGACACTGGTGATAATAGTCAAGGAGAAAAAGTAGGTATTAGCAGAGAAGCAGATGTTAGGAACACATGGTCAAAAAGTATTCAGTTTTAATAAGCTTATCACAACTTTATAGCCTGTATAAATTGTACAATAATGATAATATATATGAAAGACAATTTTTGCACTTAAACATCTTGTTTGTTTCTTTTGTGGTTTTGTGTACTTTTGTTGACTTTTCGTTTTACTTAAAAAGTTTTGTTTGCAACCTCCCAATATGGACTCAGAAGCATACGCACTGACAAGCACAAGACAATCCCAAAGACAGAGCCTAGACTGCCTTACTATTTATCCATATCTAGTGGGTGATTAGGGCTAGAAATTTTGAAAATATGGTTATAATAACAAATTAATTAAATCTCTGTATTAAACAAACCTTAAGGTATTGATGTTCCATTAAATGGATTGACCAAACTGACTCCCCCCAATAAAAAGCTACTCACTTGGATAAACAGATTTCTGACTTCATCTCTCCATGACCCCTTCCTTGTAAAAGTGGTTAGAAGAAAAAATTGATAGATGACTGTGAGCACCTGACTTTACTTAAAGGCAGAAGTAACCATTCATAAAACCCTTACATCAGTTTTTTAGCAGAAAATTATATATTTTATTTTCTATCACTTAGTAAATTATGTAAGTATTCTCAGTGACTTTGAAGCCCAGTTTAAAATATTATCTAAAAGATGCCAGAATCTCAGAATTTTTACAACAATGGCAACAAAATAAACTACAGTATACATTCATGTAATGAATGATTTTTAAGACAAGGGGTCATTTATTACATGAGGTGTGTTTTTGAATCATCAAAGCTTACCATGTTTCTATGCCTAACCTTGCAGTAAACTTGATCCAAAGTGTCCTTGCACAGCCTATACCAAAACAAAAGCTTTTAGTTATGTTGATAAAATGTTTACTTGAAATTGTTTGCTATTTATAACTTCTAAGCATATATGTGCAAATGAAAATAGTAAACAAAGCAACATAAAATCTTTATCATCTTAATTAAAAGGCATTGTTCATTTACAGAATTGCATTGATTGTATTACAGCAGTTTTGACAGTATGAATAAATATTTGAATATTTTCTCTTCATCATTGGATGTTGAAGAAATACTTTTGCCAGCTAACATAGCCAAAAGTTAGGGCTCATTCATTACTTGCAATGTATAATAAAACACCTGGTCACTAAAACCTAGGGGTCATTCATTACAAGAGTATATAAGGTAAATTAATTTCAATAATATTATAACCAATATAGAGAAATCATAGTCTTTAGATATGTATCTGAAAAAAAAATTTTATGGGAAAAGAAAATATTTTTTTATACACCCAAATATCATTTCAGAAATGTCTTTCTTCTCTTCTGCTCAGTTTACCAACATTGATCGAATTTTCTGCCTGTAGATGGAGTGGTTTTCAATCATAAACATAAGAAAAGGACAAAATATCTTGCAGCTTATCTGTCAGAATGTGTCCTTAGCTGACTATCACTGTCAGTTTTCATCCCTTTTCCTATCTGTCTCAGAGCCACCATTACAGTATAGCACTTAACCAATGTGTCTCCCAAGTAAAAGAATCATACGTTCTATAGTCATGAGATTCTGCAGAAATGTGGCTTGATGACAAATTAAAAAGTCAAATCTGTAATTTAGAAAAGTCTAATAAATACTAGCTGAAGTACCCATCTGCTCTTATCAAAACCTGGATCACAGGCATAAAGTTACAAATAAATATGAAAATATATTCAATCCAATAAAACTGGTGAGATTTACCAAGTAAAACATTTTTGCTGTCTGGATTCATCTTAGAGGCATTTGTAGCACAATGGTTATCCACAAAGAAAGTTTACTTGGCTACCCACATTCAAATGCTGACTCACACTATTTGCATTTCACATTGCATTTATACCCTCAGGAAAGGTATGACTCCAACTATTCTCCCTCCAGCTATAAGTAAATAGTAGGGCATACAGTGCTCTTTAACTTTGGTATCTCAAACATTTTAGGAGACAGAAAACTCTGTATTCACACTAATTGTAGACCTGGAGAGTTCCTATGGCATGGTGGCTCACAAGCTAGACTGAGATATCTTAGTAAGTCAAACTCCAGTCACACAATTATGTTCTCTTTTGGACTAATACCTTTCAGAAAGGCATGAACACCCTTATACCCCGAACTATTAAATTGAATAGTACCATTAATGTTCTTCTGCAAGGATAACTTTGGCATTAAATAACACACAAAAACATAGAAATTAAATTGAACTTAGAGAGGGATGGGTTCCACCAGGTTATTTGTATCCAAAACAGGCTTTATGAGTATTGCCCTCATCATGACCAAAC
This sequence comes from Sepioteuthis lessoniana, assembly GCA_963585895.1. Taxonomy (NCBI): domain Eukaryota; kingdom Metazoa; phylum Mollusca; class Cephalopoda; order Myopsida; family Loliginidae; genus Sepioteuthis; species Sepioteuthis lessoniana. Next base: position 92,180,784 of record OY757916.1, read on the forward strand.
TGGTTTATTGGGCCCATGAATAGCAATGATGCTATGTAGTTATTTCATATGTCCAATTTGAAGAATGACTGTTAATCTAATTAGTAATGTTTGATTAGATGTGAATTATTATTTCAACATAGAAAATATTTTTTCTATTAAAGTTTGTATACTTTTAATTTCTGGACAAATGGTTAGACTTGTTAGAGAGTTGCTTTTAAAGAGATTTACCTTTCACCTTGAGAAATAAAACAATATTCAGCCCACTCGGCTTGGGCCATAGAATACCCCAACAGCATCAATGCAGAGGATAAGACTCCACCAGTGATTGTCCTGAATATGACATTTAACAATTTGATGGCAAGGCTCCAGCTTTGAAGATTTGGGGAATATGGAGTACTCCTTAATTGCCATTGCTTACAGGTCCACTCTAACCCTGAGTAGTAGCACCTGTTAAGGGGCCTATCTATGGGTTCAAATAGAAGTGTTTGACATTTAAACTGTGTGCAAACAAATGAAATACACTAAATCAAATTGTTAGAAATAGTACTATTTGACCCTTTAAGTATGTGCAAACAAACCACTGATGTTTTATTGAATTGTTAGTGATACATAGCAATGCTTAGAACAATCTAACAGTGAATGAGCAATGTTGAATAGAATTATTAGTCTTGATAAGCAGTACTTGAAACTCTTTAGAAGTGTGCCTAAATTCATTAGTTAGTGTTACATAGCAATGCTTGAAACCATTTAACTGCGTACAAATTAAACTATTTAAGTTTGAAAGCAATGGGGGAAACCATTTGAGTGAGTGCAAACAAATGATTAATACTAAATAAAACTATTTGTGTTAGAATATTTGGAACCATTTAACTGTGTGCAAACAATATTAATACTTGTGTGCAAACAAATTAGCTCTGACTCATTTAAAAATAAGATTACCAACTAACTACTAACATACAAATCATATGTATATCCATTTAACAGTATGCAAACCAATGAGCTGTGGCTCATTTAGAAATGTTATCTACAAACTATTCGTTTACAAATCATATATAATGTTTAAAGTGGATTTGGCATTAAATAACTTAGAAGGGTTGATATGCCATAAAACCCAACCAAACCAAAGAAAAATAAAATTTTGAGAAAAACTTGTAACAAATGTGAAAATATTTTTTTAATCATAATGAAAATAAGGAAATGTACTGGTTGAAAGATATTAATTTTTGTCTAATTTTATTCCAAGCTGAGCTATCATCATCAAGACCCTTGATTCTCTCTCTTTCTGTCCATCCATCACTAATGTTAATCACTTCTGACAGGTCCTCTGAACAGCATCTAGTGTCTGTACAGAGCTAATCTCTCTGATCTTCCAATCTGTGGTCATGTCAGTACTGCTTTATAGTTGCACCTCCTGGAATTTTATGAAACACTTAGAGAAAAGCTTGATGCAAACTACATGAGAATGCTACATGTTGTTTTGAAAAAAATCCTGAAAGCAGTACCCAACAAAACAGCAGCTGTATGGTCACCTGTCTCCTGTCTTACAGACTGACCAAATAAGATGAACAAGAAATTCTGGACATTGCTTGTGAAGTAAGAACAAACTCAGAAGTGACATTCTCAAATGAACTCCAACACATGGACATACTAGTTGGTTGACCAGCAAAGATTTCCATACATCAGCAAAGCAAAAATGTTCAGTAATTATTTTACATTTTTGACTTAATTCATCTGATTATTAATGTTTAATTAAATTTGAATGATAACTTTTATTTTTCTTTTAAATTTGATGAATTACATTCTGAATAATTACTGAAGTTTTCAATAACTCTTTTCTATGAGAGTCCAAACATTTCACCATGAGGAACAAAAACTGTTTTTTTTTAAATCTCCTCTGGGTTCAATAAATATGTTAATCAAATTTGGTAATCCTATAAAAACCATTTGACTAACTATAGAGAAGAGACAATCAAAATGTTAGGAATACCTGCTGACAAACAGTAAATAAAACTTTTATTTATGCAGTCTAGTTTTGGTATAAATGGAATCATCCTATTCTCCATTAATCCTTGGTGACACAACCATGACAAAAGAAAAAGAAATACAGACTGATGATATCCCAACTTGATTAAAGAGGTTCAACCAAAAACTGAGTTGGGTCTGAAATGTTATGAATACCTCCTGATAAACAGTAAATAAAACTATTATTTACATAGCCTTGTTTGGTGTAAATTGGATCATCCCATTCTCCATAAATCCTTGGTGACACAATCATGTAAAAAAAAAAGATACAGACTGATGAGAACTGAACCGGATGAAAGAGGTTCAACCAAAGACAAAATAGGGACTAAAACATCTGATACCATCTGAGTCTCCTTCACTTGACCAACAAAGAAAAAGAACACAAAAGGACACCACATAAAATCTTTTCTATTATTATAGATTTATTTTATATATTCAAGAAAAATAATAACGAATGTGAATAGATTATTCATGAAAGTTGTTGTTAAATTCCTATGGGAAATGATTTTTATTGTGCTTTTTTTTTCTTAGTTCATCGCACATTTTCGTATAAGTATAAATGTGTAGCTAAGACCACACTGTGAGAAAGTTGTAGGAGAGCAAACACCTTGTACTCAGTTTTCTCTAATTTAAAATCATTGAAAGTGCATATGTAATTCTCTCACAACACATTGCAATCAAGTTTTAGTAATGGCGCATCTGTCTAGTTAATTTGTCCAAATTGACTCCTTTCACTTAGCCAAAGACTAGACTAAGTTTTCTTATGAATAAATTGTCACTGCAGAGTAAATATAAAGTGAGGAAACTTGACCATAAATTAGAAAATAACAGTAGAATTTTCCTTGGAATTTCACAATAAAAACTTTTTACAAACTTCAATGACCAAGTGGTTTTGTAGCCGAGTCAACTGGACCTGTAGAATATGCCAACTGCATCTCTGCAGCGGGGGTAATATTCCCTACAATGATGAGTGGCCTTAATATGACACTAAATTGCATCTGATGGTAAGGCTCCAGTCCTGGAGCTCTGGGAAATAGGGAGTACCCTTTCATAGCTATTACTCCCAGGTCCACCTTGACCAACAGTGGTCATACATGTTAGTCCCATCTATCAATCAAATAGAACTTTATAAACAAATCACTGAAGTTAAATTGAATTGTTAGAGTTACATTGCAATAATTGAAACCATTTAACTGTGTGCAAATGAAAATATTAGTATTAGATAGCAAAACTTGAACCCTTTAACTGTGTGTAAACAAAGATGTTATAGCTTGATTCAAATGTTATCAACAAACTCTTCATTATAAATATGATTCATGTTGATTGTATAATTATTGTTGAACATTATTCACTCAAAACTGACTGTATAATTCATTATCATACTCTATGATATTGAAACTCTGAAACCAAGAATATGAATATTTGCATTTGTTTAATTTTTATCCTCTTATCAGTGGGATGTGTGTAGGCATTGTACTGTCCAGCATTGGAAGTACAAGTATTTATATAAAAGAATAATCTCCCCAAAAGGATTATATAGTATTCTAAAGATAAGTACATACCTCATATATACTTATACAATTTATTTTTAGTTAGAGAGTTTCAAAGTTGTTGTTTGGTTATAAATAATACCTAAAAATATCTGTTTTGATTGTATAACATAACACTGGAAATAATAAAATAGTGATATCTTTGCATTAGAAGAAAATTTTTATTAAAAAATAATTGTAAGGAGTGTATCTATTTATGGGTGCTACTATATCTTCCTCGATCAAAAGATGAAATCAAGTGACTAGTGATTTAACCCTTTCCTGACTGAATATATTTTGAAGTCTCAGCAGGTTGAAAGGAACTCTGATCACTAAGTGTTTGAAATTTCATCCATACTTTCTTTTTATACTTTGTTCTTAATGCAAGTTTAACTGCTTCTTTCCAAGAAGAGCTGAAAGAGAGGAAAAAAAAAACATCTCCAGTGATTTTTTTCCAAGAGAATATGAACCCTGTTGACAGGACAGAATTTGTCAATTGGAGCCATTGCAGAGAGGTAAGATCTCTCTCAAGAAACAATGTTCTGAATATTACTCTGAACTGCACCTGAACGTGCGGTTTCAGTTCTGGAGATCTGGAGAATATGAAGTCACTTTTTTGTTACCATTACTCCCAGGGCCACTCTAACTCAGAGTGATTGTACCTGTTAAGGTAAATGAGTCAAATAGATTTTTTTATGATAATATTTTTGTGTTGAAATTGATTATGGTATTTGCGTTTAAAAAAAAAAAAGTTCATCTCTGATGGGGGGTCGCTAATACTAGTTCGCCATTTTAACGGCAGAGAATTTTTACTTTCAACTTTGCTTCTTGTTCGTCTGGTCCGTTCTTTCTTCTTCTCTTCTATTAATTGCTTACTCTATAGTGTTCATCGTGTTTGTCTCGAAGCCTACTTTTATGCAACAAAAATTTGCATATGATGTAGGCCTAGTCTGTACATATTCCACTCACTTAGATTCTACATTTTCTCGATTTTCACCATCATCGAATTTAAAGTAAGTCTTCTTATTTCTCTGCTCTACATGCCAAACAAAGTCTTTCCCTCTTTCTGCTGGAATCTCCATTTGACTCTCGTTCACTGTCCCAATTTTAAATGATTTTAAACTCTATTGCCTCTTAAAAACTACATATGGCAAATAAATAAGAACTGTTTACCCATCAAAAATGTTTGTGTTGAGAGATTTTTGTACTGCATATAATTGGAGACTGTCATTATAAAACTTTAACATTAATAACCCAGCAAGAGTTGACAGCCCAATCAGCTGAAGCTGTAACATACACTGACTGCATGTCTGCAGAGTAATAAGACCCATCCAACGAGTGTCCTGGATATGGTATTAATCTATCTGTTGGGTATCACCTACCTTCCTGACATAATGAGCTGTTCCATTTGCCATATATGGCAGTAGCTAGAGATCAGTCCGCGACCAGTCTACGATCAGTCTATGTCTATGAGTCTGAAGAGCGTTTCCTATTGTTGAAGTATATCCTTACTCTATCACTAATCTTATGTTCTTACTACTAACCGTCTCTCTCTCTCTTGTAAATACTCTTTCCTGTAAATATAACTATTTCCTCACATCTCGTGGTTTGTCTATTTATTACTACTACTTGTGTTCACTACCCAGAACACAACACTATCTGATGATAAAACTCCAGCCCTTGAGCTCTGATCTGGTGAGTAGCACTTGATTGGGTCCTATGGATCAAACAGAACTATTTTACATCTAAACTGTATGCAAACAAATGACTTGTATGAAATAGATCTGTTTGATCATTCAACTGTGTGTAAACAAATGACTGATGTTTGATTGAATTGTTAGCAATACATAACAATACTTCAAAACGTTTAATTTTGTGCAAATGAATAAGTAATACTGAATAGAATAATTAGTGTTAAATAGCAATACTTGTAACCACTTCACTATATAAAAAGAAATGATTGATATTGAATTGAATTATAAGTGTTTGATAGTAATAATTAAAACCATTTAACTTTTATAGAACCAAAAGCAATACTAGTATGCAAACACATTTGTTCTTATTCAAAAATTAAGTTACCAACAAACTAATCTCTTATATATCATGCATATTTATTCAAATGTATGCAAAGAAATGACTAATGTTAAATTGTAACTGTTAAATAGCAATACTTGAAACCATTAAATTGTGTGCAAACAAATGATTAATAGTTAATAGAAATATTTGTATTAGATAGCAATACTTGAAGCCATTTAACTGTGTGCAAAAAAATGACCTAAGGTTCATTTAAAGATATTATCAAGAAAATGTGTTTACAAATCATATATATATATAATATATATATATGAGCTGGATCTGGCATTAGATAACCTATGATGGTTGATATGCCATAAAACCAAACCAAACTAAAGCAACAAGGGTTGACATGTAAAACCAATAAACCGCTTATAACCTTCAGCTCTTTAATTCCAATATCAATAAGCAAAAATAGTTCCTTAGACATTTGAGTTACTCTCCATTAATTAAAAGATTTATATTTCCAGTGAAGACAAGTAGTATGATGGTTAACATAGAAGGAAATGGACATGGTGACCAGAGTTCAAATCTTGGAAGAAGCTGTTTTCATATCTCTTCAGACTCATACCCTTAGGAAAGCATGAATCCATTTGTTCTCCCACCAGCTATAGATAAATAGTAGGGAAGACTGAACTTTTTAGTTTTGGCTGGGCAACCAGACTAAGAGAAGGAAAACTTTATTTTAACAAGCTGCACCCTGCTTAAAAATTGACTTTGTCATCTCTTTCTTGTGGCAGAGAGGTTAGATGAATACTATATTCCTATCTTCATTCATCACCCCACCATTATTTTCATTTAAATCCCATCTTAAACCTTTGCTGGATAGTGACAATTTTGGTCTTGACACATGTGAATTTTTACAAAAATCAAATTTAAAAAATGTATACACCTCTATGGTCAAGTGGTATCATTAGATTCTGTTGTATGCAAAGACATGTTTAACTTGCCATCTGTAAAGTGTTAAAAATAAGATATGACATTTGGTAAACTAAGAACATAGACAACTGAATGAGTTGATTTTTAAAGTATATCCTGACATCTGACTAAATACTCATATCAGCTGATACTAACTCAGAAACCCCCCAACTTGAAAGGAGCACGAGTTTACTTACTGTCTTCTGAAGGCAGGGTTTCTTATAAGTTCCATGAATACTACTTTATGAAAATTGACATGTTGTAGAGGAGCATATATATCATACATTTGGGTGGTGGTGGGGGGATATAAGACACAAGCACTGGCCCTGAGGCCTATCAATTTTAGCAGGCCTTATTTTATTACATAGCTTGTCAGCAAAGAGGATTAATGTACTCACACAAAAAAGAGAAATGAAAAATAGATTATACTTGCTTAAAAAATATAAAAACTGATATCTCGTTTATTTTTTAATACAATACTCATACGGATTTTTTTTTTTTTTTCTCAAATTAATTGCATATACCGATATAGCTATGCTCTGGCTTTATAAAATGATCCAAGTAGAATTATAAACAAAATACCAGAGAAAATGAATACAGTATGAGTGAGAGACAAAAATTCCTTGATACATCTTTGGAATATAAGAATGAAATTAGTTTCAATTTTTATTGTATTTCTATAATTTTAATTTCAGTTGCTAATTAAAAAGTAAATGATAATAATAGATTATGCTTTTGCCTAAAAAATTGAATAACAAAACTAAGTCTGCTGGTTTATGAAAACAAAAAGAAAGATGATGTATAAGAAATAAAAATACATGGCTTGACTAATTGTTACTGGTTGACCTTTGTAGCCTAATAGATAAGGCAGTAACAGAGGATAGAGGGAGTCTGAGTTTATGTGGAACTGGAAGCCTATTCTTGATCTTTGATCCACAGAACTTGTGAATAATCAAAAACTGACTCTTTAAAATTAAGATGAAAAAGTACTAGTTAAAATAATGAATGGTGAATTAAGTGTTTTATCTAAGAAATTTGAATTTGATTACAAATAAAATACTCATTTTGATGATGCAGAAAAAGTATTCAAAATTCTGGCTTTTTATTAATTAATGAATTAAAATTCAAAGTGTTAAGCCATGCAAGTGACCTCCCCTGATACTCTCTAGAAAAGGAATGTTTTGCTAGGACTGGAAGTAAACAAACGGCCATATTGGTTTATATGAGAGTGTAAGAAGAGTGTAATAAAGGCGTCTCCATATGCAGAGTGTTATAGTCTGAGTTCTTTTTTTTTAACACAAAGAATAAAGAATTTTTTTGAATTTAAAAACTGTGTTCCTTACAATAATTTGAGATATTCCTTATTTAAGATAAGATATTATGTATGCAAATATTCTTTATAAAAAATGTTCTTTGTTTGCTGTAGTACATTTTTATACTCATTCTTCATCCTATCAGCAGGACTAAGAATATGTCAACTGTACTCGCTAGAGAGGGGTAAGAACCAGCAAAAAGGGGTTTCCTATGTATGACACTAAACTGCATCTGATGGTGAGGCGTGAGGTCTAAAGATATGGGAGGGGGTAGTTTCCTTTCATTGCTATTACTCCAATATTCGATCTGACTTGGAATGGTAGCATCTGTAACAGTTCCATCTAAGGGTCAAATAGATCTGTTTAAAAATTATTCCTGTTGGATAGGACTGTATTTAAAGACAAACTCTTCACAAAACAACCTGCAAAGTTTAAATATGTATATACAATGAATGAGATTCCCTAACCTCAAAGCATAAAAGATGGGTTGAATGTTGTTAAAATCAATCTACTCAAATCTATTTTTACAATGCACAAATGGAGAATAAAAGTTGAAGTTATTAATTGACAAATGTTGTTTGCAGATATTGCTGTTTCTGATAATTTTCTTGAAAGAAAAAGTGTATTTTTCATAGATTCAAAATGGGTACTAAATGTAAAACTATTTTAGATGATTCAAAGAGATATTCAGAAGAGATGTAAAGTTGGCAACCATAAGGCTCCCTTTTCAATAGCTATGACACCAAGGTGTAGGGGAGGGCACTACTCCTTTCCCAGAATTGTTCCACTTTACTCTTGATGCATACCTAATATTGCTGAGTGTTAAGCAAGGAGGTATCAAGTACCATTTTTAAAGTCTTTGGTACGATGCAACCTGGGATTGAACCCTAGTCTCCTGTTATTGGTGAACACTCTACCCACAAGACCAATGAGCCGGTTGTAGTAAAATTTAAACATAGCTGCATGAGGCTATAAAAAGATAAATTGAAATTTTAATTTCTAAAAAGAATCATTCTTTGAAACATACAATATTCCGAGATTTTTTTTTTTTTTGCCTGCACTCTCATTTCTTTTTCTTATGCGAGATTTCTCTCTACACATAAATTGACATATTCCAAGATGAAATTACAAAATCTAAAAAGAATTATTCTTTGAACAATATCAGGTTCCACCATTTTTTTCTTGCCTATCCTTTCCTGTCAATTCTGCTTTCTCAGTACATATGAATTGAACATCCCAAGATATATTATTTTGTTGCTTGATAAATTAAAGACATCAGTAAATTAACTCTTTCATCAGTTCATGCATTGTTCATTATAGATGTGACTTAAAAGTGGCATTACTCTTAGTGTCGTCTTTAACATAATTTTTCAACAACATGCATATTAGATTTTTTCTACATCTGCAAAGAAATAATGACAGCACAGAACATGTAACTGTCATGTCAAGTCTCAACTTTGAATCATGTGAGTGGCAGTAGACCTATAAAAATCAAAAGTTTCTTTAATAGTTTTCCACTAGCAATCTTTCATCTTCATAGAAATATTCTCTTTCATTCTTACTTTTAGCATAAAAATATCAAGAGCCCCTTGCTGAAAAAAATCTTATTGACTATCATTGAAAGAAATGTATTATGTGGGCAAAAGTTCCCAGTTCTCTTTTTTCAAAGCAAGAGACTGAACACACACAAACTATTTTTTTTTCTTTTAACTGAAAACTTACACAAACACAATGCTTTTCCAACTGGAGGCATTTTTAAATATTTCCTAATAATGGGCTGGCAGAAGAGAGAATTAGTAGAATATATATCATGTATATTAATATTATGTTACTATATAGTAATAATATTTACATATTACAATCCATTGATTTTTCATTGACAGTAAAATGAGAACAATATGTTTTTAGTATGATTTTAATGACATGTCAACCTGTCTGGGTTTATTTAGTGTCTAGAGGTTAGAAAATCACATTTATTGTACACTTATATTTACACATTTTCTGGAGTTGTTTCTTAGGAGATTATTTTTCCTTGCTCATGATCCAACTAAAAGCAAATAATTTGTAAACAGATCTATTTGACCCATAGTTTAGCCCCCAACAGGTATTCCCACTCTGTGTCAGAGTAGACCTAGGAGTAATTGCAATGAAGGGGTATTCTCCACCCAACAAATCTCCAGGACTGGAACATTAACATCAGATACACTTTAGTGTCATACTGAACCCCTCCTTTATTTGAAGGAGTCTTACTTCCCCTGCCAACAAGGATTTCATGATTTTAGATCATTCCTTTCTTGGCCAGCTTGAAAACTTATCAGCATATATTCATAAGTAGCCATAGCAACACTTTTTACGTCTTTTTTTTTCCATTTTGAAAAAAGTTGATGATGCACAAATTTATCCCATGGAATTATACCAAAAAGATCAAATCTAGTGCTAAAATAATTTCTTACTCTCAAGTTGGAGTCAGATTGAGCACAAGGTCTTTTTTATTGTAAAAGAATTATTTTCCTGCTTGTTCAATATTCTTCTGAAGGTGTGACTCAGTTATTTGGGATTGACCCTAACCCTACCCCAACTCCTTTGAGCAGCAATGTTGCCTGGAGAAATGACCAAACAGAATGTTGATTTTTATCCACTCCTCAGCTGAGAGACACACCATCAGTTATAGTTCCACAGATCTTATTTACTAAAAAAAAGCCAGCCCACTCAGCTGGGGCTGTAGAATTCACTGACTGTATCTCTGCAGAGGAAAAAGACCCCACCAAACAATTTGAGAGAGGGGCTCCAGTCCCGGAGCTTTGGGGAATGGGAAGTACTCCTTCATTGCCATTGCTCTCAGGTCTACTCTGACCTGAGGTGGAAGCACCTGGTAGGGTCCTATCTATGGGTCAAATAGAATTGTTTGAGTATTAACTGTGGGCAAACAAATGATTTATTTGACTTAGATAGAAGTACTCAAAACCAGTTAACTGTGAGTAAAAAAAGAAAAAATTGAGCTCAGGCTCATTTAAAAATGTTATCAAGAAAATGTACTAAGAAATATATATTTAGTATATATATGTATAAAAAGAATTTGGCATTAAATAACCAACAATGTTTGATATGCCATAAACCCAATCAAACCTAAAATGAAGCAAAAGTAATCTTATATAGCAGTTTCAAATGGAATCTCAAGAAAAAATTATGGATGGCAGTTTTGTTTCTATCAATCAGTACATTTTTAGTGAAATAAATATTGGTTTTAGAACCATCTTTATTCCATTCATTTATTTACCTATCTCAGTCTATTTGCATATAGCTATCTACTTCATTTATTCCTAGCTATACATTGTTTTGAACATATGTATTTGTTTCAGGGAACAGCTTTATCTTTTTTGGTCAATCTCAGTCTCTTCCTATTTAGATATTTTTATTTATCTAAATATCAAAGTTAGCAGAGAATGTGTTAATGAGTATACCTCAATTAGCACTCCATACAGTCAATAAATAACACTCAAGTGTTAGACCTATTTACAATATTTTCTTTTCAATCAATGAACTGTGGTATCCATTGCAAACAGAATTATCTTTATGAAATCATGTGACATTTTAAAATATTCAAAAGAGATAAGAACAAGTCTCTTTCCTTATCGAGGTGAATAAAAAGACGGGAGAATATCCTGGTCAAAACATATGAACAACAAAGGGAGGAGAGATGAAGAAGTTACTGCCCTAATGCACCGGAGACAATATATAATACTTACCGGCTCAGCAGCTTCATGTGGCTAACTGGCAATACCAAGGGTTCTTTGGTCAGTTTGAGTATGGCGAGCATGTCACCCATAGTCTTGATGCCAAGTTCCTTGAGCATCATATGGTCTAGCATGTGGAGACTGTTCCTTGTGATTTCCTTGCTAGAGAATGTTTGTGCATAAATCTTAGCGGAGGTAGCTGATATGCCTGCTTCGATGAATATGCTTTCCCATCCAGTCAAGTCGTACCCTGTTCGCAGCGCCATATCGAAGTTCTGTACTTGAGTGTAGTTCACGTGTTGAGTCACACAGGAAAGTGAATACTCACTTGAGCATCAGGAAGGGAATATTATATGCGCATTGGGGCATTCCCCGATGTGCAGTTGGTCTTGTCCATTCCCAGTGTGGTGATTGGCCGTGAGCCCAGGAGAAACTAAATGAAAAATAAATTCTTGAATATTTTTTAAAGAGAAGGGCATTAGTGCAAAGCGAAATACAAAATGCTTTTGTAGAAGTCACTGCTCTAACATGCAGAATAAATAAGAATAACAACACTTAGCAGCCTCAGCTAGTGTCCAGTTGGCAGACAAAAAATAAAATGGACGGTAACTCACTACCCAGCCCGTAACACCAGTAACATTACTGAAGCAAGCTGTTGTATATATACAGTTATATAACCACTCACTCGGCCAGCAACCAATCACTGTCCAGAGAATGGACTTAGCCACTTTCAAATAATGGAACATCCCAATGTCCATATAATCTCACTTCAATTCGTAATTTATTATTACACATGTGAGCACTGACTCATGGTACTAAGTTTTACAATAGAATTCCAACAACTTTATCCAAGATTTGAATGGTATGTGATACTTACAATACCATGGTAAGAGGCATCTCATAGTGCAATGGTTAAGAAGCTACTTAGAAGTGGAGATGAGCTTTGTGTATTAGTTATCAGTATAGGAAAAGGAATTGATCATCTAAGTTGACATTCTGAATGAGACTGTTTGCATTTTGATTTGTGCTAATGCCTATGGGAAAAGTATGAAACTATTTGTTCCCCCAACTATGGATAAATATTAGGGCAGAATGGGTTCTTTGGTTTTGGTTAGGCAACCAATCTAGAAGGAAAACTTTAAATCAAAACCAGCAGTATTCTTCTTAGAAATTGACTTTTATTCATGCCTGTCCATGCTGAAGAGGTTGGGTAAATACATAGTCACTTGTGAGCTAGGATAGCAGACCATGAGTTTGATTCTGACTGCCTCATATTACTGGCTTTGTATCAATATATGCTAATTAAATAAATAGGTGATTCAACTGAATTGAAAAAGTTGAGGAAAATCCATGGAATTAGCAGAGATTTACCTATGAGTTGAAAGTAAGTTGATCAAGCAATTTTCATCTTAAAATTAGATTTAATGAGTTTTCTGATAGCCCATTCTTTTTCTTTTATTTTTCTTCCACTTTTTTTTTAACTGATTCATTCTTCCAATCAGACTATTGTCCTCTTTCTCCTCTTCTTTCATTCTCTTTTCTTAGGACATTGTTTGGGTTTTTTTCAGCATTTTCTAATTATATGGTCTATTTGTTCTTCACAAAAATCTGCTTCTTTCAATTGGCACTTTGTCTCTCCAACCCTCTCCTTTTTCTTGTTCTTATTACCAACATTTTAACTTCCTGAACATCCCTCTTTCCATTCTCACTTTTTACCATCACCTTCTCTTCTTTCTCCTTGTCACCAGCACTTCCACTCTTCCACCTTCTCCTCTTTCTTGTCCTCATTTCCAACATTTTTTTCCTCCTGAACATCCTTCTTTCCCTTCTCAATTTTTACCGTCAACTTCTCTTCCTATTATCATCACTTCCACTCTTCAATCTTCTCCTTTACTTGCCTTATTATGAAGACTTTCTTTAGTTACTCTTCTCCAACCTTATTTATCCTTTTTTCTTTATTCCATCCCTTTCTTTCTGTCTCTTAATTCCTTTTGCTCCTTCATATGTGTAATACATTTCCTTTTCTCTTTGTTAAAATCTTTTTATTCACCTGCACCTTTTTATCTTTTTCCTTAGGACAACAATAATAACACTTGTGTTACTGTTCATAATAATGTCTTTCAGTTGATGGTTTTAAGGAGATAAGTTTACCTTAGAGGTAAATGCACAAAACATCGACTGGAAGTCATAGTTAGCATAATACATATGCTACATATAAACACCTGAAGGAATTATTCTAATGCTGTTTTCTATTCATGTACCTGAGAGGAGAACTAGAAGGCTTTTTGTTTTCCTCTCTGAATTAATCACTGCAGCAAAAGAGAAACCCTTGCCAATGGAAGACAATAATCTCTTGAAAAATAATTCAAATCACCCAGAACAAATATCTTTTTAAAAATACATTTTACATGGAATTATGCAAAAGGCTGGGTTTTAAGGTTTTCTAAATTTAGGGTTTTAAGGGAATTTAAAAAATGACATATTTATGAAACTTTTATAAAATAAATCCCAAATAGAAATATGTAATGAGAGTAAAGTAATCCCTTGTTGGTTAAAGAAGTTTAAATTCAACTGATAGTGACTTTAAAATGCTAGTGTAAAGAAAAACAAAAAATATATGGTGCTGGCAGAGATCAAGAAAGAAAATTAGGGATGGGTTTATAGGTTTGATTTGAGCTTCTGTAAAACAATAGTTTTTCCTAGCTCAGTGGAGAAGTTCATGCATTCAACCAGGCTTCTCTGAGTGTAATAAATGATGCCAAGAGACTTGTTTCTTGTATTCTTGAATGGACAAAGGTAGACAGAACTCATTTTTCCATTCACAATGAAATCTAACTTCTTTAACAACAATGTTTATTTCATCACTCACTCTTACAAAGGTCTATTCTATGTGCTCCAACCAAATGTCACTTTAATTCTGATTCACATCCAATGGTCATTGACTTAGGCATGCTATTTGTTGTTTAAAGTCCTTATGTACATAACAACTTATGCATAATTATAACTAGTGGTAATATCAAGAATTCAAACACATGTATGTGTTCAAATCATACCACAAAAGGGCCTCAAAAATATGTTGTAATGCAACATTTTTGCTTTAGGTAAATGAAAATTGTCACCGTGAGACAAAAAAGAGATGTGAGTTTGAGTGATTCTGAGTATTTATCTTTTATTACTAAAATCATTAATTATTATTTCCAGTTTATACTGTTCTTCATTGTCATGAGATAATCTGAATGAGTTTGATTTTTTTTAAAAAAAGCAAAACTTAAAACATGAAAGAAAATATTAATTAAAAAAGATAGAATAATGATTCAATTGATATTATTTAATTTGGTTTCATTTTGCAAGTAAATATGCAAGAGAAAAAATACCATTTTCACGAAAGAAAGTTATATCCAGAGGTATTTTTAATGCCCTCAAAATGTTTGTAATTTTGTAACAAATAATTCTAAAACATGATAGTGGGTCTCTCTATTATATGTAAGGTTCAAAGTTCTTGTTTTATTTTATCAGAGATCAGATTTTCAGATATTCATTAACCTGTCAAATACAAACAAGGCTACAACAGCTGTATGGTCACTTATCATCAGTCTTTCAAACCATCCAAGTAAGACAAGCAAGGTATTCTGGTCACTGGCCTAGTGGGTAGAGTGTTCACCAACGGTCTGGGAGATCTTGGTTCAATCCCAGTCACATCATACCAAAGACTTTTAAAATGGTACTTGATACCTCCTTGCTTAACACTCAGCAATATAAGGTACATATCAAGAGTAAAGTAAAGCAATTCAGGAAAAGGAGTAGTGCCCTCCCCTACAACTTGGTGTTGTAGTTATTGAAATGGGAGCCTTCGCCAACTTTACTTTTTACTTAGGGACTCCTAAGTGACATACTCCTGTGAGCCCCTTCACATGGACAAGCAAAGGCTTGACAACCAGCTAGAACCTACATACAACAGCTCTGTGATGATACAGGATGTAGCCTTGAAGACCTACCAGAAGCAATAGATGATAGAGAAGGGTGGCGGGAGAGGATCAGGCAGATCCATGCTGATGACGCAACATGATAATGATGATGGACTCCTGCACATGGAAACACCAATGTTAGCAGACCAGCAAAAACTTATATTCTAGAAGACTTGAAAAAAATGATGGCAAGGAAGGAATGGCCAGAGAAAGTTAAGGAAATCTGTGCTGTCAGCACACCTTGATAATGATAAAGTTCCAGATACCTCAGTTATGTATTCATAAACAGAATAAAGTTCTTTTTTCATGTACAAGGCAAAAAAGAAGCTAAATTTTATCAAAAACAAACGTATTACAGCATTTCTATGAATTAAGGGATATTGTTACCTTCAAAATACCCGCCAACCTTCCATTTTTTATCCAGAATCTCCAGTATATTTTTACAATTCTAGAAAACATTCTGAAAGTGTGTTTAATCATTTCATCTTCATGTCTCTCTGTACATTTTTCCCACTCTCTCTCTCTTCTATGGTTTGAAATCCATAGCCTTTCCAGATGAATTTCTGTTTTTGGACCAGAAAATTTCTGCAGCAGACAAACTCTGAGATTGTATTGGCTTGGTGTAATCTTCATCCATTAATGGGGATTATCCTCTAATTTAGGCATCAACTTTGATAATTATCCTTCCCAATTTGAAACACTAATATCACAAGTAGCATTGCATACAGCTCAAGCAACATTTCCCATAAGCCTTTTGCTCTGTCAGAAAAGTCTCCAGTAATTTTCTTTTGTTTAATTTCAAACAGATTTTCACTCATTGTTAAACTTGGGAAAAAAAAAAAACAAGTACGTTTGACAAATGTTCACTATAAGCATTGACAAAGACATATCCTGAAAACAGTTTTGGTCATAGAGGCTGGTTTACTGCTTATGTAGTGTGTCTTGGAGCACCAAGCCTCTCCAAATCAATAACTAGTTTGAATTGAAAGTTTTAATTCTCGATAGACTGTTTGCCTTAGCACAGTTAAATAACAATTTAGCCTTAGCTGGAGGGAAAGTAGTTGGATTCATAATTTTCCTGAAGACATCAACACTATGTGAAATGCAAATAAACTCAATTGGATTTGAACTCAGGTAGCTGAATCCACCTCATAAGATGATAACGATTACATCCATAGCACCTATATACATTACACCTTATATAGTTCAATTACAAACCAAAGTGGTATGGTTTAGGGTTTTTGATACAAGATGTTAATATTAGTGGTACATAAGATTTCAGTCTAGATGAGCACACTAAAACATCCATTTTAAAAAGTTTGTTTATTTTTAAACACACCTTGTCCATATACTATTAGCAAGCACGATTCTTACGATGTCCATGGTGAATCTTTGGAATTTAGATTTATGATAGAATTCATATGTTTGAATAATACAGGAAAAATTATATATATTTTTTTTACTTTTTATGAGTATTTTCCTAAATTTTTTTATACATCTGAAAAACAGTTTTATTCAGTTTTATCATTATTCTTTGCACAATACCTTTATTCTGATAAATTATCTTAAGGCTGTAAAAAGAAAACCAAGTTAACAAAAAATAAGCAATAAAAATTGTCAATAGATAAAGTTTGCTTTTGGGTATTAGAAAATTTGAAGCATAGTAGATAAAAAGGTTAGAAAAGAATGAAATTGGGGAAATGTTTTGACGGCAAATGTTCTTTTGTTGAAACAATGAATGTGTTATGCTTGTTCTAGTTTCATATAAACTTGATAAACCTGTAAAGATTCTGTTATTTAATTAGTATATACAGATATTACTCAACATTTAGTTATAAGTGAGGTGTGAGAAAGAATTATTTAGACTGCAAATTTTTTAATTTATATAATCAAGTATAAAGTGGTGATATCTAAACTGCAGTCTCATTGAATCGGTGCAAAATGATATGGCCCAGTGGGTGGGGGCTGTAGAATACACCGACTGCATCTCTGCAGAGGGGTAAGATTCCTCTAATGAGTGTCCTGAATATGACACTAAACAATCTCATGGTGGAGCTTTGGGAAATACGGAGAAGTCCTTCATTGCCGTTACTCCCAGTTCCACTCTGGCCCAGAGTGATAGTATATCAATGGGTAAAATAGAACTATTGACTATGTTTAAACAAAGAACTGAGTACTCATGGTAAACTGAATTGTTTGAAATAGAACTATTTTTACATTTAACTGTGTATTCAGATTAGATAGAAATAAATGAAACCATTTAAGTGGGTACCAAAAAAATAAGCTCAGACTCATTAAAAATGTTATCAACAAAATGTGTTTAGGAATCATATATTTAATATATATGTATAAAAAGGATTTGGCATTAAATGACCTACAATGGTTGATATGCCATAAAACCAAACCAAAATAATACTTGATACCTTTTGTTTCTAGCAAAATATAATGTGTGTATACAGGGTGGAATGATAAAATTTTCGCCCTAGAAAAGACGACATGATTTCATTTCTGTTTAATGAAAACCGGTTTAATTTTTTTGTTGCAGACCATCTACTAGTTGGCCAGTTGTGTACAAATCCAAAGAGTGATAGGAGCCTTCTCTCATGTCTGAAAGTGACACAATGTTCAATGAGTGAGATCAGAGATACACCGCTGTACAACTCATGCTCTCTACTGATCCAAGTTATGACAGCCAGAACCATCACTGGATTGCCACAAATAACAGGGATATGCCCAGGGTGATGAAAACAAGGTTTCCGGCTATGGTTATGGTCTTTGGTGTGCTTTCAAGTGAGGGCAACATCATGCCACCTCACATCTTTGAAGTCGGCTTGAAAGTCAACACCAAAGTGTACCTGGATGTGCTGAAGAGTATGGTGATCCCCTGGTGCAATCAGATGGCCGGTGGCAGACCCTGGGAGTGGCAGCAGGACTTGGCGCCAGCCTACAAGTCCAAAGAGACCCAGGCTTGGCTTCAGAAGGAGTGGTATGACTTTGTACCCTTCTCTCACTGGCCCCCTCCTCCCCCGGCCTGAACCCGCTGGACTACTTCGTTTGGTTATGCGTCAAGAACATCACCAATATGACCTTCCACAACACCAAAGCCAGCCTGATTGCCACCATCTGCCAAGTATTCATCGAGCTCCTGCCGGCGCTTGTGGAAAAGGCATGCTCCCTGTTCCGTATCCGTATCCAATTGAGGCTGAAAGTGGCTACATTGAATAAATGTCAGCTCTACTACATAATCAAGTTACCTGAATTGATTTTTTCAATAAAAGTTTTAAAATAAAGCAGTAGTGTTGTTTTCTTTAGGATGACAATTTTATCGTTCCACCCTATATATATATATATATATATATGTGTATATAATCATCAAATCATGCTGATTACATAGATTCTCTTGACTCTATTTGTCACCATCAATCTCTATCAGCCATCACTTTTTGCAGATTCTCTAGATGGTATGTACTATCCACACATATCTGATGAATGTATATCTTTGCTGGTTGGTCAACAAAAGTATTTCCATTTCTGAGAGTTCAAAAAAGAACTTGACTTTTCTGTTCATCGTTGCATTTCCACCAGTGCCTGGCATGTTTTATTTATTTTTCTTGGATGGTTTGTGAGATGAGAGGCAGGTGTCAGTATAATTGCTTTTTTGTCGGATTCTGCTTCCAGTATTTGTTCACAAACACATACAGCATCCTTTTGTAGTTCCCATCTCACTTTTTTCTAAGAATTTCATTAAATTCCAAGTGGTGCAGCCATACAATAGTACTGATATGGCAACTGCTTGGAAGAATTCCCATTTCAATTCATATGAGAGATCATATTTCCATATGGTCAATAACTTGTTGATTGCATAAGATGCCTTTTCTATGCAAATGTTACCATCACTTTCAGTAGATAAAATTTTGCTACTGAGTTATATGAAATGCTCTACCAATTTCAGAGGCTTATTATTTAATCTTGAGATAGCACCATCTTGTTTTATACACATGAACCCTGTTTTATAAGTTCATTTAGAGTCCAATGCCTCTTGTTGCATGGTTCAAGCTGTGCAAAAGATATTCAGCTGGGAAGAAGTACTAGATTATCTGAATAGACTGCATCCATGAGAATTTCTGCTGAATATAACCTGCTTCTTGCCTTTGTCATATAAGACATTTTTCTTTCATTAGAAAATGAGTATGTATATATGTGCGTGTGTGTATATATATATATATATATATATATACACCAAGAAAAAGAAATAAGCTAAAATTTTCATTCAACAAAGAAAATCCCATTGAGTAGAATCTGACTGTCAACTCACTTTTCTATGAATATCAATTGCTTAATAAGTAATTTCCTCCTATATTACAAAATAAATTGGCTGAATAAAAAGATTATCTAAACTACTGAAAAGTATATTTTCCTCATTTTAAACTTCATGATTAATAATATTTTTCATTAAAGTAATTTTTCTTTTGTGCCCTTACTTTCTTATTAACTTTAACATTAAAAACTTGCGAAAATTTAAACAATAGAAAATCTTGGATTTGTTAGTCATTTTTGATATCTAACAACTATCACAGCATTCTAATATTTTTAACTACATCAATATAATATCTTGTGGAAATTTTACATTTGCTTTTAATTATAATTATTATGGAATAAAGAACAATTATTTGTTATAACTTTTATAGTGCAGTAGGATTTCAGTGAAAATTAGTGAGTGATTGGCTGAAACAGATATCAAACTAAAATCATCATAGGGAGAGTTGGTGTGTTTAGAATAAATTTTATGACTAAGTTCACCTGCTAATGTGTTATTATGTAAGTTAGTCTTATTTACCATTTTTGCCTTGTAAATATGAGTTATGCCCAATGACAAGTATTCATTGAAAGATATAACTTCATTAATAATACATAGATAATATCTACATCATTAATTCATAAGAATTCATGTTGAATATTTTTGAAAGGAAAGAGGTTTTATTAAGAAAGAAGATGAAGAGTTATTTGGCAATTCTTCCTTTCAAAGTGCAAGGAAAAGAGAAAGCATTGTATGGAAGGAGATAGAATATAGAAACTTTAAACAGAGACAGAAATACAATGATGTATATGACTAATAAAATGTTAAAGAATGTGCAATGTAATTGATAAAATCTTATAAAAATTGTTGATACAGAACAACAATGTCACAAAATATAAAAGAGAATTAGTGTGATTGACAATACAATTCTAGAGATTTTACAAACATTTTTCTCAAATTTTAGAGATTTTACAAACCAACTTTCCCAAATAATAGAAAATAAGAGGGAACTGTCTCAAAGCAAACCTGAAATAACTATAAACTCAAACATATCTTTTCATTTTTATTTATATTATCATTTTCAGTCTTTCTTTCTGTCCTAGACTAGTTGTCACACAATGTGTTCATTGTTGTTAGAATGGTAAATATCTTGTGCTTGTTTTAGTTTCATATGAATAATTAAGGGAATTTTTGTTGTAAAGTAACTTGGAACAGAGCAGCTAATATTTTAAAGTTTTTTACTATGAAATATATATAGTAGTCAAGGGTGACCTGAAGGTTCATTTTTCAGGTTACTGAAAACCTGAGATTGATGTTAAAATTCTTTTATTTCCTATGTCACATTTTGGTCTTCATCATTTTCAAACACAACCAGACTAGTTTTGAATTGCTGATAAAAATATTGACACTGTTGTTCAATTTAAACTATATGAATATGTTCTGACATGAAAAGTATGTTTTTAAGATCATCATTTGTAACAGAAATTTCTTAAACTGAAAACTTTTGAATATCTATTACTATGAAGCCTATTTGATATCATTGTTCTATTTGTTGTATGTGAGTTCCTGAGGCATAATGGTTAAAGTTCTCAACAGGAGCCTTGAAGTAAGTAAGTTCAAAATCCTGTTGCACAATTACATTCACTTTTGGGAAAGGCATGAACCCTATATCCTACAAACTATAGATTCAATAACATCACAGCTGTTCTACAAGGATGACTTTGTGATAAAATAATCCATGAAGATTGACATGCAGTTTAACAAACAAAAGAAAATCTATTTATCATAGTCAGTATACATAGTGATACAAATAGATTTTATGAATTTAAAAAAAAAATCTGCATTTCAAAACAGGAAGATTTTTAAACTAAAAATGCCTGTTATAATAAAATCTATTTGGATATATCAATAGAGGTAAATATTCACAATTATCAAATTATAAAATCTTTTCTGAAAGTAACTTGATTTTGTTTTCATACTATATTGATCATATAAGTTGATATATTATAGAAACCTGGTTTTTTGTTTTATGGTTTTAAAATGAGAGATCACTGCTGATTTGATTATCTTTCTAGTGCATTGATCCTATTAATATTGATTCATTTGACTTTGATTAAAGTTGAAGTAGTGGTCTCTATTGTGAAAATTTGTGAAATGACTTAAATTCAAATTACCTCCTATTTTTATCTAAATATACATTTTTGTTTTTAGACATCATTGTGTTTTCCTTATATAAACCCTTTGACACAATGTACATGGAATTATGTATATTCTTGCTCCAGACATGTTTTTATTTTTCATTTTATTGATTAAGTCATGGATGGTGATGGATGTAGTTAGATGTAATTTGTTTTGGTTTATAGAGAAATTTATCAACTTAGCAATTTCTTGTCCATTATTCTTATCATGATAAAGAACAAATAAAGAAGAAGCCTCAGTTCTACTTATTACTACCATGCAACATAGCATTAGTCATATCATCAATTTTAGAACTACAATGTTAACTTTCATGAGAAAAGAATTTTCGTTTGTTTATGTACAATCTTCTTATAAAATATTAGCAGAAATTCTTAACATTGTTTTAGAGAAAAGACCAAGTAAGTAACATTAAGTACAACAAAATGATTATATGTTGACAAACTAACCTGAGCATACTATTGATAAGGTTTAGAATACACTGACTGCATATCCTGCAGAGAAGTAACAACCTCCAAACAAAAAGGAAAAAAAGGTGTTCTGGAAATTATAAGAAACCGTATCCAGTTCTGGATCTCTAGGGAATGTAGAAGACTTCTTCTTGGCTATTACTCCCAGGTCTGAGCGGAAGTACCTATTCAGTTCCTATCTATGGGTTAAATACATATGTTTTAAAATTATTAGTGTTTGCAAGGAATGCTTGAAATCATATAACTTTTTGAAAATTATTTGTGTTAAGGACAGTTACTTGAAGCTATAATTGTTTATGTAGAATTAAAATCACTAATTACTTGAAACCATGTATCTGCTTGAAATACTTGAAACCATATAAATGTATGTAAAATTATTTGTATTAAATAGGAATGTGTGTATATATATATATGATAGCATTGAAACAGTCAATGGTACTTGGTAACTGCCACATTCTTGGTCCAAAGATCATGTCAGCAAGAAACAGTCACCAAGCACCATAGACTGTATCAACACTATCCTAACTTGAATTTCCATATGCTCTATCACTGATATTAAGTACTCTAAATCTATTTATATAATAACCTACATTATTAATATATATATATATAACAACAGTGCATGGTTGTCACTATCTCACTTGGTGGGTTTGTGCCAGACCAAATGTGGTATAATTTGGAGAGTGCTCAATATCTGTGACAGAGCTATTATATTATATGATAATGAATAGACGTATATTAGTTTTTAAATATATTTAATTGCGAGGATGCTTATCTGCGACCACTGGTTTCATGCTGTCTTTATATGACAATCATCAGACAGAGACGTCATGAAATGAGTGATTGCAAATAAGCATCCATGCTATTAAATATATATAAAAACTAATATACATTTATTTATTATCATAATATATATATATAAATACGAGGTGCATACGATAAGTTTTCAGACATTTTTCGCATGGCACTTTTATTGATAGTACACACAAGAGACTCTAGTCCCCTTCAAAGTAATCTCCTCCGGCTGCAATGCACTTGTTATACCGCTCCAACAACTTCTCGAAGGTCCCATGGAAGTCCTCTTGTGGGAGTGTGTCAATGACCTTCACCACAGCCTCTTTCATCTCCTCAATTGTCTCATAATGACAGCCTCTGAGCTTAGGGAATAACCAAAAGTCAGAGGGAGCAAGGTCTGGACTATAGGGAGGGTGAGGAACTAGTCTGTGACAAGTATGGAGTTGTGGACTGGTGCATTGTCCCAGTGGAAATGCCCCTGACCCGATTTGAAGAGTGCTGGCCTCTTCCCTAGGAATCTCTTCCTGAACTCCCTTAAAACCTCAACATAGTAATCCTAACCCTTTGGCCAATCAACTCTGCTGTATTGACTTCCTTACTCCTCCCATACCTCTCATCATCCCTCACAGACTCCCTGCCTTCCTTGAATATCTGATGCCTCTCAAAAACAACAATGTTATAATTTCTTTGCCTTTATACAACCCTTTGAAGTTTGATACATTCTCTTAAACATTTCTAGTATTATACTGGAATGATCATAAGACACAAAAGATTGATTCTAGAAACACCAGATAATCTAATAATGATAAAGTCATAATCTTTATTTTAATAGATTTCACCTACCAGATTTCTTCAACTAGACTATCATCATAAAATATACAAATATTATATTCCTCACAGTATTCAAACAAATCAATTCATGTAATTATGAACATACAACAGGTTTTATTGCAGAAATGTGCCAGAATAAATTGAAGAATCATCCCACTGAATAGATTTTCTGTCTTTTGACAAGTACATGTTGGAATAATTTTGCCAATGCTTTTCAGTTAGATTTTTTAAATGTATTCTGCACTTGCATAAATAGTTTGTTCAATCATGCTTGCTGAAAACAAATCTGTTTATTCAACAAATATGGTAGGATCTATCATGCTGATATTATTAGCTTATTAATGATATTGTTTAAAAACTCATTTTATTTATTTATTTATAGACCAGAAAAAGTCATTTCATAATTTAAATTGTGCTCAATGTCTCGAGTTTGAACAAAGAAAAAAATGTTCCATGATCTTCAGATTGTTTTCTTTTCTATTCTTGTGTAAATTTGAACGTCCCTTAGGCTCCATATTTAACTTGTTTTATTTGATGAAGAAAATAATCATCTTAAATCCCCAACATCACGAAAACATAGAAAACTAGTTCTTAAAAGTGCATTTTTTTATTGCTGTAATTTCCAGGAAGCGACATTTTTTACTTCTATCAATATTACAGATAAATTATTTTCTTGATGAGATACTTGTGTGTGTGCATGATGGATTGCTGAAATGTTCTTGGCTTAAACAAAAAAGGAAGGACTAAGATTATTAACTATATAGGCAATACCGATTATCCATTTGCCTGATCAATGCACTTGACACATTGTTTTTACAAATTTCTATGAGTCTTCTAAAAACATGAAATAAAAATGAGCCATTCTTATCTTTTCTGTGAATGTTATATCTGTGTATGTATGCATCGATCTGTGTGTGTGTGATATCCGAAAATTAACGGGACTGACCTCACAATTTAAATTCCAATTAACAAACTACCAAATTTTCCCTTTAATGTAATCCCCTCAAGTCTGATGCACTTTCTTATTCTTTTCTTTCATGATTCTATGCACTGTTAGAAAGATTCTTTTGAGATGACTCTTAGCTCTGTCATCATGGCTCTTTTGATGGCTTCCACATTTTCAAAATGAGTCCCTTGAGCTTGGAGAAAAGAAAAAAAATTCACGGGGAACAAGATCAGGAAAATAGGGAGGTTGTTCCAGATCAATGATATTCTTCTTGGTCAAGAACAACAAGGTGCTCACCACACCCAGTCCTGTTTTTTTCTCAGACATACTGAAATCTTCTGTGATAATCTTCTAAACATTCCTTTTTCATGTCCAGCTGATTTGGAATCATTTGAACCGTTAACGAATGATTGCCATGCACCACCTGCATTACCCACTTGACTTTAAACTTAGTTCTGCTTGTTGAATGCCCCGCATGCCTAGATTCAACATAATTTATGATCACATACCCCTAAAATGGAGGAAGTGAAAGTGCATATTTGACATGAAATATTCAGGGAGTTTAAAAATTAAAAAAAATAATGCTCCAGAAACAGCTAAGAAAATTTGTAGTGTTTATGGCCAAAGTAGCCTTACTGACTGCTGAATCTGAAACAAGTTTTGTTTCAGTGATATGTCATTGAAAGATGAACCCAGACCAGGACACTCATCAGACTTTAATCAAGATGTTTTATGAGAATTAGTGGAATGCAATCAGTACAAAAGTACTTGGGAATTAGCACTTGACCTTAACACATCCTTATCCAAAATCTATCATAGGAAAAGTGTACAACCTTGGAATTTGGGTTCCTCGTGCTCTTAGAGTGAAGAATAAGAAAGATTACATATTCATAACAATTAGTCTTCTTATAAGGCAGAGAAATTATCTCTCAAAAATATCATTACAGATGAGAAAAAGTGGGACTTTTATGACAGAATTTAATGCAAAAGGTTGTGAATTGACAAGAATGAATACCCAACATCGACCCAAAAGGTGAAACTTCATGGAAGATGACATGCAGTGTGTGCAGTCGAATGACCATGATATTATTCATCTTGAGTTTTTAAACTACAATCAGATACTCAATGCAGCCTGACACTCTCTACAGCTGCAATGTGTTCATGAAAATCTAAGAAAACATTTTGCATTCATCAATCGGGGAAAAATTGTCCTTCTCCAAGAATATCCAAGGCCATATTCAGAAAGTATCATTTAGGAAAAAACTATTTAGACTGGTCTCTTCCACCCCAGCCACCATATTCACAAGACCTTGCACCAAATGATTTCTGTGTTTTTTGTTTTCAACAGAATGCACTTAATAACAAATTTTTTTTCTCAAGATCAAGTGAAAAGGTTTGTGGAAAACATTTTGAGTAAAAAACCAGCTGAAATTTTATTTGTTTATAGGAATAAACAATCTACCTGATAAATGACAAGAGCTGATTGAAAATAATGGCAAAAATTCAACTGATTGAAATTTATTCATTGTTATATTATGAATAAATCATATTTTACTAAAATGGAAATTATTTATGACTCAAACCAATATATATGTGTGTGTGTGTGTGTGTGTGTATGTATTTATATTCATACATGCATGTGTGTGTATATATATATGTATATTTCTTCAAAAAATATGCAGATGGGCCTAAATGAATGGGAAAAGAATGAAACATACATAAGCAAATAAATGTATATAAAAAGTTTGTACTAGCTGAAATAGTTATAAATATTGGGTAATAGGTGAAACTTTGAACATATTTTATGTTCCTTAGTAATAATCATTTTAGAATATTTTTTGTCAATTAAATATTTGAGCCAGATACATACAAACCGTAATTGTTTCTAACAGAAAAATATATTTTTTTATATTTTGTAATGAACTTGATATTACCCAATGGTAATTTTTTTCTTCATCATATCGCGCTGGTAGCACGGATATCCCTGACCCTCTCTCGCCACTCCTCCCCATCGTTCATCGCCCTAGGTAGGTCTTCAGGACAACATCCTGTATCCTCACATAGCTGCTGAATGTATGTTTGTGCTGGTCGTCCTGCTTTTGCACGGCCATGTGTGGGGGTCCATAAGAGTACATCACTGCTTCTCCAGCAGTGTCCTGCATGTCTGGTTCGTCTAACTTGAATAGTTTTCGTGATAGGGGGCAGGTGGCCGTACAGTTGGTGTCTTGTGGGGTGTTGCCGCCAGGACTTGTTCAAGATTGCACATAGCATTCTTGGGTAATTGCCGTCTAGCTTCTTCTCCAGCCGTTTTGTTAGCGTCCATGTAGTGCAGCCATATAGCAGTATCGATGTGACCGCTGCCTGGAAGAAACTGCGTTTCATTTTATCGGTTAATCTTTAGTCTTAAACAAGCTTGTTGCCAGGACATCTATGGTAGCCAACTCTCTAATCATTTGAAAATTAGTGAAGTGACACAGGAAAGGAAAGGATCAGAAAATGAGATATTAGGTTATAACAAAGTTGCCAGATTTATGATTTCAAGATTAATTTGACAATGTTAATAAATTCAAACTGGTTTTAGCAGTCACAGCTGGAAGAGCTGAAGATTTGTTGTCAGTCCAAGTGATGATATCAGTGACTAAATCTGGAGTTCATAGCCCATAGAATATGGCCTGAGTTGCAAGCCATTGCTGCATTGAGTTGGTTGGTAGAACTGCTATTCAATCATTGGTGGTGCTCTGGGCAATAGTTGACTTACACTGAAAGGTAGAAAATTAGTGATAAAGGTAAGACCAGTGCCCTGATAAGAACAGTAGTAGTAATGGTAAAACGAGTGCCCTGAAAAGGACAGATAAAAGTAACTAACGGCTGTGTTCATTGGTCATTACTAGGAAAACCACGGTAATGACATCCGTTCATCTGGAACTTGGGTGGTTGTACCAGTGAAAGGAACAATCAAATCATTTCTCTATGGGACATGCCCACAACTCAACTGCTAAGGTTGCCTATGATAGCTGGTTTTATAGCAAAGCTGGCTGCTTCTCTGCCAACTTCAAATTCTTCCAATTTTGGTAGGAAAAGTGTGTTGTTGGCGACCGTAGTTGACGATCTCTTTTCAATAGCTACTACACCAAGTGTAGGGAAGGGCACTACTCCTTTCCCTGGATTTCTCTACTTTAACCTTGATACATACCTTATATTGTTGAGTGTTAAGCAAGGAGGTATCAAGTACCATTTATAAAGTCTTTGGTATAATGCAACCTGGGGTTGAACCCACATCTCCCAAACCATTGGCAAAAACTCTACCCACTAGGTCAATGAGCCAGTTAATACTTCTCTTTAATTTGGTATACAATGAAACGGATCATTATACGATCTAGAGAAGGTTGAAAAAATTACTTGATATGATCAGCAGTCAGAAAATATCTCCAAAACTACTCATAGAATTAATATTCACAGAAATAGTTTTCAATTTGTGACGGAAAATTTCATTTGCTGATAACATTTGTAATCATGATGCTCTGATACCTATGATTCCAACATGAATAGTTGGTGGCTATGATAAGCAATAATACAATGTAAGAATATTATATCTTCCGTTCAAAGAGCTATCAATAAACCTCATTGATAATACTTAATTAGATTTTAAACTTAATTAGTAATACTTAATTATTATTAATTGGTGTAATGGTTATCATCATAGGAAATGGGCACGGAGACACAAGTTCAAATCCTGGACGAGGCTGATTGCATTTCACATAGCACTAATACCCTTGGGAAAGGTATGAATCCAATTATTCTCCCTTCAGCTATGGGTAAATAGTTGGACAGACTAGGTTCTTCAGCCTTGGTGAGGCGACTAGTCTATGAGAAGGAAAACTCTGAATTCAAACCTGTTAAACTCCACTTAAAAATTGACCTTGTGTCATATCCTGCCTGAGCGGAGGGATTGGGTAAATAAGAGTAATACTTAATTATCATTTTTGCAGAACAATTTCATTTTTGTTCTTTTAAAGTTTTGAAATTTTAAAATATTTATAAATATATGGCTCCCCAGTGGTTATCTATTGTTTGAGACTTTTTTGATGGGAGCACCATGACATGAATTTCCTTCTAAAGAATGAAAAGCTATTTTACATTAAAACTTAATTTGGGTCCAGTAAATATGCATACAAAATTTGATAGCCCAATGCTAAATTGTTTATCCATTTATAGAGGACAGACAAATACTTTTTAATCATCAATATAGATAGTATGATGATGTTTAAGGATTATTTTTGATGTGCCTGATTCTCTGGTCAATTTTTGTAATATTTGCCAGACATTAGCAAATAGCTTAAAAGGAAATAGTTTAAATCATATATATGCACTCACACACACAAAGGCTTGTGTTGGGAAATAATAAATAAGTGTCTCTCTTGCACAATTAGTGTGTCTATTAGGTTACTTGTGGACTATCACATGACTGTCCCTTTGCCTCTGTTCTTGGAAAAGTAGTGACATTTTCCTCTAAGTCATTAAAAAGTAAAGTCAATATGGTTATGCATTTACATCAAGTAAGCCTTTTTCTATTTTTGTACCCCTTGTACATACTGCTTGTTCATAAGATAATATCAGCATATTTTATCTGTTGGGACATGTTTTTGAATTTTTTTAATTATATTTCTGTGTATATATTAAATGTTTCTGTTCATGTCAATGAGCCTCTCTTGTCTTTCCTTGGGTTTATTTCAAGGATATGCTAATATTAGTCTGTGGGGATGGGCAACCAACTAGACACCTTCTATATCTCCAAGTAACCCAGTACTTGTATGTAAGCATGAGTTTGTTTACACATATATGAAGGCACCTGTCATGGAGAAAACATATCTACATTCTCATAAGAAACTTATATCTATGCTTGAGTACCTAAAAATTGCGGCATTGTGCCAGGTTTGACCTGATAAGTATTTACTCATTTATCTGTCTGTATGCACATTGAGTAGAACAGCTTTATGCATAATAGATCAACATTTGAAATTAAAGAAATGTTTTCAAAGGTTTGTTATCTGCAAGGGGAAAGCATTAAAATTAAACTTCTCCTGACATATCTTAAGGGAGTCTTACTATCTTTCTATTAAACTAACAAAGAATAAGAATGATTATGTTTAAGTTTTATAGTCAGGAAAATGATTTAGATGGATAAAATATCACTGTTCATCAGTAAATTATGAAATCCTGTTAAAACTGAAAATGAGTTGAGCAGCTTTTTTTGCTGCTGCAACATAAACATGCAGTTATCAAGAATATTCATTTGCCCAAGTGCTTACCCACCAACTAACTTTTATGTTAATCACTGTTACATGTTAAAGAGAAAACATTTTAGATATCAGGCAATGGAATAGATGGCATAACTTTTTTTTTCAAGGGTATATTTACATAATATTGGATGTACTCATTGTTTTAATCATAGAAAGTGGATTCAGTTACCTGAATTCAAATTCTTTAATGAAGATGTTGGCATTTCATTTCGTGCTAATCGTAAGTAAGTTAGTAAAGTTGGCAACCATAGTCAAGGGCAACCAGTGGGCTCCCTTTTCAATAGCTACTACACCGAGGTGTAGGGGAGGGCACTACTCTTTTCCCCTGGATTGCTCCACTTTACCATTGATACGTACCTTATATTACTGAGTGTTAAGCAAGGAGGTATCAAGTACCATTTTTAAAGTCTTTGGTATGACTTGACCAGGGATTGAATCCAGGTCTTCCGGACCATTGGCAAACACTCTACCCACTAGCCCAATGAGCCGGCTTCTTTGAGTTACACTATTCTCCTTCTGGCTAACGGAGTTCCAATGACATAGTCAATCACATGCTGGATTGTGACATTGTAGTGAATGAGTCTGAATTCAAGTTAGGCAATAACATTCATTTTTTGACAAATACCCTTGGGAAAGATATGAACATCCATGTGCCCACGATTATGGATTAAATAGTACCATTACTGTTCTACAAGAATAGTTTTGTCATTAAATAACTGTTATGGTACCCAACCTGCAGTCGGTAATGAACACTTCCGTGACTATTAATACAGGGCTCTGTACTTATTCCCGGCAAACACATGGCAGTCGGACTGACTTCTAACACTTTGTACATATGTTGTATTATACTTGGTTAATATACTTTGTTCCATGCAAACCTGAATTGTGTTATTCTTACGGACTCTTTACTGGTCCACAACAATAACCCATGAAGGTTGATATAACATTAAAAAAGCCAAACCAAATCCTCCAGGTATGGTTAAATTGTTGGGTGGACTAGTCTCTTAATGGCAACTATTTTAGGTGAAGGAAATTTCTCAGTTCAAATGAGTTGTAGTCTTGGAAAGGTTATTTCCTGTCTAAGACATGCAACTTGTATAGTGACCTAATGAAAAAATCAGGTTATTGGACTAATGATGTCATCAAATAAAAAGGCTGTGTTGGAATCTGACCTTACTGTAACAATTTTAAAGCTAATGTCAGTAACTGTTATGCAACTCAGTACTCCCAATCAGTTGATAATTGACAGTTAAATGCATCTATGTTCACACATACATCTGCATGTATTTACCCAACTCCCTGCTATAGACAGAATGTGAAACAAGGACAATTTTGTCTTTATTGAGAATCCTTTTTGGAGATGAGGCTTCTTAGTTTGTTTTTTTGTTGTGGTTTTTCTCTCTATGTTTCAGCCAAATTTCACCTCTGGACATCTTCAGGTGATTAAGCGCAACCTTGGTTCCAGGTGAGCATTGTCAGAAGATAGCGGTTTCAATTCCTACCCAAGCCGGCCAGAGGGTTACTTGGTCAAAACATGGTGCGATAGACAACAATTATGGAAGGCAGTAATTACTGGGGATACAGTTACAAGACTCAGCATTCCTATCCGTGGTCGCGGTTAATCATCTGAAGATGGCTAGAGGTGAAATTTGGCCGAAATGTAGTGAGAAAAACAACAAAAAAAAAACCTACCAAGATGAGGACAAAAGGCCACAATAAAATTAATTCTCAAAGACAATTTTAAATGGAGTTCAGCTGGTTTGAATTCAGAGTTTTCCTTCTCCTAGACTGGTTGCCTAAGGCAAAAGAATCCTGTCTGTTCTACTATTTGACCAAGGCTGGCAAGAGAATAGATTGATTCATGTCTTTCTCAAGGACATGATTAAGAAATGACGAACAAACAACCTTGTCCAGAATTTGAACTCAGATTGTCTATTCAATTTCCTAAAACAATTACCATTACACAAACTGCATACATATATGTACATACATATATAGACACAAATATATCTATCAATGAAATTAACATGATTTTCTTATTTTGTCACTTGAAACTTTATTATTAAAAAAATATGTATTTGGGTTCTTTTAATTTTTGTAAGAAGTGTAATCCTATTTAAAATATTGTAAACTAGAATAAATTTTAAAAAATCCTTTTTAAAAGCTGTAATTAAGTATAAAAAAGATATGCTAACTACTTGAGTTTGAGCATAAAAGAAATTTAAATACAAAATAGATATGGCATTCTGTAAGATTAATATTTTTGATAGGAAAAAATCTGTTGTTGACCATTTTGTCTTGATTATAATAAACTCTAATATTTCTATTAAACAAAAGAAACAAACTCTCAGAGAATAAAGTGATTTCCAATCTAACTCAAAACTTAATTATTGTAGTGTTGGATATTTAAATTCACATTGAGCATCAGAATTTTTCAAGAGATAACTATTAAATACTAAGTATAGAATACTTCCCCTTATTTATTTGCAGTTAATTAGAATATAATTTCAGCAAATATAAGTTAACTCAAGTTTAACAAATGCTGAAGACAGCCTTTAAATGAATATATATACATATATAAGGTATTCTTCAATCCAGTAAATCTGGAGTAGGGAAGAATTCCATCTGGACTAATAAATTATTCAAATATTTAAATATTCCTGGTAAAGAGCTCTTTATTTTCTTGTTAGATCTGATGAAGTCCCGTTAAAATTTATTTTGGAGTCTTTGATTCATATCAATGCTCTTAACAGGATGGAAATAAATTTATCATCCTAATGTGACCAAATATTGTTTTTTCTTGAAATTATATATATATATATATATACCCACACATACATGATGCACTATGTACATTGGCACATTTATAGATCTACCAATTTATCAAAATAGAATATATATATATATATATATATATATATATATATATATATGCACACAAATACACACATTTATAATTCACTGGGTTTGTTACCTATAAACACCTTGGCTAATGAAGCAATCTTGTTGAAACTTCACATGTGAATTTGTTGCACCTCAAGTAGTGTTTTAAGGGTGTTTGTTGAGAATCCCCACCTCCACTACTCATGAAAGTATCCAGAACATTCTTTGCTTAAGATTGATTGGGAAGATCTAATTCATCCATAAAGCAAATAAAACTGGCATCTGTCAGAATGCCCCCATAGTAAGGGTGTATGATTACCTCCATTGCTTGCAAGATAATTTTTTCAACCACTGCCATCCATTATCATAGAAATATATCATACTAGTAAATGTAGAAAAATAACTTGTTCTCATTTTCAAACACCATGCGGTAGTAAGAAGTTAGTTTCACTAGTTTGTTAATAAGAACTTGACATTTCTGTCAGAGGCACACTATTCACACAGACATGTATATAATTCCACACGCAACCAAAAATGACAAGGAAATTTCACAAGTATGTACTGTGTGTCACAAATACAATTTCTTTCATATATATATATATATATATATATATATATATATATATATATATATATATATATATTCATGATAGATTTGAAGATCTGTTAAAGAATCAACTAATTTTGTCCAAGTCACTTAGACACCGCAAATTGTTATTCATAAAGGATGATTTTTAATTGTAACTCTTGGTGCGACTTTCTGTAGGCTGCATATATTACAAGCACAAACTGGCTCCACTTCTTTTTGAGTTCTAATGATCATCCAAGACCTTTATTATGAACATCTTGTTGATTCCCATTTCTTATAACAATCAAAAATTTATTGTTCAGTCAGTGATGTCGCACCCTAATAAGTTTTTGTTCTGTCCAATTCAATTCAAGTATACAAAATGCCTTTTCAACAATTATATTTTTTACATATGAACTGAGAATGGAACACCCGATGGGACCATAAACATTACTAATAAACTTTTGATAATAATCATCCCAAACTTTCAGAAGTGTCAATAGTCTTTTTTGAATAAGTAAATTCTATGGGAAGTCAAAAGTTTTGCAATATTTTTGTACATGCTAGGTTGCTGTACATTTATCATATGATCAAAACAGTTCAAGCAGTGGAAGGTATCTACTATCATTGGTAGTATCATCATAGTTGATGTTCTGATACATTATGCGTTGCTCCCCTTAATGGGTAATTTAAAAATTGTACTGATGAATGTGCAACATAATCAAATTTAGGAATTTATGCTTTATGAGTTTAAACTGAGCCATAATACTACAGAAGCAACCAAAAACATTTGCTCTGCATATGGTGAAAGGGCAGTTGATTACAGTACAGTTACCAGATTGTTCAAAAATCTCAGATTGCAAGAACCTTAATTATTAGGTAAATTTAGGTAAACTTAAAACCGTGGATTTCAAGGCTACATAACAGAAAATTAGGTAAATAGTACTCAGTGAGTATCAGGCGGGTGTGGCATTTCACAATCCATTGTGGTTTGTCACTTTGACAACCTTAGCAAAAGCATCTGGAGCTACTGAATTTTGCCTCCCATTATCAAAGTATTGAAAAACTTTTGACTCACTCAAGTATTTGAAACTGTTTAGTTCTTTCATATACATTATATAATCTTTAGTAATTTCACTCATGTATATAGCATAAAAGAAATTACATATATATATATATATATATATATATATTTCCTTGTTTTGTACCTCTTTCCTGTCTGCCTAGAATGTCAATAAAAATTTGTTAAGTTGTAGGAATTGTCTTTAAATTAATTTCTGAGAGGAACCTACATTTCTTATTCCACACTCTTTCAAATTATACTCTACGAAAATGGTAAGTGCATTATTCTTAGTTTTTTATCATAACTACTCTACAAAAACGCAGCATTAACAAAAGCAGGGATACTTGAAAATATAATCGTGTACTAATTTTCTGCATCAAGAATTGTTACTTGTAGCTATATATATATATATACAAAGGATTTTTATCAATTACTAACTTTGGGATTAAATAACACAGCAAAGGCTACTTTTTTTCTTCAAAGATGGCTTGGGCATTAAATAACCCACAAAGGTTGATATGTCATTAAACAAAGAAAACCAAGATCCATTTGATATCACTAATATTTAACTCTGTTCAGTCATTCTTTATAACATTTTTATAAGTCAAATCTAAAATGAAAGTTCTATTCATAAAACATTCCTGAGATTTCTCAATGTGAGTTATTTAAAGAATCACCCATCTAAATCAAAATACATGACAGAAATTACTGTACCTTAAATTCTTAATCATGCCTTTTAATCTTTGATTCTCAATCATCATCTTAAGTCTTGAATTATTAATCAAATTTTCCCAATCCTTAATTTTGAGTTATGTCTTTTGACCCCAACATGTCATAAATCTAAAATTTTTCACATTGCAATCAAAAATTATATCAATGAAAACAAACAAAAATTCAATAGATGAGACATTTCTGTCCAAGCCTTCTTCTTGCTGCCTTCCATGTTTATTCTTGTTTGGTTTGCTTTTTGGTTGCTAGTGAATAAATGAACATGAACAATTGGGAAATAAATAAATTTGTTTTCTTCTGTTTCATTGTTAAATAATTTGTTGTTATTTTTTCCTTTCATTATCCCCTTTTTTTCCTTTTTCTGCCTGCATTTATATCATTCATATTTCTTCATATTCTTCTAAATTTTCAGACTCATTTCAAAATTTATGGTAATATCAAATTTTACAATCATGTCTGAGATGTCAAAAACTTTGTAAAGCATTTCTCAGTATGTCTCCAGTTTCTTTTAATAGCTAATTAGAAAGTGAAAAGTATTTCTTTACAGATTAAAACTTGATTGAATGTTTAGAAGAATCCTGGAAATTTTAATTCCTCAATTTTCATTTGAAGGTAATTATTTTAAGTGGTTATTAAATAATTATATTTTTTCTAAAAAGATCACAAAAGTCATTTATTTTCAAAATGACTGAACAAGATCAGAATGGAAATGTTCAAAATATGAAAAAGAATCAGGATCATCAACTTAGTATCAAAATTAACAAAAATTTCTCTTCCAAATCTCTAAATGTATTTTTTCGTTTTTCATAAGTTTTTTCATCCATCATAAAAAAAACCAGCAAATTCCTCTTACTTTCTTAATCTCTCTCTCTCTCTCTCTCTATATATATATATATATATATTGTAAAAGAGAAATAGACTTACCCCCAGAAAAACGTGCTCGTGTGTGCCTGGCATGCAAAAGCGAAAATGGCCACTCTAATGTCATGTTTTAAGAACTCACAATCTCGGATTCTCATGAGACAGATGAGACTTGACAAGGACGTGTGCAAAGCTCTAAGCCTATAAAAAGAGCCTGGGCGACAGAGACGGGCAGTGTTCGTAGGTTGGCGAGATAGGTTATTTCGTGATTTGGAATAGACATTTCAGGAGGCACTTTTTCTAAGCAAGAGACATTTGTGCTGGGCAGTGATAAAAGAAAAGCATTCTGAATTAAGCTTTCTGACAGTGAAGCATCCCCTAATTACTATATATATATATATATATATATATATGGAGAGAGAGAGTGAGTTAGGTCAGAGTCAACTAAGTCAATGGTACTGAGTGACTCATTTTCTCACTTATACAATCAACAGACCAAGTACTTGGTCCTACTTCATGTATAGTCTAACACTGATATGGAGTTCTCTTAAATCATAAATATATCAAAGTACATTGTTTATATATATATATATATATATATATAATAACATTCAACTGTATGATTGAGAAATATGACTAAAAAATGAAAAATACATTGTTTGAATTGACAATTGACTATTACAAGTTTTGCTGGTACATCTTCACTACACCTAACAAAATTGTTTATTCATCTTTTTATAAATGATGATAAATTGTTGATGTGTAAATTGTAATGGACAGAGATGCTGCATGGCAGTTTATTAGGAGCTTTTAAAACATGATCAAATTTGAACATGTTTTTGTTTATTATAAGATATAAGTAAAGTTTATTGTTGAGGAGTCATCTAGTTAATGATTTAGCAATAATTCTATAAAAAAGAACTGAAGATTATCATTGTTGAAGAAAACTATTGCATTTGCTTTGTCTCTTTTAATTAAATTTATTCAGTTTTTGCTTAGTAATATTCTGTTATATCTTAACATCACTTGGGCAAAAATAGATATGTATTAAATAATTTGAGTTGTTGTTTTATTGTGTATTGTGAAATCCGAGTACACTCTAAACACCCGCATAACACACAGAAATAATCAGGACCATAATTTTCATCCAGAAAGGTCTACATAATTAAAAAGTACCAAACAAATCAAAACACTGTTAAGTAATGCTGATGGTTAAAATTACTTAAGCTTAATCAAACAAAAGATTTTAATTTGTAGAGCCTTTATTTTTCTGTTAAAAATGTTGATACCAGTATTCAATAATGAGTATCTTTTTTAATCAGAGATTTACTTTTTGTTCCTATTCTAAACAAAAATTTTACATGCCTAGTGTTTGACATTATCTTTGATTTCCAGTGTTAGTTGCAGTTAGCATCACTAACACTTATAAAGATGTCAACACATGTATACGTAAAGTATGGTCTACTATTGACTGGTTAACAATCACATGGAAATCTGATCATTCTGATAAAACAAAAAGTTGTAGCCATGTCTGTACTATTCTATGGTTGCAACTCCTGGACTTTAATAAAATGCTTGAAGGAAAACCTTGAAGGGAACTACACAATGATGGTGTGTACTGTTTTGAATGAATCCAGGAAGCAGCTTCTAAATAAACAGCAGCTGTACTGCCACCTACCTCCCATCCTACAAACCATCCAAGTAAGATGAACAAGATATGTTTGTTTCTAAAGATGAACCCATTGATAACTTTATCCTATAGACTACTACATCTGGTCATACCAGTGTTGACTGAACAGCAAAATATTACATCAATAAATTCTTCAGATACTGGATGCAGTCTTGAGGATTTGCCAAAAGTGATGGCTGATAGAGACAGATGGCAAGATAGAGTCAAAAGAATCCATACAGTTAGCACACCTTAATGGTCAGTGTATGATATTATCGTTTTATTTCCTGTATTTGTAGCAATTAGCACCACTAACACTTTAAGTATATTCATCTAGTTGTTATCATTCTACCATGTTCAAATTCAAATATTTATCATTTGTCAGGAAATGTATAATCATTAAATCAGACTCTCTCTGCAGTAGAGTTGCCTACACAATTGTTGATGATGATCAGTTCCTTCTACTTGTCTCAGAGCCATAATTACTTGTGCTGATATCATGAAAACTTTAGTCAAAAAGAGGCAAGTTACGAAGACAGAAAGTTGATAACACCACTTAAAACTTTGTTTTCCCGTTAATCTTTGTTTGCAGAAGCCAAATTCTGTCAAAGATTTCTATTATCAAGTCAGAAATTTCTTTCGTTTTTTTTTTTTTTTTGTACCTTTTTTAAGTTAAAGTATTTCTAAAAATATTGCAAAAACTGTTTAACCTTGAAACACTAATGAGTAATTTATCTTTCAGATTTGAAACAACTCGCTTTAAAATTAGATCAGTAGGGAAGGTTAAAGAAAAATATAAAAACAAAAAAATTAGTCTAGATTACTACATTTTTTTTTCATAAAAGATTTTATATTATTTTTCAATGTGGCAAAATAATTAAAAAAAAAATATTTCACAACTTACAATACTGTAAAGTTAATTGATTCTAGAAATGAAATTCCTATTTTTCACCTTCAAAATGAAAGTCATATAAATTTATTAATTTTAGATGTAAAAAATTCTGAGAAACTTAAAAGATCTGAATGAAATAAATTAATCTCAGTTTATTGGATTTCTACTGAGAATCATCATCATCATCATCATCATATCGTGCTGGCAGCACGGATATCCCTGACCCTCTCTCGCCACTCCTCCCTATCGTTCATCGCCCTAGGTAGGTCTTCAGGACAACAACCTGTATCCTCACATAGCTGCTGAATGTACGTTCGTGCTGGTCGTCCTGCTTTTGCGCGGCCGTGTGTGGGGATCCATAAGAGTACATCTCTTATGAGTTCATCTCTGCTTCTCCAGCAATGTCCTGCATGTCTGGTTCGCCTAACTTGAATAGATTTCGTGATAGGGGGCAGGTGTCCGTACAGTTGGTGTCTTGTGGGGTGTTGCTGCCAGGACTTGTTGAGGATTGCACGCAGCATTCTTGTGTAATTGCCATCTAGTTTCTTCTCCAGCCGTTTTGTTAGCGTCCATGTAGTGCATCCATATAGCAGTATCGATGTGACCGCTGCCTGGAAGAAACTGCGTTTCATTTTATCGGTTAGGTCTGATTTCCATAAAAAAAAAAAAAAAAGAAAAAAACCAAAATGGCTTCCGAAGAAATAGATCTACGACCTCCCAAATACTAACCATCCGCAGAATCCTTGAGGGTGTACGGGCAAAGAACCTACAAGCGACATTAATATTTGTCGACTTTACCAAGGCTTTCGACTCCATTCACAGAGGAAAGATGGAACAAATCCTACTAGCGTACGGCATACCTAAAGAAACCGTAGCGGCAATAACGATTCTCTATAGAAACACTAAAGTAAAAGTACGATCACCAGATGGAGACACAGAATACTTCGACATTGTAGCAGGAGTACTACAAGGGGACACGCTGGCTCCGTATCTCTTTATCATTTGTCTAGACTACGTACTTAGAACATCGATTGACAAAATCAAAGAGAATGGCTTCGAACTGACGAAGAAAAGAAGCAGAAGATATCCCGCAACAACAATTACCGACGCCGACTACGCCGATGACATAGCGATACTGGCAAATACACCTGACCAAGCCGAAACACTTCTGCATAGCCTGGAACGAGCAGCAGCAAGCATAGGCCTCCATGTTAATGCACACAAAACGGAATATATGTGCTATAACCAAACAGGGGACATCTCCACTCTAGAAGGAACCCCTCTTAAACTAGTAGACAAATTCACGTACCTAGGAAGCAGCGTCGAATCAACCGAAAAGGACATCGAAACGAGGTTAACGAAAGCATGGACAGCTATCAATAGGCTATCGACTATATGGAAATCAGACCTACTGAGAATAATTACTGTTAATTAATGTAGACATTTCCGATAAAAGCTTTTATATGAAAATAAAGGAATGGATTTAACAGCATTAAATCTATTTAAACATTCACATCATCGCTGAGTTCTGATAATTAGATATTGGGGGCTGAACAAGAGACTTGGTAATCTTAAATGATAAATTCAGATGATGTCATTATCATCATGTCATGCCTCTAGCATGGATTCCTCTGAGTCTCCCTTGCCACTTGTCTCTACCATCCCTTACTTTCTGCTGGTCTTCTAGACTACATCCTGTGTCCACACAGAGCTGTTGTAGATTAGTTCTCGCTGGTCGTCCAGTACTTGCTCATCCATGTGAAGGGGTCCAGAGGAGCATGTTGCTTATGAGTACATCCTTCTCATATAAATTGCCGTATTTGATATACATACATTATGCACATATTTTCATAATTCGTCTATTTCAGTTGTTTCTTTGTTTCATTTCATTTTCTTTTGTTGTTGTTGATAGTTATCGAGTTTGATGCAAAACGACAAAATTTGGTAAGCATATTTCTTTAAGCTAAGAAAAATTTGTAGTCAGCAAGTTTGAACTCCGGAAATATTCGCATAATATTTTTGCTTATTTAGGACTGACTATCAAGGCCATGAATATGACATGTTTTAATCAGAGCATCTCTTAAGTGTAATTCCCTTAAATCATAAAACACTTTCTCAACTAAGTGAAAATTTTCACAGAGAAATGTGGTTAATTTAGTTTCTTTGTTTAATGGCATATCAAACTTTCTACTTATTTAATGCCAAAGTCATCCTTGTAGAAGAAAACTATATAAGGATGTTCATACCTTTCCAAAGGGTATTAGCCCAAAAGTGAATGCAATAGTATGACTGGAATTCAAATTCGCTTCAGAGGCTCTTCCACAGAACAATATGAATTTCATAAAATAATAAAAAAGCAAATAATTGCAAAGTTGCTTCTGTGATATCAAGCTGTATTTTATAATAACAAATAATATGTAACTGTTTGATTAATGCATTTACACCAACTCCTCTGCCACAAATTGGATGCAACACAAAGTCATCAAAGGACAACTGATTTAAATTCAGAGTTTTCCTTCAAGATTGATTGTTTAACCAAGATTAAAAATCCCAGTCTGCCCTACTGTTTATCAATAAATGGTAGGAGAACTGATAGATTCATGCCTTTCTCAAGAGGATTAGTGCTTTGTGCAATGCCTTCAGCCTCATCCAGGATTTGAATCCAAGCTGCTAATTCTATTTCTTACAATGATAACCATTACATTGCTCGTACCTCCAGCTGGTTGATGTAAACTTTTAGCTGACCACAATGATTGTAAAATGATTAATGAGGATTCAAGTCTTACCCAGCAAAGATGGGTATTTCAGCTAGTATGATTAAAGATTACATAGCGTTTAACTAATTGTAGCACATTTGATAACATATGAAATCAAAATAACTTTGAGCAACCAATTGTACTGTCAACCTTATTTTCACCATTTTAAAAATACAGAAGTTTGCTACTCTTAGCATCAGAAACCGCAGAGGTTATCTACCTTTTAGGCTTCTCCAAGTTCTTAGCATAATGTTTAAATTCAAAAATATTCTCTGTTTCTCTCTTTTTGCAGTTTGCCATCATTTTTGTCAGAACACGATTCAATGCTTCATCTTTCACAGGTAGGAATTTTTATTTTTCTCCCTTGCTTGCTGGAACATTTAGCTTTTAAGTGCTACTTTTCTGTGGTGACTAAATAATTTCAAAGTAAATTACTTTTCTCATCTTTATTATGACTAACCGGAAATTATTTTCATTTCAACTAATTTATTGCCAATCAACCTCATAATTGTATTCAGTTGAAATTCTAATAAACAGTAAATATGTTTAATTTTACTTTACTGCATTAATTGTTACCTTAATTATTGTATTTGAGGAGACAATAAATAATTGTCTTCTTTCGACACCTTGTGGTTACCTAAGAATTCCACTATCCATCTTTGTCTCATTTGTTGAACTGTAAAAACATATCTGTTTGCCTCTGTTTTTTGAACATGAGAGACATTGTCTCTTGTTTCATCATTGAAGCATAAAGCACACATCACTATGAGCATCAAACTCAAGTAAGACTTTTTACTTTTTTTACTCCTTTCATATACTGCTTCTTCACAGAACAAGATGTGCCAATTTTATCTATGGGGAAATGTTTTTGTATCTTTGTCAATACTTCTTGTATGTATATCATGTATATATTAAATGTTTCTGTATGTGTAAATAGCATATCTTCTTATTCCTGGATATACTCATGCTAATACTGGACCTTGATGTGTGGGGACCTAACTAAATACCTCCCTACTTTCAATCAGCTCAATAACTGCTTTACAGTTAAAGGGCAAAACTTTCCAATTATACTTTAATAAGAGTCCTAATGGAAAACGAATTATATTCAGTAAGTGATCTTAGAATAATACGATAAACCTCTTCACCACCAGATTGTTTCTCTTATAACTTTACCAAAGTTTTAATATGCAAATGTACAGCAAACTTTGAGTCAACAAGAAGTTGTACT
This sequence comes from Sepioteuthis lessoniana, assembly GCA_963585895.1. Taxonomy (NCBI): domain Eukaryota; kingdom Metazoa; phylum Mollusca; class Cephalopoda; order Myopsida; family Loliginidae; genus Sepioteuthis; species Sepioteuthis lessoniana. The sequence goes on from OY757916.1 coordinate 92,223,804, forward strand.
TTTTCTTGATACATTAAAAGGTGTCCATGGATACAATTTTATTGAATATGTCTAAGATTTTTCTTATATTGTTCTTAATCTTTAAGCCCGACAATAATCTCAAAATTCAAGTTAAGCACTTAAATAAATATTTAGATTTTTTTTTTTTTTGAAATAGCAATATTTGTTAATCCTTATCTTATCTCTAAATAAAAATAAGGTAGAAAATATTTCAGATGATTCAGGTGTCACTGTTCATGGAAAATAGAGAGATGTGATTTAATCACGAAAGATTACCACTTCAGATTTACTTGTACCACTTAATACTGTAAATCTGTATTTCTCCATTTCCCTTGATCTTTGAAAGTGAATTTAAAAGTAAAAAGAAAATCACCAAAGGAAAAGTGGATAATGGAAGTCTAAGGTGATTAATTTGCTGAGATAAGATGATACATGAAGAGCAAGACAGACCAAATAAAAAGAAAAAAAAATCAGTCTTAGAAAGTTAAAGAGGAAAAGGAATTGTTTATTGATATTTGAGCAGAGTTCCTTTGCATGGGCTAGGATAAATGAACTCAGACTTTTGTTTTTAATTTTGACAATGTCCCTCTTAAGTTTATTTTTCATGATAAAACTAAGGAGTCCATGTTTAAATGTAAGTTTTAGTTGGAAAGAGGGAAAATTCAAATGCAATTTAATCAATATTAGAAGATTAAAAGTTGAACATCGATGAAGTTCAAAAATTTACTCAAAATACATTTGTCACCAAAGCATGTTAATGCTTTGGGGTGGGAGGTTATTTTTTAATGATTGACTGACTGATTTTAATGGCATGTCAACCCATCTGGGGTTATGCCTAGAGGTTAGAGAATCGCGTTTATTGTACATTCTAATTTACATTTTTGGGTAACTGTTTCTTAAGATGTTCTTCCTTTACACACAGACCAATAAAATATGATTAGTTTTTATACAGATTCATGGGACCCTAACAGGTACTACCACATAGGGTTATAGTGGGCTGGGAGTAAAAGCAATGAAGGGATATTCCACACACCTGATAGTTCCAAAACTGAAGCCTCATCAAATGCAGATTAGCATCATACACAAGACACCCTTTCTTAGGGTGTTCTTACATCTATGTATGGAATACGGACAATGTAGTCTAAGCCAACTAGCAGGATAGCCTAGTTAGCAGGGCCTGTAGAATACACCTACTGCATCACTGCAAAAGAGCAATTGAACATACAACATCTAGTTAATTTTACAAAAGTCTCTGACAATGAAGTTTTTACTTTGAAATTAATTGGACACAAATAATTATTATTTCACATTGCAATAGCCTTCTAAATTAATACAATAAAATAATTTCTGCAATGCTTTGAGCAAATTACAAAATACTTTTATTAAAAAATCTGATTGTGAGGCTCTGCTTATGCTGGAGTTTTGGGGAATGCAAAGTAAGTACGCCTTCACTGCCATTACTCTTAGGTCCTCTCTGAGGCAGAGTGGTAGCACCAGAAAGGGTCCTATATATGGATCAAATGGAAATGTTTGACATTTAAACTGAGTGCAAACAAATGACTGAAGCTAAATTGAATTGTTTGAAATAGAATGGTTAGATCATTTGTGTGTAAACAAATGACTGATGTTTAATTGAATTGTTAGAGATACATAGCAAGACTTGGAACCATCTAATTCTCTTGGCGTGCTAAATTGAATCATTAGAAGTAGAACTATTGGATCATTTTACTATGTGTATCTACAAAATATGTTAACAAATCATGTATTTAATATATGTGTATAAACAGGATTTGACATTAAATAGCCAAAAATAGTTGATATGCCATAAAACAAACGACTAACAGGAAGGTTTGTCTAGTAAAGACTAAAACACATTAATTATATAAGGTTTTTCCTCTTTGAATTGCCATGTCAGCAGGGTTTATTATATGCTGACTATATCTCCCAGGGATGTCCTAGATATAACATTAAACTGCATATGATGGTGTGGCTCCAGTTCTGTAGCTATGGGAAGAGTGAAGTACATCTTCATTGCCACTACAACCTGGAGTAGTAATACTTGTCAGAGTGACACCTATTGGCAAAATAGGTCTGTTTAAAAATTATTTATAACCAATTAGACCATGTACAAAAAACAACTCTTAAGAAGCAACTATACAAAAGATAAAAAACATGAATTTACAATGAATGTGATTCCTTAACATCTAAGCATAAAATAACCCTAAACAGGTTGTCGTCTCATGAAAATAAATCTCTCAGTCCTTCTTAAAACTTCCTTTTGTCATTCACAAACTACAGTAAATAATAACTGCTTCCCAGCAATGCTATTATGTCTTTGGAAATAACCATTGTTCAATTTATGCTGATGCATATAAGTAAAAAAAAATCATATGTCATTTGCATTATAGTGGAACATTGTAAGCAAATGGTACCAAGACATAAATATTTGAGTTATCAAAAAAACTAGCAGCTAAAAGAAGGAGAAATTGCCAGATTTCAACATCTCTTCCAGGGTGCTAGGTGTAACAAAATATGCTTGATCAAACTCTTTGGGCATAGATCACCATGATTAAGTCATGACAGGGGCCTAGATGTCACCCACTTGATGTAGTGGTGGCTTGTTCTGTGATCTGCAATATATATGTGTATATATATATATATATATATATATATATAATCATGGTTTTTGTGATTCAGTCTCTTTTTTTTTTTGGCGTCTGGGGTTCAAAGAGACAAACATAAAACAAGGAACCATTCAAAAATAGCAGAAGAATGAATAAAGTTAGCTTGCATGTGGTGTCCATTGTCCATTTCTTCCTGATTCTATGGCCCCAGAGAATGAACATAGAGAATAAAGCAAAAGTTCTAATGCTATAACTGTTTTTTTACCTCTCCAGTCAACAATTAAACTTTACAAACATAGCAATTGTCAGTGACAATGATAGAACTGGTGTTATCTTAAAATATTGAAAACTAAATGGTTAGCAAGTTGTCTACAACAAATTTTATGCTAGAATAGACATTGCTGCTACAATATCAGTGATTAGCACTAAACTTTTTAAAATAGAAATATTTATAATGAAGTTACAAGGTCTATTAAAATTGGTTTTTAAAATAATCTTAAACTAAATAGAATTATTTTGTTCCAGTCACAGATTGGCAAATATCAAATATATTTGATTCTTTATATATAGCAACTATCGTTACCAGACATTGGCATAATGGTTAGAGTGTTCACCAATGGCCTGGGAGACCAGGGTTCAATCCCAGGTCGAGTCATACCAAAAAATGGTACTTGATACTACCTTGCTTAACACTCAGCATTATAAGGTAAGTATCAAGGGTAAAGTGAAATAATCCAAGTAAAGGAGTAACACCCTCCCCTACACCTTGGTGTAGTAGCTATCGAAAAGGGAGCCTACAGGTCACCCTCAACTATGGTCACCAACTTTATTTTTACTTTACTTATATATGGCAAAAATCATAAGAATCAAAGCAAATTAACTCTTTTCTTTTACATCAGTTCCACCATCTCTTGCTAATAATTTGGCACTCTTTCAAACCTACAAATTTAATCAAATACTCGTTAGTATTATTGAGTCTCTGTACTTGAGTTAAACTTCTTTACATGGATCTCAACATTGAGCTGAGAACCAGACCCTGATTTGACCATATTTGAAAAATGTTAATAATTTTTGTGTGCTTACAAATGTATCTTGAGAATTTTTAAGTTAGAAAGAATCAGATGAGACTTTTGGAGCCGGTTCAAACTCTAACTGGATTTGTAATATCAATTGATTTGCTCATAACACACACATGCTGCAAAATTTGCATTTAAATTGAATTTGGTGAATAATCTTTTGGCATTTTGACTGTTTACATGTTAATTCTAATTAAAGGCTTTGGATATGGTTCAAGATTCAATCAATGCAATTATATTATTGCAAAGCTTGAATAAAATTCATTGCCAATATATTTTCTACTATTGATGAACAAAAAAAATTATCAGAAGGTCAGCTGTTATCAACTTTTTGAACTATAATAAGACAAGTACTGACTACTGTTGCTAAAGAATTATATTCTTTGGTCTATAAAAGACATTGGTTCAAACAAATAATTTATACACCTTTTGTAGATTATTGCTTTAAATTCCTGAATTTCTGAGTTCTATTGCATCACTTTTATTTGTTTTTGTGCTGAAAAAAATTCTCATTTAAATCTATTTTATTTTCAATTTTTTTCCTTTATTTTAGATATGGCAATAAATGGAGACCATCATGAAAAGAATGATAGTTTTCCACAATAATCCTTACAGATAGCCTTATTATCTTGCCCAACACATTTATTACTTCATGTAAATTAATCATATCCTTCCTACTTTAATACTTTGCAAAGAATTTTTTTTATAGTGGATAATGTGTTAACGTATCTTATGTATACCACAAACACACACACACACACACACACACACACACACATATATATATATATATATATATATATATATATATATATATATATTATGGCTAGTTGAAATATATGTAAGGAAGAAACATGCATTTCTTTTGTATTTGCTAACATTGTGACAATGTCAAAAATGATTATCTAGTTAGATATTTTTATTATTTAAAGATAGAATATTCAATATATTGTATTGTCTATAAAGTATTTGGAGCCAGGAGTTTAAATGCTGTAGAATTTGTGATAAAAAGCATTATTTTACTTATTTCATGTAAGTAAAAACAAAGATTTAAATCCATAAAGCAAATGTTTACTTAAAATATCTGATGATACTTTGTGAAAAAAAAAGAACAAAAAAAAACAGTTATATTGAAACTAACAAAACAACTGTATAATAAATGTCTTGGATCGATCATGTCAAATTTTGAGGTGTTAGATCAATCAACTTATTGTATAAAACACAAATGAATACAAACAAATCAAAATCTATTATAAAGTCAAATAGGAAGTCCAGTCCTTACAAGAAAGTATATAAAAGAGACAGAGGGAGGAATGAAACATCTGGTTTTGATAAAGAATAAAAGAATGAGCAAACGATCAATTTCTGATTTTATATGAGTAATATCCTTTTTATAGTAATGCTCTTAAGAAATGAATAATTTCAATCCTTCTTGTCTCTTGTTTCATCTTTCTGATCTTAACTTTTTCCGGGTTTTTTTTATTATGACAGGAAAAACAAAGCACATAAACTTCAGTTTCCAATCTTTTTAAATAGTTTTCAAATGACCATTATTCTTTTAATTTAATTTAAATTTTTAAATATTGTTGCTATGAAAGTAATAATAACTTACAAGTAAAAATATCCAGCTCATTGATAAATTTATGATTGACATTTTGAAAGTAAAAATTCCAATTTCTTTCAACAGAAACTTGAGTTAAGCAGCATGATATCTCAAGTCTGAGCGAGAGAAGAAAAAAAAAAGAGAGAAGATAACTTAGATCCTATTCAAAATTCCATTTTATTATATGGAAGAAAAATATTTACAATTTTGTTTTGGTTTTGTACTGATGTGTTTGGGAAAGTCCAGTATTAATGTAGACATTTCAAGTATATGTGCTAACTGGAAAAAGTGACAAGTAACACAACAATGGAGACGAGATGCATTTGAAAAAAAAAAGTTGTTCTCAGTTGTGGTTGTTTGAGATGCCTTTTGCTTATTCAGGAAGATGTCTTGTTGTATTTGAGAAGGACCATGTGAAAAATTGACCTGTAAGGTGAGCCTGCTAAAAGCTTATTGCACCAACGATCATAGATGATTAAACTGCCTCCTGGAAGTGTTTTCTCACTCTGCTGCCTAGGTCCGGGCACCTCGGGTGGTGTAATGGTTAGCAAGGTAGCACTAGCAAACCTACACGAGTGAGTTCGATTCTCATTGGGTGCCCAATTCATGCGGCCTTGTGCTACATCTAAGCAAAAAAGCTTAGTAAATTACCTCTGCTGCCTTGGTCTTTTCTGTTTTTGGGGTCAAATCAGATTTTCTTTATATAGTTCACAAATGGCTCAGATTGGCTTTTAAGAGAATCACATAGCTTATTTTCTTATTGGTTGGAAAATATTTCTCTCATATTTGTCCTGGAAGTAAGTGAATGGAGCCAGTCTAATTTTGGTCTTTCTTTGCTATTTGAATGATGGCTGTTGAGATGAAGACTTTCACTTGGGTTATTGCAAGGAATTCTAACAGGTTACAACATCACTTTGTTTTAAAAATTGTATTGTCCAACTGCTTCAGCCTCACTGGGTCATTGTCTCTTGTATTGTCTCAAAGTCTTCTCCCTTCAGCTAAACTATAGTGCATAATAGGCTCTTTAAACTTGAAATGGAAACCAATCAAGGAGAAGGAAATCTCTGAATTCAAACTCCAGTTAAAAGCTGACCTGGAGTCATATCTCACTTGTGATGAGGAGTCAGTAAATAAATATTGCTGTGATTTCACAACAAAATCTTTCTGTTGAATTGAACCTGTCTCAGTAAAATTTCTATCCCAAAGCAATATAGTTTTCTCTCTAGAACTATTCTGTGTTAACCTACTTTGGAATAATTATGAAATAATCAAAGCACTGCAATGACAGTCATTATTTTTTAAAAAATAAGTTTCAATTACAAATTCACAGTGTTCACTAATCCACATGATAATGGTAACTTAAATGACATAGCTACTGCTACTGGCCATATCCCCCATCTACTCACTGTGATGAGTTTCTGCACAGGTGTTATTTTATATCTGGGATATCACTTTGCAGGTCTCACTAGTTCACAATTAGATAGATCAAGATTTTAGCCACCAAACACTATTTTTCATCATAGTCACCATCATTGGCTCTCCCATAGATAATATTACACGATTATTACAGATGAGTAAACCCAAGTATCCTTTTTAGTTATTCTATATAGCCTTGCTTTGAGGTACAGTTTAATAAACTGTTTTAACAAAATACATGCCGCCCAGTCATCTGGGGCGGTAGAATACACCGACTGCATCTCTACAGAAGAGTAGAACCCTCCCCTTCCACAACAAGTGTCCTGCATATGACATTAAACAATCTGATGGTGAGACTCCAGTAATGCTAAAGCCTTGGAGAATGCAATGTATCCTTTCATTGCCATCACTCCTAGGTCCACTCTCGCCTAGATGGTAGCACCTGACAAGGTGCTATCTATGGGTCAAATAGAACTGTTTGACATTTAAACTGAGTCCAGACAGATGACTTATGCTAAATTGAATTGTTTGAAATAGAACTGTTTGATCATTCAACTGTGTGTAAACAAATGACTGATGTTTAATTGAACTGTTAGTTATACATAGCAATAATTGGAATCATTAAACTTTGTTGACTCATGCTAAATTGAATCGTCAGAAATAAAATTGTTGGATCATTTAACTGTGTGTATCTAAAAAATGTATTTACAAATCATATATTTGACATATATGTAAAAACAGGGTTTGGCATTAAATAAACAATGATGGTTGATATGCCATAAAACCAAAGCAAACTAAAATACATGTGACCTGAACATAACTAATATAAACCCACACAAGTCCTTTTAAAATATTGGCTATGGATTTTTGCTGAAGTGAAGAAGAACCTAAGTATTATGCTGGCAAGAGTTTTACTCCAAAAGGAATGCCTCCAGTTTTATAATGTTGTCCTGTCATCACATATTGAGGTGGATGGTAGAGCAATAACCTCTTTCATTGACAGCTAGATGATAGTCTAAAAAATGCCATTAACCCACTTTAGTGTTAATGCATTCAGGAGTCAACCCACGAAATGAAGAGTTTATTCACATCAATTGGACAAATGAAAGATTGACTAAAAGGACAACATTTTCCTGACAATTACACAGTCATCATTGGTCTAAGTAAAAGTAAAGTGAATCTTCTCTGCTGGTACAGATTATTACAATTTTGCCATGTAGGATCTTATACAGTGGTGATGACTATAAAGAAAAATAATGTTTCAGCATGGTGTTATATAATAGCCGAGGGATTTCGGGTCATGCCTTTGAGTTTAGTTAGGCTGAGAACCTTTCGGCTCAGCACATGGGTTAGTTAGGTGCAACAGTGAGGCAGGTTTAACACGGACGCGCGCGGGTTGATGGAGGTGTCACTCAGATGTCATAATAGCCCGAGATGAAACGAGTGGACAGGGTGCGGGTGACGTCACGCACCGGAAGCGAGCGGAGGTTTGTGTGAGAATTTGAAGAAAGACAGAGTTGAGAATTAGACGCCAAACGAGAAGGATCGACTTTTGGAGCTCGCAGGTGCGAGACGAACTTGCGCCCCATGGGGGGGGGTGCTCGAGTTGGGGGCCAAATGAATAAGACAGCATAGAAGATTGTGTCTCTCCTCCTTATGTCGAGACCTTTTACTCAAAGTTAATAAAAAGGTTTCGTACCTGAACAAGAAGTCATTACGTGTTTTCGAATTCCGAGATTCCTATGTTCTTTATATGTTCTATCGTAATGAACATTCGATGTCCATTTCACCCATTTCGTTAATTGTGAATATAATACAATGGGAAACTTGCTTTGTGTTGGATAGAACAAGTTTTCAGCTTGTCAGTTTTAGTTACTGCAGAAATAAATAGAAGATATTATTTTCAAAGGACCCTTGGTATAATCTTAATTAAAAGATGGGGTAAATAATTTGGATAATGATAAACAACTATAGTTAAGAAATATGACTGAAAAACTAAAGCAGGGTCATTGTAATAATAAACTAGATTATTTTTAAACAGTAAATGTTGAGTTGTATCTTATAGAAATCACAAAACAGATTTTCCACTTTTCAAGCCTGTATGCAGCATCTGTTTTCAGCATGATTATTTATGACAAAGAATTCTGTTAACATTTAAAAGATAAGTCCATTTTTATTTTCTGGCCATATTTATTAACCATTAAAAGATATGTATATTCAATAATATCAAGACAAAACAATACTTTTTTATGTTAATCTTTTTTCTTGATTCTTAGGTTTTTCAATTAAAAATAAATGAAGTGGGTAAATAAAACCTGATTTTTGCTGAAAAGATGATAATAAAAAGAAAGGAGAAATGCTTTTATTTAATGTAAGAAATGAATTTTAAAATTTAAGAATTTTAAAGAGAGAGTGATCGTACCTTAAAAGTTAGTCTTATGTCTAGCTCTAAGAAATGAGAAATAGAAAAAGAAATAAACCAGCAAAAGAAGATTTAAGTAATAAACTTCTGTTTGAAATATTGCATTAGTAGATAAGAGTTTCAAAATTTAAAACTAACTTAATTATTATAATTCATCAATAATAAATTTTGAAAAAAGATTTCATTTGATAAATAGAATCAGGGAAAAAAATTTCCTCTCTAATAAAATCAACTGGGGGGATCAACAGTTATTTGTTTTAATGGCATATCAATCCTTGTCGGTTATTTAATGCCTAATCCTGTTTATATATATATATATATATATACACACACACAAGCGCATACATGATTTGTAAGTGAATGCTTTGTAGGTAACTTTATTTTTAAATAAGTTAGAGCTCATTTGTTTGCACATAATTGAATAATTCTAAATATTGCTACTTAACATAGATTATTCTGTTCAGTATTGATCATTTGTTTGCACAGCAATACATGGTTTCATGTATACTGAATGATTAAATAGTTCTATTTGACTCACAGATGGGACTCAGTCAAGTACTGCCACTCCAAGTCAGACTGGACCTGAGAGTAATGACAATGAAGGGGTATCCCACACTCCCCAGAGCTTCTGGACTGGAGCCTCACTATCAGATATAGTTTAGTGGCATACTCGAGACACTCATTGGAGAGGTCTTACCCATCTGCAGAGATGGAGTAAATGTATTCTACAGTCCTGGCTGACAAGGCAATAGTAGATCAATAAATCTGTAGCCTGACATAGTTATGAACATATATCCCCCCCATCACCCTTCTCTATCATCCATTGCTTCCAGTAGGTCTTCAAGGCTACATCCTGTATTGGCACAGAGCTGTTGTACGTAGGTTCTAGCTGGTTGTCCTGCCTTTGCTTGTCCATGTGAAGGGGTCCACAGGAGTATGTCACTAATGAGTTCATCCCTACTTCTCCAGCATTGTCTCACATGTCTGGTTTGTCTAACTTGGACAATTTTCATGATGAGTGGTAAGTGGCCATATAGATGCTGCTTTGTGGGGTGCTGCCTTCAGAACTTGTTCCATATAGCTTGCAGCATTCTTGTGTAGTTGCCGTCAGGCTTTTTCTCCATATGTTTAGTTAGCGTCTATGTAGTGCATCCATACAGCAATACTGATACGACTGCTTCTTGGAGAAAACTGTGTTTCATTTTATTGGTCAGGTCTGATTTCCATATGACCAATAGCCTATTAATAGTTGTCCATGCCCTTGCTAGTCGCATGTTGATATCGGTTTCAGTTGATGAGACACTACTTCCAAGGTAAGTTGACTTGTCTACTAGTTTCAGAGAACTACCATTAAGTTGCCTCTTTGATTTAAGCACATGTATTCCATCTTGTCTGCCTTGACATAGAGGCCTTTGCCAGTAGCTACTCATTTCAGACTATATAGCTGGGTTTCGACTTGGGCAGGTGTATTTCCCAGAAGCACTTTATCATTGGCATAGTCTGCATCCAGAATTGCTTGTGCGAGGTATTTTCTGCTTCTTTCCTTTGTCAGCTTGAAACCATTGTCTTTCATTTTATGAATAGATGTTCTAAGCACATAGTCTAGACAGATGATAAAGAGGGATGGAGCTAATGTGTCTCCTTGCAGCAAATCTGCTACAATGTCGAAGTAGTCTGTGTCTCCATCTGGGGAGCGGACTTTTACTTTTGTGTTTCTATATAGTATCATTATGGCTGCAATGGTTTCTTAAGGTAGGTGGTAGGCAAGTAGTATTTGTGCCATCTTTCCTCTGTGTATGGAGTCAAAGGCCTGGGCGAAGTTGACAAATAATATTGTTGCCTCTAGGTTTTTTGCACGTACACCTTCAAGAATTCAATGGATAAGTTAAAAGATCATATCATATCCAAACTCTTAATAATAGTCAGACACCAAAAGTTGCCTGGCAGGGATATATTTCCAGATTTTGATTCATCCAATTTTTTTAAAAATAAATAAAAAAATTGAACTGGAATGAAAAATATAATATCCACTCTCTGTCAGATAGATCAGTAAATCTAGTCTTATATGGTTATTTGCTAAATAATGAACTGAAATTTTTAATTTAATGTTTTATATTATTCAGAGCATGTGATTTATAGAAAAGTCTTGCGTTACAGAAAAATAATTAGGGTGGTAATTAATTATATTAATTATTTTATTGATAATTGATTATATTATTTTATACTTTAGTTTGGTAAAGTTAAGAACTGTTTGGAGATCTTTGACTTCAACTGTACTCGGCACTGCATACATGAGAATATGACAAAGGACACTTGTCATCTCAGGACAGGAAGGCCAAAAATAAATAAAATGGATTCATATCATGGCATAAGTTTGATGGGAATTAAATAAAAATATAATGAAAGTTAGTGACACATGTGATGATCATGATGATATGATACAATGATTTTGTGAAATGATGTTCACACCAATGATACACTTAATTTCAGAATATATAAAAATTAGAGAATTTTGAAAATTAGTCAGTTGATTTACAGCTAGGTTAAGTATCAAGTAGGTTTTCAGAGCCATTCAAGGCAGCAACAGTTGACCTTTTCGTCTGTCTCTCTTTCTTTTGTGCCTCGATGATTGCAAGGAAATTGTGTGCAGTTAAAATAAATTCTTTTTCACATCAGGTCAGTAGTCACCTATTGTTGATTTTTTTGAAGATCTAATTTTAAAGAATGGTATCATATTACATTAAGTGCATTGACAAGGAAGGTGTTTTCTGAAAAATGCATATCTGTTGTCTAAAAAAATATACTTTTTCATCAATAACTTGAACTCTTAAGGTCATCCATTGTAGGCTTTTGAGCTTAAACTTTCTCATTATCATCGAATAGTCATACTTTTTATTTTCATTTTTTTTTTGGATTGTGATTACTTCATTAATAAATTAGTTGGTTGTAAGGTAACATGAATAGTATAAACAGTCTGCTTTGTGGCAATACAAGAAGGTTTTTAAGAAATATGTAAATTCATAAAAAGAAATGTGTGTGTATATATATATATATATATATATATATATATATATAATGTAAATGAATTTCCCCTTTCTTGTTTAGAGCTTATGTTTGGATCTATAAATAAGCACTTTATGCAAACAATTTTTCCAATTAAATTTGTCTGACAAGACAGAAGAAAATATTTTTTGCTAATCTCTGGAGTTTATTGATGAGAAAAAGTAAATGTTATATTTTTACATAGAATTTAACGATGAAAACTAAAACTATATACCTTGTGTTATTAGTGAATGAAGAATAAAAAGAAAATAGCCAAAGGCTATTGACATATTTGAAGATATTTAAATGCAACTTTTAATTGACTAAATTCCTGTGAGACTTGCAGAGGTAGTTTTAAAATCAAGTAAGCAACTTATTTTTTTAAGTTTTTTGCCTATAAGTTGTGATAAACTGTAAGAATATTTATTTTCTTCCAAATACTTTGTATAAAAATAAAATCTTTTAATTCTAGTATAAAGAAAAAAATAAGACATTATATGTCATATATGGTACTAAATTTTCTTTGAATTTATGAGATAAAATATTATTATTAGACTATGAAGGATAACAACGAGTGTCCACAGCTTGATTATTTGGCTTCTCGGCAGGACTTAGAATATGGTGACTGTATCCCCTGCAGAGAGACAAGAATGATCCAAAAATGACTGCATCTGATGGTGTGAGTCTCCAGTTCAAGAGCACTTGGGAGTATAGAGTACTCCTTCATTGCTATTACTCTCATCCGGAGTGGTAGTATCTGTTAGGGTCACATGTATAGGTCAAATAGGTTTGTTTGAAAATTATTTGTATTCGATAAGAATATTTGTTATCTCAGAACAGTAAATTATTTGCACTAAGAATTGTTACTTGAAGCTATGGTAGTTTACAAAAATTTATTATTATTAGTTACTTGAAATGATATAACTGTGTGCAAACAAATGTTCTTATTAAATAGAAATAATTACTTGATATCATACAACAGTCTGCAAATGAATTGAATTTGATAGGAATACTTGATATCATTGACAATCTTAAGAAACTACTACATATGTTATATGCCTGATAGAGATCTCTTCTGATTTATCATGCAAACAAAATAATATCAATTTTAATTAACAGGACAGGAGAGCTCTCACTGCGTGTTGCTGGGGATGAGATCTTTTTCAAAATGAAAAAAACAGGTCTCAGCACATAGGCTCTTCACATGGGAAAATGTTGATGGAATTTATCATAAAAAACAAAATTAAAAGTAATTTTTTGACCAACCTTCACACTAAAAAATAAAGAAAGACCAAAGTTGATTCGATTTGAGTGAACTATAAAAGACGAGATTCTTTTGATATCCAAACAGAGATAAGGTAGAGCCAGACACAAGAACATTGACCGCTGGCACCGGCAACCTGAAGGCTCCGAGAGAGAAGGCAACATTCAACACCATACAACACTAGTCTTAACCTTCTTACTACAGCCTTTGATGGAAGCTACATGACCCAAGAATCACCACCCCACCTACATTCCACATCTTCAACTCTGGCATTCTCCTTCCTATAGAAGTTATATATGACTCACCTTCTAACATGGCTGCCTACTTGAATCTTCTTGGTCAAAGCAAGCCAGCTATGCTAATGCAGCAGGTGGGTTGTTCTGTGGTGCCGAGATGACCTGCTCAACACATTTGCATGAGTGGTGTCTATTCACCCATATATTCATCCAGAAAATGGGAATGGGAATCATTTTCTACTTGGGTGTCAGACCACTCACAAGTGAACCAATATTCCTCATGGTGCTGCGAACAGGATCCAATGATTGGCAAGAGCTACTTACCAAAATGGGCATTCCAGCTGACTCTGCCAGGACTTATTCAAAAACTTTTGTGGAGGAAAGCATTTCCAAGGATAGCCTCATCATGATAGACTGGGAAGTCCTCAAAGAACTAGGTGTCGCAACCATGGGACATGCCCTAGCCATCCTTAAGCTAGCAAAGGAGCAGCCTTTAATATCAGATAGCTACACGAAGGCCCCTGCAATCAAACTTCCCCAGCTCCATTCAGGTATGACATCTCAACAATTCCAAAAGTTTAGAATCGACTGGGAGGTGTTTGTGCGAATAACAAACATGCCCCCGGCACAGACCAACATCCAGTTATACAAATGTGCCGATGAGGCTGTCCAGACATCGATTATAAATATGTACCCCAAATTTTTCTCTGAGGAACCAAATAGACTCATGGGCATGCTAGAGGCACTAGTCACACAAAAATCAAACCCCATGGTTCATAGATTATCTTTTGCCTCAATTTCTCAAGGACCAGGTGAATCGGTCCAGCAATTCGTCGTCCGCCTCAGAGGTACAGCACAGGATTATGATTTCACATTTCCCATTTGCAATCATGACCTATCTGGCAATCAAGCTATTTATTAGCACTGAGATTCTTAAAGTGGTTCATATAAACACCGGGTGGTGGTGGTTGGGGGTTGAATAAAATTTTGGTTCGATGAATAAAGGAATTGGAGTCCACTGTTTACTTAGGATTGTTATTTAATTGAAACCATATAACTGTGCACAGAAAAATAACTATCATTAAATGAGAATAATCAATTAAAGTCAGATAACTATTAGTATTAGATAGGAATACTTGAAATCATGCAATTGTATGCAAATAATTTGTATTATATGAGAATATAGCAGTTCATTTGGCTTGGGCTGTAGAATATACTGACTGCATCTCTGTAGAGGAGTAAGAACCCCATACCCAACAAGTTTCCTTGATCTGACACTAAACTGCTTCAGATGATTAGGCTCCAGTCCTGGAGCTTTGAGAAATGTGGAGTATCCCTTCATTGCTATTACTCCCAGGTCCACTTTGACCCAGAATGTTAGTACCCTTTAGGGTCCCATTTCTGTGTTAAATAAAACTGTTTTATCATTCAACTATATGCAAACAAATGACTATTAAATTGAATTGTCAGCATTACATAGCAATACTTGAAACCATTTAATTGTGCACGAACAAATTACCTCTAAATTATTTTAAAATAAAATTACCAAAGAAATATAATCATGATTTGGCATTGCACAAACATGAAGGGTTGATTTGCCATTTAGTCAAATAACCTAAAGAAAAGACATATAAATTGAATTGCTAGTATCATTTCCCAATACTTGATACCATTCAACTATGTGCATACAAATGTGCTTTAGCTTGTTTTAAAATGTTACCAACAAACTACTCATTTAAAAACCATGTATCAAATATATACATATGTGTGTGTAGGATTCGGCAATAAATGACCTACAAAGGTATATTTAACATAAAAATCAACCAACTCACCTTGACATCGTATAACTCTCTGCAAAAATCTCTTAAGAAACAATTACACAAACAAATATAAATATAAATATACAGGAAATGCAATTCCCTAACTTCTAGGCATAAAATAAGCCTAGACAGGTTAATATGCTGCTAAAACTAACCAAGCTATTATGATTTTAAAACAAATTTATCACTTCTACTGAAAGTGAATTCAGTATAAGCATAGAAAAAGCATGAACAACTATTGAGTGGCTATCGATCATAAAGAAATTGATCTATCTGATGAAAGAAAATGGGAATTCTTCCAAGCTGGAGCCACGTTAGTATTATTGTATATTTGCACCACTTGAACTTAAAAGAAATGCTTGGAACAAAAGCTAGATCAGAACTAACCAAGGATGCTCCATGCTGTTTTGAACAAATCCTGGAAGCAGCACCCCACAAAACAGCAGCTATATGGCTACTTACTTTCCATCTCATAAAGCATTCAAGGGGAACAAGATATGCTGAACATTGCTGGAAAAGCAGGACAAACTCATAAGTGACATTCCCCTAAGAACTCTTACACATGGACACACCAGTGTTGACTAATCAACAAAACCTATATTCCTTAGCTCTGTGTGGACACTGGTTACCACATAGAAGACATGGCAAGAGAGGATCAAAAGAAATCCATGTTGCCAGCATGACTTGAATCTTTTGGACCAGTTGTTTTACAAGATTTGGTGTTGATCAAACATATGTTTGGGCAGTCAGGAAATGGTTAACAAGTAAACATGCAAATATTAACAAAATCAACAATGATTTGGTCTGAATTTCTGAGATGAGGCATTATTACTACTATACAATGGTTCTTTCAAATCAATTTCTGTGTCTTTATCACAATCATTTAGGTACTGTACTCTCTGGCCTTCTTTAGATATCTATCAGCCTTCAGGGAATATTGAACACAAACCTTCATTTGATCCACTGGGTTATGTTGATCAGATAAAATAAACAAAGGAAACCGGTACAAATGAATCAATGTATAAATACAATGATTTATAGCTAATCGAATATTGATATTTATACACATAGATTTTAGAATTACTTTCATCCTTTGTACTTTAATACCATGATAGGAAATACAAATTCCGTTTTCAAATATTTCATATCAATATTCAGTGAGATATAATTACTTTCATTGTTCTAAAAAATTTGATATTCTAAATGCTGCTCAAAAATATTAGAAAAGTTTTCTTTT
This sequence comes from Sepioteuthis lessoniana, assembly GCA_963585895.1. Classification (NCBI taxonomy): domain Eukaryota; kingdom Metazoa; phylum Mollusca; class Cephalopoda; order Myopsida; family Loliginidae; genus Sepioteuthis; species Sepioteuthis lessoniana. The sequence continues at coordinate 92,240,544 of OY757916.1, forward strand.
TGGAACCAAGAGTTTCACTTGGGAACACTAAATAACTCATTACTTTACCATGTCTGAATCACTTGGTTTTTTTTTTTTTTTTCAATACACAAAGGCTAACTATTTCAGATGTGGCAAATGTAATAATATTCTTCCTTAAATAAAATGGTAATGCCAGTGAGTGTAATAATAAAACAATGAAGCCAAAATATAAAATACAAACATGAAAATTGTAGAATCATAACCACATACTCTAAGCATTGGTCACTTAAAACAGTCCAGATATTTTTTCAAATGTTTTACTACAGGCCAGACTGCACTGAGCGAGTCTTTCAATCCTCTTGGTACACAGAATCATTTTTGTTTATTAGTTCCTTTTTATCCGGATGAAAACTAAAACTAAAATCTCTCCCTCAAATAGGATCTGTCTCATAACTCAGTAATTAGTGTCAAACCAGGTTGATATAAACCAAACTGTAGCAAATCTTTGGCTGGATAGCAGGCACCATTTATTGGTGAGAAAAGGCTTCAAGTCATATTAACTTTGTGAAAACATATCACTACAAGAGAAAATGAACTTTAATGCCCATGAGTTCATGAGGAAGCATTGGATTTAAACTACCAAATTATTCAGGAAATATTCAGGACTATAAAACTAGCCAGAGAAATAGAATCTTTACAAGTTTTAAATTCCCTGAGAGATGATATTGTGGTTGTTTAAAAGTATGATGTTGAATGTTGGAGCTTTTGATATGGTTTTTGATGGAGGTGCCTGTGGTGTAATGGTTATCGTCATAGGAAATGGACATGGCCACACGAGTTCAAATCCTGGACCAGGCTGATTGCATTTCACATCGCACTAATACCCTTGGGAAAGGTATGAATCCAATTATTCTCTCTCCAGCTATGGGTAAATAGTAGAGCAGACTGGGTTTTTCAGCCTGGGTGAGGCAACTAGTCTAGGAGAAGGAAAACTCTGAACTCAAAACCTGTTAAACTCCGCTTAAAAATGGACCTTGTGTCATATTCTGCCCAAGCGGAGGGGTTGGGTAAATATGGGTATGCTTTCAAATACATTTTTCAAGTATTTTATTTCAATTATCATTGTGGAAACATTAACCTCTAAAGCCATGTTCATATGTTTGGTGTGTTTTTTTGTTTGATAGCACATCAACCTTTGTGGGTTATCAAATGCCAAAACTATCCTTGAAGAAGAACCACAGGGAAATAAGGCAGCTCATACCTTTCCTCAGGGAATTAGTCCAAAAGTGAACTTACCCAGTTGGCTGGGGCTGTAGAATACACCAACTGCATTTCTGCAGAGGGGTAGACCACCCCAATGAGTGTCCTGGATATGACACTAAACAATCTGATGGTGAGGTTCCAGTGATGCTGGGGCTTTGGGGAATGTGGAGCATCCCTTCATTGTCATCATTCCCAGGTTCCCTCTGGCCTGGAGTGGTAGCATCTGATAGGGCCCTATCTTTTGGTCAAATAGAACTAAACTGCGTACTAATCCTAAAATAAATTAATTGAAATAGAACTGTTTTGATATTTAAACTGCATACTTATGCTGAACTGAATGGTTTAAAATAGAAAATAATATTTGTATAAAAATGGATTTGGCATTAAATAACCTACAAAGTTTGATATGCCATAAAACCCAACCAACCAAAAGTGACCATAATCATATTACTGGGTTTCAAATTATGTACAAGCACATATGAATTCATATTTAAGATTAATCTTCTACCTGGATTTATAGTAACAGATAACCATAGTTTCTTCTCCAACCATAACTAATAAACACAAAAGTGACTTGTAAAGTTATGGTGTTAATAACATATCAATACAAAGAAAAGTGTCACATTTTTTGTGCACGACTTTTTACCTAGAATTAGTCTTGCATCTGTAACTGGGGAAATCTGCTTAGATATATTCAAAAAATAAAATAATCATCTACATATATTGTTTTTTGTTTTTTTTTGCTTTGTTATTTTTTTGTTTTTGTTTTTTTGGGGAGTTATATTTATTTTTGAGGCAAATTTTATACTCTTCAAAGTAATAACTGTTTTTCCCTGTATGATTTATATATCATAGCTTTAAGATATCTGTAGGATTATCACAAGTACAGAAAATACCCTTGGATCATAAATAAAATGATGGGTAGTGATACTTTGATCCTAGACTGTGAACACAGATACTATAATTTTATCTTAAGCGGAAGTTCCATTATATATGTTGTCTGATCATTTTTTATGGGCACTATTCTGACATATAATTACAACTAGAATAAAATATTGGACTGTTTTCATGTTTTTTATGATAAATCATAATTATGTGAATGAAAACAATGAGCTATATTTTCTTTTTAATGACAAAAATGTAAAAGTGTTTATTTGTTGCTCTTTTAATAAAAAGTGAGACATACGTTTAGTGATTTAATGTGGTGCGGGTTCTCATAAAACATGCAATAGCTGGTTTCTTTAATGTAGACATTGGAAAAAAAAAATCGAGAACATTGTTCAGCCTGTAGGCAGCAGGGAATGCTCTGACCCACATATAAGTGCAATGGTGATATCCTGTCTGTAGAATAAGCCTCCAGCATCCAAGCAATATATCTTGGCTAAAAAAACATGTGAAGAATAAAAAATGAATTCAGCATTAAGAAGCACTTACTTTGTTATATGAGTGTGGAATAGATATGTGCATGTGAGTATGTCTGTGTGGAGATGGTCGTTCAGAAAGTTCTAAACCTCACCCAAAAAGAAGAAGCATAGCGGAACACTTTCACAATGACAACACGATACCAATTCTTATAAAACTAGAAAAACTAATTGAGATTCCTACCTTAATTTGTGTGCAGGGGAATTCCGGAAGAAGTTGTTTGGTTTGGTTTCTTTGTTTAATGGCATATCAACCTTTGTAGGTTATTTTAATGCCAAATCTATTCTCCTAGAAGAACAGTAGTAGTACTATTTAACCCATAGCTGGGAGAATAGCGGGGTTCATACCTTTCCCAAGGGTATTTGCCTGAAAGTGAACATAATAGCGCGACTGGAGTACGAACTCGCTTCCTACAATTTCGCAGTCCATCGCTTTAACCATTACACCATGAGGACACCCCCAGAAGAAGTTGAGAGATGTGCAATAACTCTAAAATCAGGTTGAGGCTTTGAACATTTGAACAACCCTTATATATCCTGGTTGTTTTGGAAAAATGGATATCATTTCATTTTGAAATGGCCACCATAATTTGAAGTGTAAATACAGTGGAACCTCAACTTATGAAAACCCCAGAATACAAAACGGACTTAAAAGAAATTTCTGTCCCATTTAATGAAAAAATATTCAAGATACGAAAGCGGAAATTGAAAGTGTCTAACTCAAAAGGTAAAGTTTCATTATTCCAAATAACATTTATTATAATTTGTCATTGATTTTTAACCTTTATATAAATGACTATGTGGTCATCAACGAACATATTCCTTGAGGTGGGTATAATATTGATTCTTTATTTGTCTACTTTTGGGGGCTGGAGTGAATTATAACATCGGGTAAATCTTGTCCCATAATACATAAATTTCAAGATACCAAATCCCCTCTGGAATTAATTAATTTCATATCTCATGGTATCTCTGTACCAGAGTCATTATATAGTGTAGGTGGGGAAGTTTAACTATGACATGCTGGACAGCACCTTCAAAGTAAACGAGTTTGAACTCCAGTCAGATTATTTCATTCACTTTTGGAAAGGTTACAAACCACCTCATCCTTGCAGTTATGTGTTACTTAATACCATTACTGTTATTGTACAAGCATAACTTTGGCATTAAATAACCCATGAAGGTTGATACACCATTAGACAAAGGAAGCAACCAACCAAATACATAGTCTAGGCAAATGAAACTAAATAGGCATACATGGCAGCCATTTCAAAATGAAATGATATCAGTGTTTCTCAAAAAAACTGTGTGTGTGTATATATATATATATATATATATATATATATATATATATATATATATATAGGTGGTTAGTTTCCTTTTTTCGACAGAATGCAAATGTTGAACCATTTGATAAAGATAAATCCAGTTAATATTTTTCTGTCAGTCATTCACAGTTTAGTCGGTTAAACGTTTATTTTTGTCATTCTGGAATGACAAGAAAAAGCTCAGAATAAAACACAGATTTGTCATTAGAGCTTAGAAGATGCTGACTGCATCCCCTCTAGAGTAATAAGACCCCAGCCTCCTAAAAAAAAATGGGTTTGTCCAGAGTATATCACTAAACTGCATGCGATGGTAAGGCTCCAGTTCTGGTACTCTGGGAAGTGTGACGTACCCTTTCATTACTATATCTCTCTGGTCCACTCCAACTCAGAATGTCAATTCCTGTTAGGGTCCCATATATGGGTCAAATAACCCTTTTTGAAAATTACTTGTATTAAATAGGAATACTTAATCTCATTACTGTGTGCAAAAAACTCTCCTAAATGACACAAACAGTATAAATACAAATGTACAATGTATGCAATTCTATAACCTCTAGTTTTGAAATAATCTCATACAGGTTGACATACCATTAAAATTAATGAAGCCTAAATAAAATATCAACTACTTTGATGATTTCTAAAGAGCAAATATGATTTTTTAGGTTAAAGATCTGATCGTTAATTATCCTATTGAATGAACAATATATCTTTGCCTGGGTACATTTCATTTTTCCTACTTTTTGTGAAAAGGCACTCCAGTAAGGGAAGACATAGTTTTACATGAAATTTTATTTAATCTTTTTTTTTGTTATATTAGTCACAATAATTGGCGATGCTTGCATCACTACAATTTCTGTTAATTAAAATATTCCTGTTTTATAGAAAGAAATATCTTGCCAAAACCTGCCATAAAATTAATTCTAAGTTCAGCTAATTACATGATATATATTCATATATGCATGCATATCTGCAGATAAGTTGAGGAATACAGTATATGTGCACTTATGAGTATGCTAGTATGTAACTACACTTAAACAAATAACATGTGAGTATTTAGAGAGACAATCAAATTTACATGCAAATATGCTTGGTTAAAAATGATTGACCATTTCTGATGGAGGATTAATGTTTTTCTATTTATATTTTCAAATAAAATTACATATGGTCTCTTGTAGATACGTGATAATTTGTGGTTGAACAAGGCCATCCAGAGTTGCCTGTGAGTGCCAAATTTCCAACAAATATTGAGATGTGGCAAAAGTATGTATCAACTGCATGTTACATTAAAGCTTATTTATCAATAAAAATTAAGACTGTGTGTTTGTGAGTGTAATATATATATATGATAAACGTATATAAACTTATATATATATTTATATATATGATAAACTTACAGTCAACAAATGAATAATAATAGTAATCAGGAGTCTTTAAAGCAACAGTGCTAAATATCTTTCAATGATCAAACTAGTAAAAAGCATTAAACACAGAGACTGACTACATTCAGTCCCACACTGCTGTGGTCTTTAACCAGTATAGTCTAAGCAACCTATTTTTGAATAGGGATATTTTTCAGACATTATTGAATCTGGGAATACTATATGGAGTTAAATAATTATCTCCCTTTGATAATGAGCATGTTCCAAGTGGGAGTTCATAGGATGTAACATGACAATCTCAGATACCCATTCTCAACCTCTTTTGCCTTGGTTCTTTCAAGATAAAAGGCATTAGGAATTGTAAAATCATGTGGCTATTTTATTTTCCCTCCCTCATCAAGTGAGCTTTTTCATTTTTGTACCCTTCCTATATACTGTTTGTTCAAAAAACAATGTGTTTATTTCCAGCTGTTGGGAGATGGTTGTGTATTCTTTCTTTTTAATATCATTGTATGTATATTATGAATAAAAAGGTTAAATTTTCTTGTATGTACAAATATACTAATCATGTGTTTCCTTCTATTGTGCTCTGTGTTAGTATGCAAGGGATATTCTAATGTTGGTCTTTGATAAGAGGGGACTTGACTAAATATCTTCCTTAGCACCAAGCATTCCAATATCAATAACTGATATATTTCTATGAGGTGTGTTCAAAAAGTATCCAGACTGAATCTTGTTAGGCTTTTTTTTTTTAATTTAGATAAAGATATTTAAAACATTATTATAAAGTCAGTTTCTATTGTTGCTGGCAAAATACAGGATTGTGAAATTGCAATCCCCTCTATTCTCATCAGAACTAGCTCCCTATGACTTGAAAGTTTTACTCCTTTCTAAACAGAAGAATCAATATCATTATGAACTGTTATTTTAATCAGAAACCAGAGGGAGAACAGATCATTTAATTTAGCAATAAATAGGGATTGAACCCTTTTATCTTTTTAAAATAATGACTTGTTCTGGAACTTTATTGTTTTGATCTCAATATTACTTTAATGTTATTATAAATAATGAAGAGAAAATAAATGATGTTCAAAAAAGGAATTTTTAAAACATATATCCAACATTTTAACATAAAAGAATCTATAATCTGATAAGAAACAAAGTACATGAACCAATCTTCTTCAATCAGTTTCTATAGTAAAATAAAAGAAGAAAGAAAAGAAAACCATGAAAAATACATTTATTTATCAAAGAAAAACAATATAATTGAGATCAATCATTGACCACTAAGAGATTTCTTGGATCTAAATTCAAAGATTTATGAGGAAGGACAACTGTATTAAAATGAATAGGAAGACTAGATTCTTTTCTTTTTTAAAAATTATATTAAAAATTTGTTCACTATAAAGAAGAAATAGTCAGTAAGGGTAGATAGTTATTACCTACATATTGCACTTCATAAATATGCACATTTTACCAATACAGACATAATGTTACTTAAATAGTTATATAATTCCTGCATTAGCAAATATTCATATAAGGCACATATAAGAGTCATTCAATGAATAAGGTAAATTTTCCCTTAGAAATTAGTAACAGTAAATACTGTTTACTGTCACGCCTTTTTCAAGCAAATCAAAAGTTATGGATCCTTTCATGTTCCAGAAGACTGTCAGCATGATCTTCTTTTCTGACTGCTGCATTCATAACTTTTTCTTTATCTAAGAGTGAATGCATTTCCACTCCATGGATGTTTTTGCTTTTTTGACTCATGGTCGTAGAGGTAAACATCTTTTTTACTTAGACATGCTCCTCCATACACATCAATCATTCTTCTGTAAATTTTGCATGGTTTGTACTTCTCAGAAAACAAAATTTTATCGACAGACCTCTGTTCAAGCTCCCACGATTTTGAATAGCCTCTAAAAATGTTTTTTGCAAGAATAAAATAAATTTTGTTATGAACCAATTAAAATGAATGCAGAGTTTACATTTATGAAAAATAATTCTATTTTGCTTTTTTTAAGGAAAAATTCTCCTTATTTATTGACTGACCTTCATACATGAAATATTTTCATTGGCTTTTTAAAAATACTGTACTTAATGACAAGTATGTTTTTTTTAATCCATTAACCCCTTACCTGCCATTTCCTAAAAATGTAAAATCCTATACTATTAAAAAGGCATTTTTCAATCTATCAAAGTATTTCATTAATAAGAGACACACTGAATATATATTATTTACATATATAATCTAAATCTATATTATGATGATTCATTTTTTTCAGATATTAGCATAGTACTGATTCACAGCATATCCAATACACAGCAACATTTATACCAGTGAAAGTTGTTGGCAACCGAAATCAAGAGTGACCAGAAGGCTCCCTTTTCAATAGCTACTACACAGAGGCATAAGGAAGGGCACTACTCCTTTCCCTGAATTGCTCCACTTTACCCTTGATATGTACCTTATATTACTGAGTGCTAAGCAAGGAGGTATCAAGTACCATTTTTAAAGTCTTTGTAATGACATGACCTGGGATTGAACCCAGGTCCCCTGGACCATTGGCGAACTCTCTACCCACTAGACCAATGAGCCATATATTTGTGTAATATAATCAAAATATTGAATAAATCTATTTTCGATTCAATTTTTAATTTGATAATAATAGTGTGGGGTCTGTATTTGCACTCACCCTCATAATGATTTTTTCTGTAAGTTTAAATGTCTCAGGGAGATAATTATAAGTAATTTTTTTTATTTGAAATTTCTGTTTAAATGTCAACACCTTTTAAAAGTTAAATGAAAAAAAAATCTTCAAGAAGTTTACAAACTAATAAATAAAAAACAAGTTTATAATATGCTAAGTAATGTAATCTTGTTCAGTAATACCCAACTATGTTCTTTCAGCCAACAAGAAATTCATTTATATGTCACTTTCCACGATTAAACTTCAGTTCAGTGAATATTAATAAGTGTGATTATTTATCACAGCTAGATCACTAAAATTAGAATAAAAGGATGTGGAATAAGTTTTCTTTGAAAATATATTTAAACTAAATAAAATACATAAGAATTGATGATAAAATATAAAAGAAGCTAAAAATAATTTTAAATACAATAAAACACATTAAAAATGTAAATACAGTGCAATAAAACATCAAAATATTGTAAATAATTGAACATATTTTAATGTGTTCATTATTTATTAAAAATATTACTAAACATGTTTTTGGTGTTCTTACATGTTTAAGGCATTGAAATTCACTTTAGTCAGAAACAACAGTCGGGCCATTGGTTATCTGCCTGAAACCATTTTTTGTAGGGGTGAGTTACCTGCCCTTAGACTTTTTTTTTTTTTTTTTAGTTGTTGTTATAAAATAAATGAAACACCTCCTGTGTAGATAGATGTCCTGATGTGTTGCTTCGTTATTTGACTGAAAGTTATCCCATGTCTAAATTAACTGCGCTTGCCAGAAAGAAAAAGGTATGTCTCCTTTAATTTTAAGGGTTTTAGTCAACAAATTCCCAACATAAGGATAGTTATATTCTTTCACAAGTTACCTGTGCTAGTTTAATTGTTTCTCATTTTAAGTCATATCATCTGGTTTACATCATGGCTTTTGAAATTAATAGTGTAGGGCACATGCTATGATTGTAATCAAAATCTGAGAAGAATATCATCATCAGCATTGAAAGAGGAAAAGAAAAAATATTACTGTAATGATCCACAAATATTGAATGATTTGTGTGTGTTATCAATTCTAAAAATAACTTTTTCCTATTTTGCTGCCAAAAAGCTAGAGGGTCTTAATATATCTTAATATATATATGGACAACTTAGTAGCAACCCAGTGGTCAAAGAAGACAGATGTTAGATGATCTATGCCAAACCAAAATGATCAGTCCCAAAATTTCATGACGATAACTAAGTTTTATTCTCTAAGGAATTCAGGACTGAAGTGCAAGTAATCAGAATCAATTTAGGTGTACTACATACATAGAGTAATTAATGCTCACACAACATCTTTCATAAATTATTGCTCACTACCAAAAAGAGTACGTAAAAAGACAATGTCTGTTTCAATTCACCCTCCTATTATTTGTTTGACTATTTGCTTGTTTTATAATTGATTTCAGCATTAATCTTTTTAGCTCTATACCTGAAAAGCACCTCTACTACAATATTAAGCTACTTGTCATTATGAACTTATTAAGTATAATTCATAAAAACATTAGCAAGACCTCCTCCCCCACTGGATATCACACTAGATTGTATCTGTTATGGTCCCATCTCTTGGTGATATAGATCTGTTTGAAAATTATTCTTATTTGATAACACTGAAAAAAAAAGAACTTCGAAGATAAAAACATAAATACATAAGATAAAAAAAACACTGAAAAAAAAGAACTTAGAAGATAAAAACATAAATACATAAAGATTAAAAAAAACAACATACAATGAATGCAATTCCATAACCTCAAATATTAGATAGATTGACAAAATGTTAAGATATCAAATTTACAGCTGAATACTTATCCTGCATGTACCTTCATGGTAAATTTTGTTATTAAACAAGTAAAACAATATAGTTCCAATGTAAACCAAAATCTTCCAAATAGAGTTGGTTTTAAGTGTTCTATTCACTTAATAGATTTTAGAAACTCTTCCCGTTTATTTTTTATTTTTTTGAATAATTATAAGTTCTGTTTATAGGAACAGACTCCACAACAAGTTTAACAGTTGCTTTAGGCAGTTTTTAAGCAAATATATATCAATATTACATATACTCATATGATTTCACTATATTATATAACAATCTGTTGGCAGGGTTTAGAATAAACTGACTGTATCTCCAGTTGAGGAATAAGACCCCCCCAACCAAAAAAGAGGTATTCAAGGTATGACACTCCACTGCATCTGATGGTGAGGCTCCTCTTCTGGAAATATCCCTTCATAACTATTTCTCCCAGATTATCTGTTAGCCAGATTAATAGTACCTGTTAGGGTATCATCTGTGGGTCAAATAGATCTGGTCAAAAATTTGATTGTATTCAAAAGAACAGTATGCACCCCAACCAAAAAAAAAAATGAGAAAATCATCAATATAAAAAAATGTAAATAGGAATTTACAATTCTCAAATATCTTGGTTCAAAATAAGTGTAGACAGATTGACATGCTGTTAGAATAAATCAATCAATCAATCAACAATATCATATATATATATATATATATACACACAATTTTCTACACTTTTCAATATGCATATAAAAGCTAGCTAGTATGTATACAAATTCACTCACTGCACCTCACCATTACAAACCTTCAAATAGCTTTTAACATGATCCTCTCCAAAGCGAAATTTCCAAACACTAAAAAGAATGCTTAGTTTAAGTGCAATTCTGCATTTTGCATATCTGAAGAAAATGCGAAGCACTCTTAAGAGAATGAAGATGGTTTCACAGAAAATGCTTCCAGTATTTTAGTTCAGTCAAAATTGGTTTTGATTAAGTTGGAATGAATAATGAGAAAACTGGGTTTGTGTGGCAGTGGCAGAGGTTCTTCTCTGAGTTAATGGAAGAATCTTTTGACACACTTCCCGTAATGTGCTGCAGTCACTATTTTCTTTACTTAGATTCAATGGAAGACTTCATGAATCAGAAGATAGGAAAACTATACAGAAAATGAAAATATTAAAAAATCTCATATATTCTTTCAGGGATTATCAGCATCCAACCATATTTATAGTCTTATATAGTTTACTTTTTAAATAGTTTTTCATAAATCTATTTCTGTATTTATTACCAATCTTTAAGTTAATGCAAGAGGTTTTTCAAAGTGAGATATAGCATTATGGCTTAAATTTTAAAATGCAATTAAATGATCTCAGAAACCATGAAGGTCCCATTTTAACAGAGGTCCATAATGATACAGGTGCATCTATTTAGGAAAGAATGAAGGATTGTAATTAACATATCATTGTTATCTATATTGAGAATTTGTATGATTAAAAATATTCAGTATCAGTGTAACCTTCACAGGAATGCCATTCGATCCCAAATTGAACTTGGCCCTGTCAGCTGGGCTGCAGAATACACTGACTTCATCTCTGCAGATTGTTAAGACCCCCCCCCCAATGAGTGTCCTAGATATGACACTAAACAATTTGATGGTGAGGTTCAAGGAATGCAGTGTACCCCTATTTTGCCATCAGTCCCATGTCCACTCTGGCCTGGAGTGGTAGCACCTGATAGGGTTTGATCTATAGGTCAAATAGAATTAAAGAGTGTATTTATGTTAAACAGATTTGTTCTAAATAGGACTGCTTATATGTATAAAAAAGAATTTGGCATTAAACCACCAACAAAGGTTGAACTACCATAAAACTATACCAAATTGAAGTGAAAATTGCATTATTTCCAAAGTTAAAGCATTTTCAAATCATTGCTCCAGTAAAAATCTCTTTATAATGTGCCACTTTGTTGGATTATGATTACATAGATACAAACATAAAAGAGATTTTGATTATCTCTAAATATTTACTGCCATTTGGAATGTTTTAACAAGGGTTGATTCATAAATAAGGTCTCTAATCCTATAAAACAAGTTTTTTGCTGGTAAAGAGAATCCTGTTTCGGTCTTCTTTGGTGCATAAAAAAAGTATCAGGCAAAATGTTTTTGTTTGGTTTTTATTTGCCTTCTTTTCATGATTTCCTTGAAGTCTATCTTTGTTAAGTCACAAAAGATACAAGTTGAATTCCATGCAAGTCTGACTTCTACAATTCTTTGAAATTTTAATGTGCTGCTTCCTTGATTTATCCATTGGCATTCCATGTCTATGATTGGCACATCATCCCAAAAGATGCAGTGTTCACCTTTCTCTCAACATATGGAAACTGCCATACTTGGCTTTTTTTATTCAGCCTTTGGTTGTCGCTCTCTTAGGCACTACAAATATGACTTTCAGAGGATAAATTATCTCTCCCTCTCCCTCTCTCTCTCTCTCTCTCTGTCACATTAGAAATGCTGGAAGAATTATGAAGGTGAAACGAGATTATGAAGAAAAAACTCTGGTTTATTTTTTATCTAATTGTTCATAGCAATTTCAGTGACTGAATTTTATGATCTTTAACAGCTTCTATTAATTTGGGAAACAACTAGAAACCTGATAAGGTAAAAAAAATGAGGCTGTATGAATGATTTGACTGGTGTGAATTTAGAGTTTTCCTTCTAATAGTTTGGTTGCCATATCAAGGTTAAATAGCCAGTCTGCCTTGCTATTTACCTCCTGTCCCCGCTATCTGGAGGGAAGATTATTGCAGCCACACTTTTTCCAAGGTTATTAGTACTATGTAAAATGCAAACACGCTTGTCCATCAAAGATTTGAATTCTGGTCACAGTCCATTTCCTATGAGGGTAACCATTTTGCAATGAGTACTTTCTCTGATAATCTTATGATTGGAATCAAACAAACTGGAATGAATCACATTTTGGCATTAAATAATCCATTAGGAATTAATGCACTATTAAATAAATAAACCAGAAATTCCATATAAGTGATTTTCTTTGTGAACTGATTGTTGCTTTATACTTAACCCAAGGATTGTAATGACAAGAAAATGCTCTTACTCAGTGAACACAAACACAAAGCATGTTTATAAACTACCAATTGAATATTCAAAGTTTTTTTGGCCTAATGAGAAGAGTGTTTGCCAATGGTCTGGGAGACCAAGGTTTAATCCCTGGTCGAGTCATACCAAAGACTCAAAAAATGGTACTTGATGCCTCCTTGCTTAACATTCAGCATTATAAAGCCTACAGAAAGCCTAATTTAACATATCTTTAACAAATGAGCATAAAAATAAATCAATGTAAATAGCTCCTTTTTTATTAGGATATAATGAAGTGTAATATTTTGAAGGCTTGAGCTTCAAATGAAATATATGTATTATATTCAGTTTACAGGAATTAATCTTTTACTACTTTTGGATTTCAAGTTTGTTACTGTAAGATAACAGTTATTACTTATAGCAATAAATTCTTAATTTAACAAAATGAAACTTTTAGGATTTCAAATAGCTCTGAGTAAAATAAAATGGCCCCCATTGTAATATATGTAATATTACTTCAAAAGCTATGAGAACAAAGCAAACTGCTTCATGTCATATATAACTTTTCTATTGGTTGATTATATAATCAGATTACTAACTCACCTGATGATATACCAGATGACATTGAATAGTTCTCAATCCATTCAAGAAGGCAATGACATTTTTTTAAATTTTTTTGCGGGGAAAGTTAAAAAAATTCTTGGGGAACAGTGTACCTAAGTTTTCTGAGCTGCGAGATGAAAATAAAAAGGTTCATGTTTCACCAAGGAAAAAAATTAACTTAATTTTTCAATATAACCTCCATTCTTTAAAAACAAATTTTTCCCATCAAAGAACAAGTTTATGTATTCCTTCAGCATAGAAATCTTTATTCATGGTGATCTTTTTTTCATTATCACTTGAAAGCTTTGTTCTACAGAAAAATTAACTGAGTTGGGCAAAACAATTGGAAAACAAAGGGGGCCAGATTTGTACTGTAAAGAGGATGCGGCCACAGAAACTAACCAAACTGACTGATAGTTTCTACTGTACTTGCTGCGGTATGAGACAACAATATTTTGGAAACCAAATTAACACTAACTTTAACAAAAGGCAAGGTCATCATATCCAATTTTGTGTGCTGTTCTTAGAAGAATTTATAAATGTTCTCAATTGTAACTCTTCAGTCAACTAAAAAAAGTCCATTAACTGAATTCACCATTTCAGGTGTGCTTGCCATTGTGGACCTGCTTGGCCTGTCTTCATCTTGAATAATATTTCAATCTTTTTAAACAATTTAGCCCATTTGTTAACATGTCCATACACATCATATACTCTTCTGTAAATTTCTAATGGTTTATGTTAATTAATCTGAATTTAAGCCTGGAGCATTCTGTTTCATTTACCACCATGTAGAGTTGCTAAAAACAAATAGTTTTGCAAGAAAAAATAATTTTTACTATAAACCAATCCCTAACAATACTGTGTTTACATTAATAGAAAAAAAAATTGTGAAAAAAATATGAGTAGGTTTTTTTCAAAAAGGTTCACCTTCTTTAATGAATTGACCCTCAAATGAATGAACAAAACAATCTTATTTTTCAAATTGATGATAAAGCATGTTCCAGAGTTTCTATTATTGAAGCAGCTACACTATGATATTTTTATCATTTATCTTATAAACTATTCTAAACTTAATTACTCTATTGACCATCAAATTCCATTGCGTTTTTGTTTTTTTTTTGCTCTAAATCATTCTCTTCTTGTTGGGGTGAGAATCTTTCAGCAATTCTCTTAAATTCAAAATCCTGTATGCATTCTGAATTCTGATTGGATAATATTGCTTGATATTGTAATAGCAAACTTTTAGAAGTATTTAGCTTCCATAACAGACTGAATAAACAATTAAAATTTGAATTTTAAAAATCATTAAGTTTCACATATCTTTTCCATATCCAGGAAGGATATATATATAAATGTGAGTTGTTATAAATACATAAGCAATGTTATACTTATTTACTTGTGCATCAGAAATTTTAAATAAAAAATCAGAGCCAAAATTGGGGATACATAATTAAACTTAAATGGAAAACTTAGTATTGTCTCTGAAAGGAAAATAATATATGGAGAATATCATTTTTTAACTTTGTTTGAGTGCAGACCATAATAGTTCAACACTATATAAGAAAAATAATGACATGATTGATTGGTCTTGCTTAGATCTCTTTGTTTAATGGCATATCAATTTTCCATCCATTGCAGTATTGTGTAGTATCAATTAGTTTCACACATCTTAAAAAAAACGTTTTAACAGCAAATGTAGAATGTGTACCGGTTCAAGCCAGGATCATAACTGATAAAATAAATGGTCAGAAAAAATGGAGATATCATTATCTCTTATCTAAGTTCACTTGCATCACACAACTGACACTTTAAAATGTGTGTAGGGGTATCTCTTTATCAAGGGAGGAGAAACAATTATTATCACTACAAGAGCAGTTTTTGCTGTTTTATAATAAACATATAGAATTTGGATGTTTATTTTATATAGAAGATTAAGCGTTAACTTAAATTTAATCAATTTCAACTTTACATTTAAAATTTTGAAAATGGTATTTGAAATGGGTCAAGTCCCAAAGACAAAAATAGATGCATTTTATCAAACCCTATGGCATGGGCAGGAGGTCACATAAGGTCAGTTTTTAAGTAGATTAAAACTGGTTTGAATACAGAGTTTTCTATCTCCAAGACAGGTTACTGAAAGAAGACTAGATATCTCAGTGAACCTCATTATTTACCCTTAACCGGGATGAAAATAAGTTGACCTATGCCTTTTCCAAGGGCATTGGCACAAATTAAAAGCAATATTATCTCAATAGCATTGTTGCTATTTTGTAATAACAAACATGCAGAATTTGGATCTTAAGGTAAAATTAATTTGTTAATCTCTATAAACTAGAAGATTAACAAATTAATTTTTACATTTAAAGTTTAAACTAAAACTTGAAACAAAAACTATTTGAAATGAGTCCAGTTGCTCAGAGAATAATGGATAGATGCTTTCTGTTTTATGAAAATTCCAGCCGAAACTGTCTGAACATTTTTGTGTAGTAGCAGCTGGGGTAGGTAATTAAAGTTGAAAGTGAGAGATAAGGCCACAGAAAGTGAGGTATTGAGTGAGGAAACCCAGTAGGCAAATGGGTTGTTGGTGTATTCTTCTCTCTTTCAGCTTGAAAATATATCATGTACATATAAATGTAATATTTCCATTTCTCTGTGACTGACAGACAAAGCAATTGTAAATCAATTAAGTGATTAGAGATTTTATATCAGATGTTTTAAAATGTGCTGCTATATATTGATTTCCAAAAAAAGTAACTCTAGCTGTATTCAGTAATTGAATTATATAAAGGAATAAACTGTATTACTGAGTTTAGCTACAAAAAGTGGGAGTCATATTAAAATTTTGTATTTGATATACATATATATATATATATAAAATCAGTGGACATTCTGGGTCATCAATGTTACATAGGCTTATATTTTTAATGTAAGTTTCCATATGTATAATTTAGAATATAAGAATTTAAGCATCCAACAACATTTTTCTAAATACAATTCATCAAATCTCTATGCCAGTGCAGGTTTGTACTTGTGATAGTTGACAAATGACCATTCTACTAAAATCAATATGATATCTTCTCATTATTGGTTTATTTTTCAGAACAAATGTCTTTAATCCAGGTTAAGCAGCTGTCTCAGTAGCCATAGAATCTTTGTGGTTAACTTCTCACTGTATGGGTCAGCAGAAGAGTTCACATATGCACACTGACACACACTCACATGCATCTACTGAACTTAGAGCTTGTATCTTTTAGGCCTGATGTCTTATTTGTAAATGTCCGTCATCTATTATAATAAACAGAAAAAATATTTACAGCTAAAATTTAGCTTTTAAGTTGAAACAAAAATATATTCTTTATAAAATAGGGAGTAAAACACATTTGAGATTTTTTAAGATTATTTTTATTATTTCCCCTACAAATCTGTTCATCTGAGTCATATTATTTTTCTTGTTTAATGACCAATTTTTATGGGCCCAAAATAACTAGCCACATTATTTTTCTTTTTTGCATAACATCATTATAAACACTGTCAGCAAATTTATCAAAATCAACATTCTAAAGCATGAAAATAAAATAAAGCTCTAAAAGTTAATGAGTCAAAACAATTATTCATGATAGTCAGGATGTTGAATTCAACCAAAGTTAAGGAACTAATTATTTATAAAGAGAAACTTTTTATTGTTTTGAAATAGATAGACTTGAGAAAACAGCTATACAGGCTGAACTTGAAAAATTCTACCCCAACAGTTGTCACTATTGTGTGTGTATATATATATATATATATATATATGTTTAAAAAACAACAAATTTAGAAATAGTATTCCATTTCCAAGATGAATTTACTTTGTTTATTAAAGTGCATCAGATAGAGTTGAAATGATATTTGGTTACTTTTTTCTTTTTTAAATAAGAAAAAAGTAACCAAACTCTATTTCAATTCCATCTAACTGGCTTTAATAAGAGAAATAAATTTATTATGGAAATGGAATTCTATTTCTAAATTTCTTGTTTTTTAAACAAAAAATATTTATTTTGCTCTCCAGGTATATTTTCTATTGAATAACTGTGCATTGAGCACTCATTCTTTGGATATTCACAGTCCTTATTTGTTTTATATATAATGTAGTTTGCCATTTTTATAAGTAAAGAGTGATAAAGCATATATATTTAAGTTATGGTTAAATTATATATATATATATATATATATCCATAGAAAAGATAGGCCTTTAAAATTACTCATATTTTTTGGTAATAATATTTATTTCAACAGATCCTATTTTTAGATCTGCATCTCCAGACAAAGAAATATATATATATATATATATATATATATCATCGTCAGACTGACAACAAAGATCTCCCTGACTCCATCTGTCCCTATCCTCCATTGCACTTGGCAGGTCTTCGAAATTACGTCCTTTCTGCACAGAGCTGATGTAAATAAGTTCTTGCTTGTTAGCCAACTCTGACACATCTATGTGTTGGGGTTCAAAGAAGAACCTCACTTATGAGTTAGTCCTTGCTTCTCCAGCAGTGTCCTGCATGTCTTGTTCATCTTAGTTGGGTGTTTTTTTTAGATAAGTGGCTATATAGCTGTTGTTTCATGAGATGCTGCTTCCAGGATTTGTTCAAAATAGCTCATAGCATTCTTATTCAGTTCCCATCTGGCTTTTTCTCTGTGTTTTGTTCCCATTCATGTGGTGCATCCATACAACAGTATCAACACAGCCACTGCTTGGAAGAAATCCAGTTTTATTTTACCGGATAGATTTCCTTATGATTGATAACCTAACAACAGCAGTCCATGCCTTTCCCAGACACCAACAGTCCATAAATTGGATGAGGTCTCTTCATGGTGCTTAGCGGACAGCTCGAAATATATGAGAGTAAAGAAGAGTGAATGTGGTCTCTCATGTTGGCTGGCTTGTCCTACGGCTAGCCAGTGGGGAACCAAGATGAGGAAGATAAGGCAGGTCTGTCCTGCTCGAAAGCCTGCGTGGAAGAGGGTGAAAGAATGTTACCTTGCCTTTTTATAGTTGCCCAGGGAAGTGACCTGGGCAGGATGGCATAAAGTGTTCTTAAGTATGAGTTCGGGACCAAAATAGTCAAAATATTCCTGCGCCAGACAATAATTTGAAATTCTTTCTGCTACAAGTTCATGATCTTTAAATATTTTTTACTCAGAAAAATTTAGCATAATAAACCTGATAGCTTTTTTAAACCTCACTACTTTTTTGAAAGTACATTATGATTAAATTTTCTCAGGAAAAGATAACAAATTCAAAAATTTTGGCTTGCCTTAAAAAAGTCTTTGTGCTCACACTGAATTTTAGTTAAATGTGATGAACCAGCTACAGGAGCTTATAGCATCTGCAGCCAAGTATAATATTGACATCATATGTGCATGCGTGTAAGAACATAGATAACAAATTTGAACTAAAATACTATGATACTGGTTTTGGACGGATATTTGTCTCAGCATCAATGCCTTCAATGGAGGTGTAGGAATGCTTCTCGGTCCTCATACATAAAAATTACTAAATAGCATGGAGAAAATTCAACCAAGAAAAATGTGGGCAACATGTAATGGTAACCCCAGCACAACAATGATCTATTGCTACGATTCAACCAATGCCAGAGATGAAATGGACATCGACACCTTCTAGAAAAACTATCTCCTCTTGTCTAACAGATTCCTAAACACAATGTTCTGATCATCGGTAGAGACAGGAACATTCAAATAGGCAAAGACAGAAATTATAAATATTACTGAAACAATAGAAATTGGGAATATCTAGCAGAATTTTCACTTAGAAACTGGCTTGCATGCCCAAACACTAAATTCCAAAAAAGGAAAGAAAAGCTATGGACTTACACCAACCAAAATAACTCTACAGCTAAATTATGTTTATAAACAAGAAATTGACTAATCGTGCTTTGAACTGTGAGCCACATACCTCCTTTGAAGGAGTATGTTCCATTCACGAAATTGTCTAAATAAACATTTGCCTGAGTCTGTACAGAAATAGGAAATGATCAGTTGAAGCTTGATAATATGACTGGGCCTTACTTGCTAATAGTGATATAAGCAATCAATATACAGTAACAGTAAGAAACAAGTTTAATACTCTTCAGAAGACATCAGAAAGATATCATCATCATGTCGAGCTGCTAGCACGGATCTCCCTGACTCTCTCTCACCACCTGTCTCTATTGTCCATTGCTCAGGCTACATCCTGTATCATCACAGAGCTGTTGTATATAGGTTCTTGTTGGTTGTCCTACCTTTGCTCGTCCATGTGAAGTGGTCCACAGGAGTATGTCGCTTGTGAACTCATAAGAAAGATATACTCCAAATGATGAATATGTAAACTTTTTTACTACTCTTATAGAAGCAGCAGTCAAAGGCATATCAAGCAAACCAAGAGACAAATGTAGACTTCCATGAGAGTCAATAATCAGATAACATGAGAAAAGCATCCTTACTTAATAAAAGAAACCCAACAAATACCAATGTGCAGAAATTTAAGAAATCTTTGCGATAACTAACACATATCAAAAAGAACAAATAAAATACATTCAAGCAAAATCAGTAAAAGCAGAGATTCAGTAACAGATAGACAATGATTATTAGCATTGCAAACAGTGAATGAAGTAAGCAAAAGGTAAAGAACTTCAAGAAGAAATTTAAAAGCTTCCAGCCTAAAAGAAAGACTGCAGAAGTGAAACATTTTCATAATCTGCTTGGAAACGCTCCTGAAATTATGGATAAACCGATCCGAAAAATTATTTATAGCATCAAACTTCAAAACTTAATGATGGAAGAACTTGATTCTGCTGGGCCAAAAAAAGAAAAAAAATTAAAAGCAGAAAGCTGATAGTCTCAACAAAATACCTCCTAAAGTACGAGGTGCATATCATAACTTTCCAGACTTTTTTCGTATGGCCACTTTTATTGATAGTACACACATGAAACTCTAGTCTCCGTCAAAGTAATCTCCTCCGGCTGCAATGCACTTGTTGTACCGTTCCAACAACTTCTGCAAGGCCCCATGGAAGTCCTCTTGTGTGAGCATGTTAATGACGTTTGTCACAGCCTCTTTCATGCCATCAGTTGTTTCATAACGACAGCCTCTGAGCTTAGGGAATAACCAAAAGTCAAAGGGAGCAAGGTCAGGACTATAGGGACGGTGAGTAACTGTCTTGATGCCCATCTTGGTCAAATAGTCTGAGACAAGGATGGAGTTGTGGATTGGTGCATTGTCCTAGTGGAAATGCCACTGACCCAACTCGAAGAGTGCTGGCCTCTTCCCTAGGAATCTCTTCCTGAACTCTCTTAAAACCTCAACATAGTAACCCTAACGCTAACCCTTTGGCCAATCAACTCTGGTGTATTGACTTCCTTACTCCTCCCGCACCTCTTATTATCCTTCACAGACTCCATGCCTTCTTTGAATCTCTTATGCCACTCAAAAACTGATGCTTGATTCATGCAAGATGCTCCAAAAGCAGTCTGAAGCATTCCATACGTTTCTGTGGCATTTTTTCCAAGTTTAAAACACAATTGTATTGCATATCGTTCTTCTAAAGTGTCAGATTGCATTTTTAAAATTCACCAGCTGTGACAATCAGGCTTTAGTAGGGTGTATTCCAATAGCTGCTGTAGCTGTTCATTTGAAGCTGAAATCATAAAGATTGGTCAGTCATCTCATAAGATGTATAGCAATAATATAGTGAATTTTCAAGAGTCTACAACAATTGTAAATGCCAGTACAAAAAAGTCTGGAAACTTATTGTTTGCGGCTCGTATAGTAGACAAGAGAATTTGACAACATACTTCTTTGATTATGCATTGTATAAATAAAATACAATTGAGAATTCGACGAAAGGCTGTATCCTCTTTCGTAAGGAAGGTGACTTTAGAATTACTAAGAGCTACAGTGGAAAAATATTAGTGCTATAACTGCTAAGGTTTATAATGTTGCTTGATTGTATCTGAAGCCAAGAAAATGTTAAGGAAAAAGTGGAACAGCTTTTCGAGAAATAAATCCACCACCTCACAAATTCTGACTAACAATTGAATCATGGAACAAGTACATGTAAAAAATCTCAAAGCAATACTATTGTTCATAGATTTCTCCAGGAAATTTTGGCTCTATACACAAAGGAAAGATCGAGCAAATAGTGTAAGTATATGGTGCCCCCAAAGAAACAGTTATAACTATAATGATGCTCAACAAAAACACAAAAGCAATGATAATGATATTGACTTCTTCAACATTGTTTCTAGAGACTTGCAAGGAGATACATTAGCACCATATATGTTTGAAATCTGCCTAGATTATTTGCTATGAATGTCAATAGATATAATGAAAGAAAATGGTTTCGCAAATTAAAAAAAGTCAAGAAGTAGACGAGAACCAGCAGAAACTATGTCAAATGCTGACTAAGTAGATGATCAAGCACTTCTCACAAATATGCCTACCCCAGCTCATTCCCTACTGCATCGCTGAGAGCAGGCATAGAGGGAAAAATCAGATGGGAAATACACAAGAATACTACATGCTGTTTTGAACAAATCCTAGAAGCAATACCTCACAAAATAACATCACCCTGTCGGCTGGGGTTGTAGAATACACAGATTGTACCTCTGTATAGGGGTAAGACCTCCCTAAGAGTGCACTTTATTGGCCGTGGGCGGTGACCTGTAAGGCGTTAGGACGGAATCCTGGTGGTTGAAGGGTCAGTGACTTGCAATACACCACTTTGGCTCTTACTTGGTCTGACGAGCGGTCAGATAGGCCCAATCCAATCAATCAGCTGGTCGTGTCAAGCCATAGCACTTATGTTTTATCCTGACCATACTTTTAAATCTCCACTCGCAGCAAGTTCCCAACCCTTATCTTTTAGGTACTAGGAGCAGTGGCTGAGGGTCAGTTGTATTGAGAGTATAGGAATTTTACCACTGTTGAAAATCTGAAATTGGCAACAGCTTGAAAACCTACTCTGAACTTGAGGATATCTGGTCATCTATCCTCGTCTCAACCAAGGCGAATGGGTTTCCTCTTGGTACATTCCCAACACAAGCTGGACTCCGTGGTGGAAGGTGGAGTATACGGGCAGCGAAGAATAAATAGCAGTCATGGTGTCTTCAAATAAAAAACTAAATGAAATCTCTCAATCTTTTGAGGAGGTCTGGCTGGCTAAGTTATTCCCTTTTCTCATAAAAATAAGTACTAACCCAAAAACCGTAAGAAAAACATGGAATGGAAACCTGCTAATTGAGGTGGACAGCCGGAGGCAGGCAGAAAACATAAAAAATGAAAACCTTTCATATAACAAAATGCAGAGCCTACCTGCATAAAAAATTTAACATATCCAAAGGAGTTATCTGAAGTACGGAGTTAGCATTGACTACAGAAGAGGAGATAGCATCAAGGAAAACGCGGAGTTAAAAACATAAGGAGAATCTCCATTAGAAAAAGCAAAGAACCAATCCGGGACAACGTATATATCCTGATATTTAACGAGATCCCTACTCCCAAGGAGGTGAAGATTGGCTATCGTCTTGAAAGGGTTGAGTCGGACTTCCCAACCCTGAATTGGTTTGAATGACAAAAATATGGATACCACAGAAAACCCTGTAGAGGACGACACAAATGTGCAACTATCAAGGAGAAATTGATCCAGTTAGATCCGAATGATTGGCCAAAGTTTCAGAAGCACCTGAAAATCTACACTCGGCCGAATTTTACCAAGCACCAACTCAACAAGTTTAGAATAAAGAGAAATCCAATAAGGTAGTCCAAGCATAAACATACACGAAGGATCTACCATTCCAACACGAACTACTTCTAAAAATGCAAAATCTCCTCCAACAAAAACGCTCTTACATAAATCACCAATCTGTCCACCAAAAACCATCAAAGACAGAGTAAAAAACGTGTCTCCCAAAAAGCCGGAAAAACTTAAACAAAAACCTTTAGCTCCCATTAGCCAAGCTAGGAAAATAGAGATGAACACCAAAGTGATCAATGAAAGACCAGGAAACGCATTTAATCTTCCCTCAGCCAAATTCCATACACATCCTTCAACATTAAGAGCAATGCCACCTATAAAAATGAACAAACAGTGCAATACTCAGGGATCGACAAAACCCTTACAAAGAACTTATATCATAGAAAGTATGGCCAGTGACACAGGCCGCATAGTTGCCAGCCTTAATCTAGAAGAGATATGAAATAACTATAATACTTGAAACCATTTAACTATGAGCAAACGGATGAGTGTGCTGTCATTTTTTAATGAATATCTCTTACATATCATACTTATCTATTTAAATGTGTGTAAACAAATGATTGATGTTAAATCGTTACTGTTACATTGCAATTCTCCAAACCATAAAACTGTGCAAACAAATGATTAAAAGTAAGCAGAATGATTCATATTAGAGAAAAATACTTGAAATAATTTAACCATGAAGAAAATGAGCTCAGGCTTGTTGAAAAATGTTATTAGCAAAATGTTTACAAATATGTAATTGATATATAAGTCTAAACAGGATTTGGCATTAAACCTACAATGTTTGATAAGGCATAAAACCCAACAAACCTATGAACAACAACGATTTAACTGTCAGTAAACAAATGGTTGATGTTAAATTGAATTGTTAATATTAGATAGCAATACTTGAAACCATTTAATTGTGGGCAAAAAAATGAGCTCTTGCGTGTTTAAAATGTTATCTCTAAATTATTCGTTTAGAAATATAAGGTTTAAATATATACAAAAACAGAATTTAGCATTAAATAACCTACAAGGGTTGATATGCTATAAAACTCAATCAGCCAACAGTAATATAGCCACTTACTCCCATCTCACAAACCATCCAAGTAAGATGAACAAGACATGCAGAGAACCACAAGAGAAGCAAGAACAAACTCATAAGTAATGTTCTCAAATGAACTTCTATACCCATATTGTCTGACCAGCAAGGACTTAGATAAATTAGCTCTGTGCAGACACTGAATGCTTTCAAGAGAACCTAGAGGAATGATAGGAATGGATAGTGAAAGAGTCAGGAACTTTTGTGCTATCAACATAACTTGATGATTATTTATATACACTATTGCATTTGTATTTTGTATGCATCATATATCTTCATGGTATCAAAAACAAAATTTATATAGAGATTCCAGGTCTGATGATAGCCATTGAAGGGCCTCTCTAGAAAAGCAAGTTCTTCCAAAGTAGCAGCTGGAAATTTCCAAGAGAAAGGAGTTCCATTTTTTTGTTGGATGGGACTGTAAAAGACTTTATGAAGAAATTAGTATAATAGAAATGCTGATTATAAAATTGGGTTTTTCACTATACATATACTTTCTCTGCTATAAAATGTTGAAGTTTTAACTTTGCATTACTTGTTTGATATATTCTACTTACCTTTGGGAATCATCTCTCTATTTTCTTGCTTATAAATGTTTACAAATTCATCAATTAGTCAAGGAATAATGTGACAACAAATCTAATTTGTTCCTGTGCTTTACAAAGTGACTTCAAAGATAAATTCAATGGTTAATTAATATGTCAAAATAGATAATAATAGTTTATTTCATTTCTGTTTCTGTTAAGCTTTGGGGATTGGATCTTCTTGCTTATGCGAAAAACCAAGCTTAACACTAAGTGAAGAAGTTTAACAATTTGATAATTAACCAAAAAATGATTTAGCATAACATCTAATTTTCACTGTCTCCTTTGAAATAATATTTTGCATGCTGATTGCATATTCATTTATAAAAGGTAAAGGTCTCTATTAGATTTATTAGCCCACATTCTTCTGATTGGTAGAACTAATATTGTATATTTGCTGCATAAATAGAATCACTCATAAATGATTACACTTGTAACAATTTCTTAAAAGTAAGTAAGTAAAGTTTGCAACATTAGTCGAGGGTGGTCCGAAGGCTCCCTTTTCAATAGCTACTACGCCGAGGTGTGGTAAGGGCGCTACTCCTTTCTCTGGACTGCTCCACTTTACCCTTGATCCTAACCTTATAATGCTGAGTGCTAAGCAAGGCGGAATCAAGTACCATTTTTTGAGTATTTGGTATAACTCGACCTTGGATTGAACCTTGGTCTCCCATCCCAAAACATTGGCAAACACTCTTATAAAAAATTAAATTTCTATTTCAGCAAATACACCATTGTCTTAGTATGGAACATTATACAACATTATATAATTAAAACAAATATCATTTGATATCATTTATCAATAAACTCTACAGCATTCTTTTTATGACATGTCAACTTGCCAAGGCTTATTTTATGCCTAGAGGTAAAGGAATTGCATTCATTGTACATTTATACTTACATTATGTTTTTGAATTTCTTTTTACACAGAGATATATTATTTCAAGTATCCCTATCCAAAACAAATCCTTTACAGAGTTGTATAGTTTCAAGTACTCTTATCTAATACTAATTGTTATATAGTTCATAGTACTTATTTCTCTATAACAATAAAAATTTGTTTGTTAACAGTTATATTGGTTCAGTTAACTAAAGATGATTTTTAGTAAACAATTATTGCTTCAAGTAACTATTTTTAATCCAGATAATTTATAGTTATATGTCATCAAGTATTCTTATCAAATATGAATAATTTTTAAACAGAACAATTTGACTCATAGATGGGACATTAACAGATACTACCCTGGGTTTAATCGTAAAGATGGGATACTCTACTGTCCAGAAATAGAGCATCACTACCAGATGCAATTTAGAGTCATACCCTGGGCACTTCTATTAAAAGAAAGGATTAACCCTCTGTGTACAGTCAGCATATTCTACACCTCTTTGACTGAGCAGTTCCCAGCATTTAAACATTGTAAGCAAAAATATCCACATGTTTACATTTGCAATCAGAATTATTATTTTTGTTTACCAAACTGTTGCAAGTGTATTTCAAATTATAGTTTCAATGTTGTATAGTAATAAATAATATCTCATATGATTTATTGTGTGATGCTTCTCTGGAAATAGAAAATTAGTGTCTTTAGTTTAAAAACTTAACTTTTGATTTAAAAAAAATTGTGAGTGTTGTACTAATTTATGAGTGATAGAATATGTGTTTGTTGGTAAAGTTTTATTATTTCAGGTAGATGATCTTTTGTATTATTTGGTACATAAATTGTGATGTGCAAGTCAAACTGGCATATAAGTTGACCTTAAGATATTTAGCTTAGACCTAGAACTTCAGTATAGGTCAATCTCCTAACATATGGTTGGCTGCTGGTAGGCCAAAACTTACCCAATCATCAATTAACCTTTTTATGAGTACAATAATAATGCCAGTGGGTGTATATTCAGTAAACTACCATTATATCATTACTCCATTAGTGTTTGGTGTGCATAATTTTTCTCTAAAATCAGAATTACATCAGCCATATATGAAACATGCAATTCTTACATATTGGAGCTTTTATTCATATGAATTTACAATTTATTGCACTATCATGAAATATGACTGATAAACAACATACTGTAATAGTCTGATTGGCCACTTGGGTGCTATGATGTTCCAGTTAGTGTTTAGTCAGTGAATCAGCTGCTGGAAATGGTGCGTGATATAGTGTTAGTATAATACTTATTTCATGTAACAGTCTTATTATTTTATATTAATATCTAAGTTAATTTATAACTGTTGTGATGCTGGCAAAAGAAAGACATAGGTAACACAAAAAGGTTGATAGAAAAAAATATATGTTCAAGTATCAGAAACAAGATACAAGTGAACCTGGTTAAACAGTAGTTAGTTGATAGGAAGCTGAGAGTCCAGTGGGGTAGCAACTATCCGTCCACGACGCAAGTGGTATCACACATGATTGTGTCATATGGGTCTTGTCAACTCCTCTGACACTCAATTGATGTGTATTTATTGAGGAGGGCGAGTCCATAATGTCGGGAGTACAACAATTTTTCATGTTCACAAAACAGGAGTTTAAGAGGGAACTGTTTGTGACTGACAGCTGTCATAAGGGTTTGGATTTAGTTCTACCGTAAAAGTCAACCCCAAGTTTAGACATTTTTTAGGCTTAAAAACTTGACTCGTATGCTGCAATTTATGTCATTATCATGTCGCGCCATCAGCACAGATCTCCTTGAACCTCTCCCGTCACCCTTCTCTATCTTCTATTGCTTCCAGCAGGTCTGCAGGGCTACATCCCGTATTGGCACAGAGCTGCTGTATGTAGATTCTAGCAGGTCGTCCTGCCTTTGCTCATCCCTGTGAAGGGGTCCTCAGTAGTATGTCACTTATGAGTTCGTCCCTACTCCTCCAGCAGTGTCCTGCATGTCTGGTTCGTCTAACTTTGATAGTTTTCATGATGGGTGATAAGTGGCTGTACAGCTGCTGCTTTGTGGGGTGCTACCTCCAGGAGGTGCCCGTGGTGTAATTGTTATCGTCGTAGGAAATGAACATGACGACACGAGTTCAAATCCTGGACGAGACTGATTGCATTTCACATAGCACTAATACCCTTGGGAAAGGTATGAATCCAATTATTCTCCCTCCAGCTATGGGTAAATAGTAGGACAGGCTAGGTTCTTCAGCCTTGGTTAGGCAAATAGTTTGGAGAAGGAAAACTCTGAATTCAAACCTGTTAAACTCCGCTTAAAAATTGACCTTGTGTCATATCCTACCTGAGCGGAGGGGTTGGTAAATAGAACCTCCAGGACTTGATCAGTACTGCTCACAGCATTCTTGTGTAGTTGCCATCAAGCTTTTTCTCAATACATTTTGTTAGCGTCCATGCAGTGCATCCATACAGTAGTATTGGCACGACCACTGCTTGGAAGAAACTGCGTTTTCTTTTATTGGTCAGGTTTGACTTCCATATGACCAATAGCCTATCAATAGCTGTCCATTCCTTTGCTAGTCAGGTGTTGATGTCTGTCTCGGTTGATGAGACACTGCTTTCTTGGTAGGTGAACTTATCTACTAGTTTCATACAGCTACCGTTTAGTGTGGAGATGTCGCCTATTTGATTAAAGTACATATATTCTGTCTTGTGTGTATTCATGATTGCAATACAGTATTTTGTGAAGATTTATGGATTAAAATTTAGTGG
This sequence comes from Sepioteuthis lessoniana, assembly GCA_963585895.1. NCBI lineage: Eukaryota > Metazoa > Mollusca > Cephalopoda > Myopsida > Loliginidae > Sepioteuthis > Sepioteuthis lessoniana. Next base: position 92,269,246 of record OY757916.1, read on the forward strand.
ATCTTTTATCCTTGACATAAGTTTGAATGTAACAGAACCAAGAATTTCGCAGGTACTGTGAAAAGTATCACCCTATTAAGGAAATTAATTGGTCTATTTCTTTCAGATTCAAATGTACACTATCGACAGAAGTGTTTTTAATGTTAATTTCATCCTTTTATTCAACAGTAGGGAGTTCCCATGGCATAATGGTTAAAGTGCTGGACTATGACTTTAAAGAAAATGAGTTCAAACTTGAATCATGCAATTACATTCACTTTCAGTTTAATAACCTTGCGAAAGATATGCACTCCTTCTCACCCCACCAACTATGGGTTAAATAGTATCGCTGCCATTCTTCAACAAGGATGGCTTTGGCATTAAATAACTAGAAAGGTTGATATGTCATTAAACGAGCCAAAGAAAGCAAACCTTTTACTGCCCATTTAGCTGGGACAGTAGAATACACCAACTGCATCTCTGCAGGGAGGCAAGACACCCTCAAATGTATCCTGGATATAACATTATCAGATGGTAAGGCTCTAGCCTTCGAGTTTGGTAATATGGAGTACCCTTTTATTGCCACCACTCCTAGGTCCACTCTGACCCAGAGTGGAAGCAACAGATTGGGTCCTATCTATGGGTCAAGTTGAACTGACATTTGAATTGTGTGCAAACAAATCACCAATGTTTAATTGAATTGTTGGCCTGGGAGACTGGGGTTCAATCCCAGGTCGAGTTATATCAAAGACTCGAAAAATAGTACTTGTTGCCTCCTTGCTTAACAGTCATTGTTATAAGTTAAGGATCAAGGGTAAGAGGGAGCAATACAGGAAAAGGAGTAGCACTCTCCCCTACAACTCAGTGTATTAACTACTGGAAAGGAAGCCTTCAGGCCACCTTCAACTATGGTCACCAGCTTCACTTTTTATTCACTAATGAATAAGTCATGTTGAATAGAATTGTTAATGTTGATTAGCAATACTTGAAACTCTTTAACTGTGTGCCCCAATTGAATTGTTAGCGTTCCATAGGAATGCTAGAAACCATTTTACTGTGTGCAAATAAAACTATGTATGATAGTTCTATTTAAAACCATTTAAGTGACAGCAAACAAATGATTAATAGTAAATAGAACTGTTTGTGTTAGAATACTGGAACTATTTAACTGTGAGCAAACAAAGGAACTCTGGCTCAATAAAAAATGTTATCAACAAATAATAAATAGATATAAAGCGGATTTGGTGTTAAATAACCTACAATGGTTAATATGCTAGAAAATCCAACCATAGCAAATCAAACCTTTTATGTAATAAATTTTACTTTTGACTGAAACCATTTGTCAATTTTTCACCAATAAAATCTGGAAGAACTTATCTGAAAATATGTACATATTTTCTGTTAGTCATTTTAGTGGTACTCAGTAGATAGAATAATTTTGTTAGTGAACTGCTTACGAAATATAGGGAGAGAGTTCTAATAAATATCCTAAATTTGACTTGTACAGTTTTTTATATGAAGCATTGTCATTAATTTTTTGAAGATTTATTTTACACTTAATAATAATAATAGTATAAGAAGTTTCAATTTGTTTCCTTGTCAAGGCAAGCTGACAACACAGATACCATTCACTTTCTCTTGCCATTCATCTCTATTGGCTATAACACTTGATAAATCCTTTAGATGGCACATAGTGTCCTGACAGAGGAGATGTATGTAATTTTTTGTTGGTCAGCCAATACTGGTGTGTCCATGTATAGGAGAATGTCCTTAATGAGTTCATCCATAATTCCTCCAGCAGTATCTAGTATGTCTTTCTTTGATGGTTGTGAGATAAGGGTCAAGCAGCCATAAAACTGCTATTCTGTAGGGTGCTGCTTCCAAGATTCCAATTTTTGCTGCTATCTTCATTGACATAAACAAAAACAACAACAAAAAAAAGATTTAAAAAAAAAAATGCTGGAAAGTTCTCCACCTCATGATAGAAAATGATAACATTTTTTATCAAAGATTTGAAGAAACTTGCGAAACACATATAAAGTGTGTTAATTATGTGAAATCACATATACATTCTATGACACTTGGTTATTCTCCTCTTTGTTAGGCCTAAAATTATTCAGCACCCTCACATCTATGAAGATTTACTTTAGACATCAGCTATTTGAAATATATTTTGATGTTTCAGGAATATGGTGTGGCCAAAATTATGGGTGTCAATATTATAAAGTATAAAATGCCATTATATTTACTGCCTTCCCCATTGTACATTCTTATCATTTAGTCATAACATTTCTCATATCTAATTCAGTTTTGATTATTATGAACATTGTTGAAAAAGTTCTAAGCTTCACCCGAAAAGAAGACTATCATTGAATATTTTTCTGTTGCAATGCACTACCACTTCTTATAAAATAAGAAAAACTAATTCAGATTTTTCTAGTTTTTCAAAAAGTGTTACAACAACAAAAATGTTCAGCTATGATCTTCTTGCTGGGTAAGGCTTAGAACATTTTGGACAGCGCTTTTATGCAGCTGTTAAAATTCATCTGATTGTTCTTGCTGGTTTTGCTGAAAAGGATGAAATTAACACTAAAAAAATTGTTGTAGGTAATGTGCATTTAAATCTTAAAGAAAAGGCACAATTAATTGTTGATGTTTATCACAGTATCTTCAAAAGACGGCTCTCTTGGCTCTGATGGGATCAAAGATCAACTAAAATTTTAATCCATAGATCTTATCAAAATACTAACAAAAAAATGAAAACAGTTATCTATATAAAATAATAAAATTTTATACACACAGAATTGGCCATAAATAAGAATACCCCCAAATAGATTCTTTTGCCTTCAATTAGATGATTGAATAAATGATAGAAAAATTAGAAAAACTTTTTTTTATTTTAAAAAAATAAAGATTATTCTATCATTGTAGTTGTTTTTATTACTTATGTCTAGGTTCTAATAGATTTGCATTGTGCTATTTGATGCCAATGCTGCACAAATATCCATTTTTAGTGTCCTTGAAGGCTTTTTAATCAGAAAATACAAATTAAACGATTTCTCTGCTGAATGCCAAGTTTAATATTACTGTTCTAATAGAACAACTGGCTCCAGTGAGGCTTTGATTCACATAATTATCCAGTCAACTCTGATCCTTTTCCTTATAAATTAACCATAAAACTTAGTCTCAGCAATCTAAATTTGAAGCCATGCTTTTCTCAGATCAGTTTGAATATTTGCATATGTAACAATGTGAATGTTATGCAAATGTTATGATACCAAACCCATTTGAACATTGTGTTCCATTTCTCTACTTCTTTCCTTTTATATCATAGTTAACCTTTGCATACAACAGATATGCTAAGGGCATTAGAATGATATACAATACTTCCACTGAGCCCTTTGAGAGACACCCCTGAGAGAATATATGAGCGATGTGTGTGTCCTGGCAGCTGAAGATGAACAAGAGGAAGCAAATGAATTTTAACAACTAAGCTAAACGAATCATGAAGTCTCTTCTCAGGTTTTATGTTCTCATTATGAACCTTCAATAAAAATATTTTATCACTTCCTACAATCTCTCATGTCCCTGCACAGATAGATTGCTGGAGTCTATTTAAGGAGTCTTTAAGTGTGTGTGTAACAAGTTATACAAACCTTTGGATGTTGTAATTTTAGTATACTCTTTGCACAAAAATCTGCGCAGCTTTAATTTCTTGACACATATTAATGACAAAATTATTTTATATCATAAATATCTGATTTCAGTGTTTCCTTTCCTCGAAACAGGTTGCCATATCAAAGTTAAAGAGCCAGTATGTCCTACTATTTACCCATAGGTGGAAGGAGATTAGATAGAACTGTATCTTTCCTAGGGATATTATGCGAAATGCAAACAGCCTTGTGCAGCATTTGAACTCAGGTTGACGAATTCATTTCCTACACCTATGGCCATTACACTACAAGTGTCTCCTTCAAGTTTTATATCATGTATCAGTGAAAATATTAGGGTTTATCAAATGTACTTCCGCTGTATTTAAGAATTTTTTTCCCAGTCAGCAGGAGCTGTAAAATACACCAACTGCATCATAAGACCCCTTCTGAATGAATATCTTGGATATGATATTAAAAATATCATATTAAGGCTCTAGTAATGCTTGAGCTTTGGGGAATACTCCATTGTCATTGCTCCCAGGTCCACTTTGACCCAGAGTGATAGCTTCTAAAAGTGTCCTATCTATGGATCAAATACATCCTTTGACTTTTAAACTAAGTGCAAAAAATGACTTTTATGAAATTGGATTGTTTAGAATAGAACTGTGAGATCATTTTAATGTGTGTAAACAAATGACTGATGTTTAATTGAATTGTTTGTGATACATAGCAATACTTGGAACTATTTAACTTGGTTGACTTATACTTACAAATCATATATCTAATATATATGATTAACACAGATTTGGCATCAAATGACCATCAATAGTTGATATGCCATAAAACCAAACCTATATTTTTTCATAAGCCTATATATATATATATATATATATATATATATATTGTATCTTTCAATGATCCTAGCCCTTTTTTTCAAAGTTTTAAATTCTGGTGTCTGTGTTTTACACTACTCTACATTTGGAAGGATCATATGGGGAGATATTGTTTCATTTTCTTCCACTTACTTAATTTTGCAAGCAACTGCAGTGGCTTCAAAGAACAGTATAAGTAAAACTTCAAAATTCTTGGAATATAAATATCAGACATTATAACATCTAATCTACAAAATAAAAGACCAAATTTGATTGCTAAATGCCATCATGAAAATGATTATTTACTTTCTTATTTAGTGCCAGATTGAGCCATATGACTTAGTATGTCAGCCATATTTTAGTCATGGTTCAAAGATTACATATTTATTCATTTGAATTCAAGACTCCAGATGTGTTGATACCAGTTCACCTGAGGATCAACAATGTGAAACTCAGTCATGAGTTTTTATCCTATTTTTATTGTTATTCTCTTTTAAAATTAAAAATATTTTCTGAGTGTACATATATATATATATATATATATATATATATATAATATTCACATAATAATATGCATGTCAGTTAGCATTAATATATGATTACAAGTGAGTATAAATGAATTTGTTGGGTTTATAGCATATCAAGCATTTTAGGTTATTGAATGCCAAATCCTCTTTATGTATATGCATTAGATATTTCAAATAATTCAATTTAGCATAAGTCTAAGTTAAATGGTTCTAAGTATTGCAACCAATCACTAACAATTCAATTAAAAATCAGTCATTCGTTTGCCCACAGTTTAAATGTCAAACCATTCTTTTCGACCTATTGATAGGACTCAATCAGGTGCTGCCACTATGGGCCCGAGTAAACCTGTGAGGGATGGTAGTGAAGAAGTATTCCATATTCTCCAAAGCTCCAGCATTACTAGAACTTTACCATCAGATTGTTTAGTGTCATAATCAGGACACTCAGCAAAGATTCAGTGCATGTATTCTACAGTGCCAGCCAACTGGGCTGATATGAATTTGTGAACATCTATTCACTATATATATATAAAAAGTTTCCCAGCACCATTTTCTGAATGATATTATCAAAAGCTGAAAGGTATTTGAAAATTTTTTTCACGTAATAATTGCTTGTGCAATTAATTTACTATAGTATGTGGTTAAGAAGCCTTAGTAAAAACTTAGATGCTAGAAAAATGGTTTCCATGTAAACGTAATGAAACAAACATAAGTCAATGTTCAAATTCTTATCTTTCTGATTTCAAAACAAAAACAAATCTTTCTGGAACAAGATGATCCTTAATATAGAAAAATGATTTTTTTATGATAATCCAAAATAAATAAAAATTGTGTCTGGTTGAAAAAACTTTCAATATCACAACATGATGGTATCTACTGGGGATAAAGTTGAGTGTTTGGTTGGATTCAAATGGAATTCTTTATTAGAAATTGGTAGAATATAGACAAACTGCTGACTTTCATGTTTAAATAAAGTATTAGAAGAGAAAATATATATTTTTAGAGCCTATAAATTGATTGAAGATTTTGTTGCATGACAAGCTCATTCTCATGTTACAAATATTATGGAGCAGATTATCATTGAACTTGGATAGAGAGTTCTTCCACATTGGCTAATTAATATCATATATATGTATATATATATATATATATATATATACTCATGGTGAGATGGTTAACATCATAGGAAATGGACATGTTGACCCAGGTTCAAATCCTGGATGAGGCTGTTTACATTTCATATAGAGCTATTACCCGTGGGAAATATATGAACTATTCTCCTTCCTATGGGTAAATAGTTGGATAGTCTGGGCTCTTTACCCCTAGTATGGCAACTAGTCTTGGAGATTGTTAAACTTCTCTAAAAAATTGACCTTGTGTTGCATCATGCTCATACATAGGGGTTTGGTAAATATATAAAACTTGTTTTTTTTTTCTTTGCAAATGGTAAGCCACTCCAATCCAACAAGTTCAAGACATCAGAAAGTGCATAAAAATTAACAGAATTTTACCCAGAATTGTTCTTTTATGATGAAATATAACATTAAAATGAAAAGATTGTATAAATTCAAAGGAACCCACAGAAAAATACTTTCATCACTGAGTAACAATGTTCTAAATTTATATAAAATATTTCGTCAAAAGTAATCTAAATATTCACATCAACTTAGAAATATTTATGATTTACATAACAATGCCAAGAATCTTATTTCATGTCTCTTCTGAGAAAAGCAGATGGAACTTGTTTTCTTTCTTAATGATAAAATCTGGTTTCTGTTAATGACGATGTTCATTTCTTCTCTCTCTATCAAAGGTCCACTTTATATGCTCTAACCAAATGTCACTCTTGTTCTGGTTCATTTCCAATGGTTACTGAATAAAAGACTGCTGTCTGTTGCTTTGGAGTCTTTATGTATACAGCATACATATTCATAAGTAATAGTAATATATGATGATAAGGAATTACACTGGTGTTTAAAATTTATTAACGAAAAAAGAAAAGTTGTTCCTTTTTTAAAGTCCCAAGAAGTCATTTTGTCAAAATGAAAAGCATTACAATCAAAATGTACGATAAAGGTTAATTCTTTTGACTAAGTAGGAATTTATTAAGTTTTTTGCTTTGATGTCGCACAAAGTCGCATAAATAGGGCACTCAATGAGACTTGAACTCACCCATGAAGGTTTGCTCATCTAGTTTGCTAACCATTACACCACATGAGGTGCCCAAGCTGTCAAAATCTCCTGGTGATACCCTTGGTTGCAGACTAAATGCACTACCTGATCTTTCCAAAATTGCAGAATTAAAAAGTCAAAACCAAGCCTATTAACACATGCTCAAGACTGTTCTTGATCTTCCCCTTGATCTCAGTGAATCAAAGTTAGGTCTTCACTCACTGGCCAATGAAATGCAATAGGGTTATCTGACCTGTCATAGGTATTTAGGTCTAAAGATTTCTTCTATAAAAGAAGACTTTGTTGCGAGAAGATAATTTTGACAAAAGAAGTAACAAAGTTCCAGGCTTCCAAAATTCTTTAAACAGCATCAATACTATCTTAGCTTCAGAAAAACTTTAATCTAATTAGCAAAAAAAGAAAAACACCAGCCAAATTCTTCACCATTTCTTTTCACTCTCATCTAGAGTGTGAAACTTTTTCTTTTTTATATGCATACATAATCCTATTCCAATAAAAATTTATATTGTTATCAACACCAGCAACTTGTCTCATTCTTGGAGATGCCAATATCCTCAGCAACTCATTCATATTAAACCTATTGCGAGACATTCCAAACAAGTTACGTCAATTGTCATTCTGTGGAACTCTATGTGGCTGCAGAAAGCATAGACGTAGCAACAAATCAAAAGATGCATGTGGTCATCTTTGTTTATAGGACTACATTGTTGCTTCGGAGTTTTTAAATACACAACATGCATAAGTGGTATTAACATAAGGACTCAAACCTGCACATGCACACAATACAGATAACAAATGACCACTTTCAATAAAGACAGATGAAGCAGCCTGTTTTTGCTTCATATAACTGAAAGTCATCACATTTTCTCAAGGAAGATTTATCTTCTGAGGTTGTTAATCAAGGAGTCTCTGGTCTACTTAAGAAATGAGCAGACATTGGGATCGATAACAAAACAGTAAAACAGATTTTAAATGAATGAATCTTTTATTCTATAGTAAATAAAAGAAAACAATTTACATAGCTATTGATACAGAAATATTCAGAATCAAATAAGAAAGGCAACTAGTTATGAATTCAAGTCCTGATAAATACACAAAAAAATTGTTGTGTATTGTGAGCTGGGAAAAGGTTTGGAAATATTAGTTCAAATGACTTATCTTTAAAAGTCCATTTCCAAATAAAAAGAAATAATAAAAACAAAGTGTTTCTTTCCAAACATTCTTACTCTTTTTTTCTCCATTTTCTCTCACATTCTCCTTTTTCCTTTTCTTTTTTTATATATAAGTATATATCTTTAATACTGGACATTGACATAATGGTTAGAGTGTTTGCCAATGGCCCTGGAGACCTGGGTTCAATCCCAGGTCGAGTCATACCAAAGACTCAAGAAATGGTACTTGATGTCTCCTTGCTTAACATTCAGCATTATAAGGTAAGGATCAAGGGTAAAGTGGAGCAATCCAGGGAAAGGATTAGCACCCTTCCCTACACCTTGGTGAAGTAGCTATCAAAAAGGGAGTGTTCAGGTCACCCTCGACAATGGTTGCCAACTACTTTGTATATGTTCCACACCAGTCGATTATTTTATCTACCATGTGGCTTAGTTTCCTGCACAGAGTTCAACCATGCCAGGAGTGGGGGTATTTCTGTTGTGGCTTTCTTTCACAGACTGTTTTGAGGATCAGATATTTAAATATGGGATTTCTTTAGATTAATCTTTGTCTGACTGACTTCAGGGTTTGAAATTCCCTCTTTAAAGATTCTCATGATTTCTCGCTGCTATTCTGATGTGATGATCCAGTATCCTTTGAGGAATTAATTCCTAACATTACCATTAGAAATATGAGAAGTCATCTTTTCTTTCACTCTGATAAATGACTGCTTCCATCATCAGATAAAATATCTCCTTGTGGTGGGAGACAATTTTGCCTCAACCAGCTGTCTGGAGTTCATCTTTGCAACTGACTTGGATCTCAAAGTTTTTGCCTGTCTTCAATTTGGGTCACATGTTTCATTTAGCCTTTAAATGCCAGTTCAGACAGCCTTGTCCATGAATTTAGTGCATGCCATTCAAACCACTATGACCTTGCTGTAAAAGTACAGAAAATAAGGGAGGACCTTGCATGGGTGGAAATAGGACACAGCTACAGATGACTTTCATTGTCGTTTTTCAGTGTCGTTAAAAATTCCCCTTGCAAAAGAAGGGAACAAAAAAAGTAAAGAAAAAGAAACATCTACTTAACAGAGACAAGGACTTATTGAATATATATAGATAAATATGTCCATCATCTATCTGTTTAATTTTCTTTACTTATTCTCAAGAAGATAAATATACACATCATTTTATATCTACTTGACAAGCATGCGACTATGTATATAATAAATATAAGGCTAACAAATTTTTCCCGCTAGTCAGGTTTCTAGAAAACTCTCAGACAGAAGTAATAGTTTCTCTTTTTAAACATTTTACTATTTATGATATGACCTAAACATTTATCTTAGTCTAGTCATCTGGGACTGTAGAATACACTGACAGCATCTTTGCAGAGGGGTAAGACTTCCCCAAAAAGTGTCCAGGATATGACACTAAACAATCTGGTCTTGAGGCTCCAGTAATGTTAGAACTTTGGGGAATATGGAGTACCCCTTCATTGCCATCACTGGCCCAGAGTGGTAGCACCTGATAGGGTCCTATCTATGGGTTGAATAGAACTATTTGACATTTAAACTGAGTGTAAACAAATGAGTTATGCTAAATTGAATTATTTGAAATAGAACTGCTTGAACATTTAACTGTGTGTAAGCAAATAACTGATGTTTAATTAAATTGTCAATGATACATAGCAATAATTGGAACCATTTAACTTTATTAATTTATGCTATGCTGAATTGTTTGAAATAGAACTGGGTTTTTTTTTCAGAAATTATATATTTAATATATATATATATATAAAGGATTTGTCATTAAATAACCTATAATGGTTGCTATGCTATGAAACTAAACTAAACCAGACTAAACAGTTATCTGACAGGTAAAAAAAAACCTCTGTCAAAAATGTGACATATCTAAACTCATAATTCAATAAAGATATTTTTCTCTTTTTAGATTCAAATTAGTGATAGTTTATCACCTGATATGAACTAGTCTAAGAGTAAATTTGAAAGATTTTTATTTTTGTATCGGCTTATGGATACCAACTTTGGGAGTTTATTCAGCGACTTAATTTTTTTTCAAGGAATCCATAATAGTACATGATTTTGATTCCATGTTGCATATGTGCACTATTTTTATGGTTATCCATTCAAATTGAGATTCTATTTCATTTATATCTTTTAATTCCAATGTGAATTTTGACAGCATAGTTCATGTAGTGTCTTTTTTAGAAGGACAATTAGTGTTAATAAAACCTAGTTTTTCAAGACCTTTGTGTTCCTCCAACATGAATCCTCTCTGATTCTTGTCTATTATACATAGCTGCTTATTATATCACATTTTCAGTCAGACACTAGTAAAGAACATTCATTCTTATGTCAGTAAATACAGAAGTCTCCAGTATTGCAAATGATATATATACATTATTTTCAATATACATATATATTACTTGAATACTTTTATACAAAATATCACAACACAGCAACATAACCAGGTGTTTCAAATCATTTCCAAGGTTACAAAGAGTTATTGTGTAGCTGCCGATAAAACTTTGTTTAGAAAACAAATAATAAATTTTATAAAAGAAATTTTCAAGGAATTCCTTTTCAAAATAAGTACAATTCCTTGTTGATTGATGAAAGCACAGGTTGTAGCATTGCTGTAGAATTGGAATGGCATCCAAGTTTCCAGCCCAGAATTTGGATTGTTTTATTCAAAATGTCTTTGCACTACTGAGTTAATGTTTCCTTTGGAGGAAAAAAATTGACAGGGCACATCAACACAAGCTAAAAAAGTATGCTGACCTCTGAGAGCAATACATACAAAATGGCTGGATGACTGATATATTTCCCACTGGAATTGGATGTTGAGTTTTTTTATAATTCCAATCTCTGTATATTTGACTAAAATCAGCTTGTCACCAGCAGTAAAATATAAATATATCAAGAGGCTCCAAGATCAGTCATGAACTACATCTGCATAAGTCTGTCATTCCGGCACCACAACTCAATCACTTTTAAAATGGTTTATTTGGGAACACACACGCACACCAGAAAAGCCATTGCTTGGTTTATTTGTTTAATGGTATATCAACCTTCATGGGTTATTTAACACCAAAGCCATCCTTGTAAAAGAACAAAAGTAATGCTATTCAGCCCATTGCTGGTGGGATAAGAGGGTTCAATGCCTTTCCTAAGGGTATTCACTTGATAGTGAATGTAATAGTATAACTGTATTGGCCCTCTCCAAGAAATACATTGTTACTATTCATGAAAATAGTCCTGGGAGGTCTTCAACTTTGACTGCCTTTAGTTGGTTAACAATGACATGTTGCATATTTTGGACTGATCAAAAAGGTGACCACTAAACTTGATTTTCATGCTTGGTCACAAAAAATAGTCATAAGGACTCAAGTACCACAGGAAAAGTTTTGGGTCAAAAGCTTGATCACAAACAGTTGTTTAAAAAATAATGAGGTGGACATTTAAAAAAAAATATCTTTTACATCAGCAGTTGAGATCAAGAATCAACTGAACAATATTTATTCATCACCAATCATTGCCACTATCAAACAAATCTGCTCAGAATCCCCACTAAGATTTTCATGAATTCCTGAACTGAATTGTCTACTAGAACAGAAATATTTGAACTGCTTGTGACCAGTCCTGTCTTTCTCACTTGCCGCGTCGTTACATTGGTTTGCTCAGTCCTACTCTGAAGCAACAAATGCAACAACAACAACAACAAGGCTGAGACTACTTCTTTTATACCTGTTCTAGCAGGCAGAAATTTGCATATGTCACAAACCTTGTCCCACCAGAGACAAGACGCATGACCGACAAATTGCACTCCCAAGAACGTTCATGCTTCCGTTTTTTTTCTATACTTCCGGCACTCCACACTTATGAACTTTGAGGTAGGCCATTTCGCTTGTCACTTCTTGCTTCTTTCTTTCTTCCTTTTAGTTTTGCTATGAAACATACAGCTTCATTGTCACATTTCATTTCTCTTGTTCATCTGTTTTTTATCTAGCCAGAGATGGTTGTTGGATTCATGTAAACGTCAGCTGTTCTGCCTGCATATACAGCAGGCTACTCATTGTCTCTTTGAATGATGAACCCTGGTTGGCTCATCAGAGGCAGCAGTCTGCGGGTTCTGCCTTTCAATTTCACTACAATTAACACACACTTTTAGCTATCAAAATATGTCTTGCGCAACTTAAAACTCTTTGTCAAGGATCAAACCTGATCTCAACCTGTGTTAACTTGATAAATGTTTGTAATATTGTTGTGATCTCGTGTTCATTTTTATGACACACTTAAGCAGACAAACTGACAATAGTCCAAGTATACTCAGCTGAACTTGTATACTGAGAGGCAAACATGAAATTAATGTTTTCAGATATGTTCAAAACTGATCAACTGATTTTATTCAAGGATGCTAATTTGAAAAAAAGTTTGAATACTTTCTTGACTAACCTTGTATAATCGTGTCCAGAAACACATTAAATGCAAAATATGTTATATCATTGACATTAAACATGTAAAAACAATCTAAAGTTAAAACATTTTAATCACAGCAAAAGGGAAATAAGAGCATCAACTAATACACTAATGTCAAAATGCTAACAGATAATTTTATTGTATTGTATTAAGTTAGAGGACTATTGCAATGCGAAATAATAATTATTTGAGTCTAATTAATTTCAAAGTAAAACTTCATCATCAGAGACTTTTTTCAAATGAACACAATGCTAGATGTTCAAATTTTTATGAGACATTGAAAACATGGTATCTTTTACATGGATTCTCACACAAATATTGAAACCTTTGCTTCCCACCTTTTCAGGATATGTTAAAAATTCTGATAAAGTCATCCACAGACTAACACAACTACATACAGAACTACTTATGCAAAATAATCACGCATTTAACTTGGATGTAATCTCCCTCTACACCACAGTACCTGCCCACCCAGCAATCAATATCATATCAGAACATATAATCTCCAAGAACTTATATTGTCACAAACTAACAGCAACAGATATACACTATTTATTATCCATTACAGTAGACAATACTTCATTTACATTGGAAATACCTACAAACAAATAACAAGACTATCCATGGGATCCAGAATGTCAAGTATACTAGCTATTTCATAAATGGACCAACTAGAATGTTGAACACTATCCCTCTGCCCATCATGTATATTCTTCACAAAATATATAAATTATATACTCATGCTGACATCATTCAGTGAAGAAGTCACCATCTTATACGAGAAGCTCCAAAACATAGATATATCCAGTTTAAGATAGAACATCCAGATAACACTGGGTCCCTATCACTCTTCGATTTTAAAATTCAAATATCACCAACTGGTAAAATTTACACTAGTTTCTTTAGAAAACCCACCACTAAAAACCTCTTTTGTGCAACATCAAATAAGCACTTCCATTCAGTACCAAAACAAATTAGCACACCTCAACAGACGTCTATCCTCATTCCATAAACATTTAATTAAATGCAAAAATATTAATGATAATTTTTCCATTAAAACAAAAAGAATAGTACATAATATTTATATTTTCAGAATTGAGGAGGCTTTATTAATAGTCAAGTTACACACTCAGATTAACATTAGGTTAGAATTAAGTACTGAATATATCATTAATTAACATGCACATTTTAAATACATCTCTAAGTTTAAAAAGATATAAATAATATAAAATAAAAGGAAATTGATTAGGATAACTGAAGTCACCATTCTTCTGCATGGCATTTAAAAACTCCACATTGCACCATGGTTACAACACCCAAATTGGCATTCTAACACCCCATGTGACAACATGTTTATAACATCCAAGAAAATTTGAACATCCAACATCATGTTTATTTAAAAAGGAAAGGTCTCTGATGACAAATATTTTACTTTGAAATTAATTAGACTCATTATTATTTTGTATTGCAATAGCCGTCTAACTTAATACAATAAAATAAAATAATTTATGCAAGGCTTAAAGCAAATTATAAAATGCTAACAAATAAGTTAATATATATATACATACACACACACACACATCTATTTTATGCTGTAAATATTTTCAACATCATCTCCTTCCGTATACTTAACCCAATCATTCTACATTAATTGTAGAGACTAAACATTATAAAGTGAATGTTAGGCTACAAATTTATTGATCCAAACTTGTACTTAAAAAAAAAAACATTCAACTGTCAACTTGTCTTATTCAGAGAAGTGAACTTGCTGTTTATATTCATACTGGATATTTTTCTGATGAATTTATTCAAAATAAAGAACAAGTATTGACAATTTAAAAGCTCATTATCTGTAAGCATGGGTTAAATGTTTTAAAATTAACCTCCCTTAGATATTTACAAATGTGCAATATCTTGTTGATAATTATAATTCACTAATGAACTTGCTCTAGTATCTTGATGTTAGTTGCTATATTTGTCGCAATAATTTGGCTGTTGAACTGGCTGATCTTCTTCCAGTATCTGTTGTAGTAAGTTAACTATTGATAATTTCCATTCCTTTATTCAATCCACAGGAGTAGATTGTTTTCATTCTGTCGTCCATACTCAAAAAATATGTTATTTGGGTTAATTCAACAAATTCCTGCTTGTCATATCGCTTGTCTCTTCCATTGAATCACACTCTAATGATGAGCTGAGGTGGAAAGTTTGACAGGCACTGGATAAAGCCAAACAGCACACAGATCAAACAATCTCATGAGAAGAAAAATGGCTATCAGAAACCTGCAGAGGGATACCAGTTTCATCATACAAGCAGCAGATGAAGGCAATGCAACAAAAGGTGATAAGCAATTTAGAATACTGTGAAAAACTGAAAAGCCTTGTTGGGGATTATGGTTACAGCAAGATAAAGAAAGATCTAACAAAGGAAACTGAGAGGAAATAGTCACAGATCCTAAGATTGCTTTCCACTGGATTATTACAGAGAGTTGGCTCAGAATTTACATATTTACAATCTCCTCAAAATTTTAGTCCAATTGAATCTTCTCATTAAGTAATCAGCAAGTTTTAAACTCAACTGTTAACCCTTAGGATGCTCAGTTAGCATAACAGTTATCAAAGAAAATAGAATTAGCAACCAAATGTGTTTAAATAGAATTAGCAACATTAATGTATGAGCAGAGCACTTAGCATAGCACTTATCACCATAGAAAAAAGAGTTCGTAACCAAAATGGGTTAGACCTGAAATTTGTTACATGAATGTGCAAGTGGAACGCTTAAAATAAGTTATCACCAGAAAACTGGAATTAGCATCATGAAAGTGCAAGCAAAGCACTTAGCATCATAGAGAATGGAATTAGCAATGAAAATAGAGTGATGGTGTCACATGAATGTGTAAGTGAAACAAAGAAAAAGCAAATCAAACGAGGTCAATATGAACTAACAAAAAGTGATCAGAAGGGTCAGACATGAGTTTAAGAAAAGAGAAAAGGGAACAAAAAACTAGGTCAAACCATCTTGAATTAATAGCTAGAAATCCAAATAAGAACATACAGAGGAAAATCATACAACATAGGCGAGCCTTGACATCAGCATCAGAAAGATGCTGATGTCAAGGCAATGTCAACCCGCCACACCTTTCATGGATTCAACCTTGAATATGGTCTCATATTCAAATTGGGAAAAGAGATAGTCACTGACTGGATGAAACATTGGGTGACAGATTTTAACCAATGTGCACCAAAAGATGAATCACAAATGAAGTCAGACAACAGCCAAACACTAAAGAGGCAGTTTTTCTCAGATCGCAGAGATGATGGCAGGACATCAAAGAGACCAGTCATTCTCAAATTGCAGAGATGATGGCAGACAACAGCCAAAGATGGAAAGTGCCAGTCACTCTAAAATCATAGATGATTGAAAGTAAAGTCACAAGGAACTGAAATTGAACATTCTTTATGCATACATCATAACATAAAAAAATGTTGATACAATCATTCATTGTAATGGTCTCTTTAACTTTTTGATATTGTTTTGTAATTTTGGTATTGTTATAAATTACAAACATTGTTTAATACCACACAAATTTTTGTTGTTAAGTTATCTTGTGTTACTGTGTCATAATCTCTTCAAAAGATTTCCTGCCTCATATTTTCTTTTTTCATACACACAGCCAACCTCAAGGAGTTCAAAAATAAATAAGATACATTTTTGTATTTTTTTTATTTCTGTGGAAGAGAGTCTTGGGTTTTGAATACTCCTGCAGTATGTCAATATGCACTAGTGAATCTGCATGACTGATGACTTATTGCTTTGAAATTTTCTCAATAAAGGATCAAATTCCAAGATCATGACATGAATATGAATACTCAGGAAGGCTTTGGTGGTGAGGCTTTAGTTTAAAAATCTGGGAAATATGGAGTCGCCCCATCATTGCCATGACTCCATGTCTACTACGACAGGGAGTGGTAGTACCTGTTTGTGTCTCAAATAGATCTGTTTACAAATTGTTTACATTAGATTGTAATACTTTAAACCATATCCCTATATGCAACAATTTGAATTATTAGAGAAAAATGATAACTTGAAACAACATAATTGCTAAAAAAAATGACTCCAGCATAAAATAACCCAACAGAGGTTGAACACCCCAGGAACAACCAGGAAGCTTTGTAATTTATTCTTGCCTCTGATGACAAACTTGAATAGATTTGATTGAGTGATTTGATCTCATGGCATCTCAACCTGTCTGGGGCTATTTTATGCCAAGAGGTAAATTATGAGGGGAATGGTCAGATTTTCTTTAATGTTTTTCAAGGGTCTTTCTTGATTTTGATGGTGAATTATCAGCAGTCATTTATAACTTGGTGGTTTTGGAGTCACTTTTTATCTTTAACCTTTGCCAGCCATCAGGTGTGTTCTCATGTAGCATACTATTTATAGTATTTATATTATAAAAAATTGTAAGTAAAAAGTAAAGTTGGTGACTGTAGTTGAGGGTGACCCAAAGGGTCCCTTTTCGATAGCTACTACACCAAGGTGTAGGGGAGGGCGCTACTCCTTTCCCTGGATTGCTCCACTTTACCCTCGATCCATCCCTTATAATGCTGAGTGTTAAGCAAGGAGGCATCAAGTACCATTTTTGAGTCTTTGGTATGACTCAAACTGGGATTGAACCCAGGTCTCCTGGGAAATTGTAGATAACTGGAAATAATTTATAAGGAGGATTTAATAGTCATCACCCATGAGAAAAATGTAATGCTCTGAGTGAACTCTAATGAAAATTCTATAGAATTATTATTAAATTTGATATTGGATTATATAAGTATTTATTCTTCCTTGCATTCTACAGATTTAAGTCTGATTATTTATGAGATCTCTGCAGACACCAGTTGCTGTCAACACGTCTTAGGGATAGCTAATAGGGATGGATGGTAAGAGATTCAGGGGAATCCATACTGTCAGCATACTGTGATGAGGATAATGATAAAGATTCCACTAAAATCCATACTGTTTATTTACAAAAAAATTCAGGTATAAATAGCCATGGAATAGATGTGTGTATATTTCTGATACACACAGCAAATGCAATATCTCATAGACTCTATACCACATTTGAATATCATTATCCAGGTGAAATGAAGAAACTAAATGTCATTAGGTTGCAAAGTTTAATTTTTTGCCACTACAGTTTATATATGTGCATATAAACTTCCTGATGAAGATTGCTGAATGATTCAAATGACACTTGATTCATTCATCTTTGATTTTGCTGTAAACAAGAGATTTTATAAAAAGAACTTTCAGCTATAAATCTGTGAATTGTTTACCAGCAGAATTGGAGAAGAAAAGAAAAAAACAGTCTTGTTCATCTTGTCTTTCATATGATTCTTCTTGCAAACTATTCTGTTAAGTCAATACTTTTCTTTTTTTTTTTGGCGGGGGGGAGGGGGTATTTTCCTCCGGGTAACTTTAGAATAAATCAAATATTAGGCAACTTCAGCAGATAAAACTTGCAACAGTTCAGGCTTTCAAAAAGAACAGAAGGAGAGTTAGGCTTCATTCAGTTTTGTCAAGTAAAAGAAAAAATAAGTTAATAAAAATGTATATCTATCCCAAATGAACTATAAAGAATAAAGGTCATGAGTGAAAGTTATCAATATCTGAATGATAATAATATCTTAGAATTTTCTGCAATATTTAGATAAAAGCAAATAATGCTACAATGACCAGAAAATCAGATCTAGTTTTATTTTAAAAAAAAGAAAAAGAGACAAGAACTAGTAAATTAGCAGACTTTACCATTCCATTTGTCTAGATTTCTGAGATGAGGCTTGATAATTTTTATCACTTAGAATTGGACTATTGTCTTCATCTACATTGACATTTAAACTGTGTATGTTCACCAATGGCCCAGGAGACTGGAGTTCAATCACAGGTCAAGTCATACCAAAGACTCAAAAAATGGTACTTGATACCTCTTTGCTAAACACTCAGCATTATAAGGTATATATCAAGGGTAAAGTGGAGTTCCCTTCCCTACACCTTGGTGTAGTAGCTATTGAAAAGGGAACCTTCTGCTCGCTCTTGACTACAGGTGCCAACTTTACTTACTTATGCTAAATTGAATTGTTTGAAATAGAACTGTTTGATCATTTAACTCTGTATAAACTAATGACTGATGTTTAATTAAATTGCTAGTGATACACAGCAACACAAGGAACTTGGTTGACATTCTAAACTGAATTGTTTGAAATAGAGCTATTTGATCATTCAACTGTGTGTAAACTAATGACTGATGATTAATTGAATTGTTAGTGATACATAGCTATACTTGGAATCATTTAAGTGCATAAACAAATGATTAATAGTAAATAGAATTATTCATATTAGTCAATATAAGTAAAACCATTTAAATGTACAGAAAAAAATGAGCTCAGGCTCCTTTAAAGATGTTATCTACAAAATATGTTTAGAAATCATATATTTAATATATGTGTATGAAAAGGATTTACCTACCGAAACTGTGTTATCATCCTGGTTGGTGGCTGATGAGGGTAGGGTATCACATGTGCTTTCACATGTTGTATGATGAAAATTAGAAATGGGTGTAAAATACGAGGGGTAATTGTTTTTATCCTACCATCTTTAGTCTATGATATGTTGGTAGGGATTTCAGTTAATCTCTTCTTAGTCCTACTAAAGCTACAGTGCACGGTGTGTCCGAATATTTTATCCTAGCAGGCGAGAGAAAAGAAGGGTTCATGCCTTTTATTGATTTAAACTAGACATCATAACTGAAGGCATTGTATTAAAACACTATCTGTTCCATGATATTTATTATATTTAGTACATTGTATATATGTGCAAATTTATTTACTATGGAAGAGAGATAGCAAATCCTATAGAATATCCAGATAAACAAAATAAGATCTTTTTGCATTGCAGAATCTCAAAGAAAGTTGGCAAAGACAAGATAAAAACATAAGTTCATATCAGGAAAAGGAAAAAGTCAGATTGGTGGTCACAGAAAACACCACTCACTTTATTATCAATGTTGCAACCACCTTTTGAACTGATCTCAAAAGTAGGAAGATGGGAAGTGGTATTCTAGAGTTGATAAATGAAAGATCTATTGTTCTATCAATCATGGCCAACTCACAATAGTTCAAAGCTAGGCACCTGTTTCATAAGTGGTAGGAGGTAGCTACTTCATTACCAGCGATCAGATGCATATATTCAAATTTTCTCATATCTGGAAAGGGAAGAGATGGATTCTTGCCTTTGTTAAGGAAATTAATGGAAATTGAATCGAAATAGTATTAATCAGAATGATCAGTGTGAACAAAGACCACATAAACTTATCATCAGGTTGTAAACTAGACTGAAAATTGTTTTCTTCTTTTAAGTTACACCATTTTTGAGTGTATTGCTCTATCAAAAATTACTCTATGATGCACCACTTTCTTAACTTCTGGTTACTTACATGCATATAAACATGAGAAGCATGGTAAATGCAACAGTTATCATTGTAGGAAATGGAAACCCAATTTCAAATCCAAGATGAGAAGAATGACATCACAGACCAGTTGTCTTTTTATGAGGCGATTGATTAACGACGATGAAGGAGGGTGGGTTTAGAGAAATGATTTTCATCATGGGAAATGGAATCAGTTACCAAATACTAGATGAAACTGTTTGCATTTCACTTTGTGCTAATTCACTTAAGAAAGGCATGAATCCATCTGTTCTTGATACAGAAATGGTAGATAAAACTCGGTTAAGCAACGAGTCTAGGAGAAGGAAAACACTGAATTCCAACCAGCTTTAATATGCTGAGAAACTGACCTTGCATCATATCTTGCTTATGGTAGAGAGGTTGAAATAATGCATACATAAATAATCAGAATTTTAATAAATATAAACATTTATTTATATTTAAATGCAATTATAATGAGTAGTCGAGGGTGACTTGAAGGCTGCCTTTTCAATAGCTACCACACCGAGGTGGAGGGGAAGGGCAATACTTCTTTCCCTGGATTGATTCACTTTACTCTTACCTTATAATGCTGAGTGTTAAGCAAGGCAGCATCAAATACCACTTTGTGAGTCTTTGGTATGACTCTACCTGGGATTGAACCTTGGTCTCCCAGACCATTGGTGAACACTCTACTCACTTGGCCAATGGCAATGAGCAAGAAAAAAATTATGTTTTATTTTATCTGTCAGGTCTGACTTCTATGTGACTGATAGCCTATCAATAGCTGTTCATGCCTTTGCTAGTTGTGTGTTGATGTCATTCTCAGTTGATGTGACACTGCTTCCAAGGTAGGTGAACTTGTCTATTACTTTCAAAGGTCCGCCATTTAGTGTGTAGATGTCACCTCTTTGATTAGAGCACATGTAGGCAACACCCCACAAAACAGCAGCTGTATAGACACCTACTACCCTTCTCAAAAACTGTCAAAGTTAGATGAACCAGACATGCAGGACACTGCTGGAGAAGTAAGGACGAGCTCATAAGCAATATACTCCTATGGACCAGCAAAGGCAGGACAACCAGCTAGAACCTATATACAACAGCTCAGTGCCAATACAGGATGTAACCAGGAAGACCCGCCGGGAGTGATGGACGATAGAGCGGGGTGGCGAGAGAGGGTCAGGGAGATCCATGCTGGCAGTGTGACATGATGATAATGAGTAAAGTGTTTGCCAATGCTGCAGAAGACCAGGGTTCAATCACAGGTCGAGTCCGACCAAAAACTCAAAAAATGGTACTTGATGCTGTCTAGCTTAACACTCAGCTTTATAAAGTACAGATCAAGGGTAAAGTGGAACAATGCAGAGAATGGAGTAGCACCCTCCCCTACAACTCGGTGTAGTAGCTATTGAAATGGAAGCCTTCAGGTCACCCTCGACTAAGGTCGCCATCAACTTTTTTATTATTTTCATACTGATACAGCAAATTATATAGAATCTGTTGAGAAATGAGATGTTAATAACAGGGAACAAGTATAAATATATATAGGCGTGTATTTTAAAATTAAATAATGTATTTTTTATTGCAATAGAGTTAGAAACATGCATGTACAAGTATTTAAACTTGAAATTTAATTTTCCAGTGGAAATATTGTCATTACATGGAAAAATAGCAAAAAATGCATTGAATTTACCTTTGTTTATTGCAGCAGAATTCACAATAATTTCTCTGTTTTTTGAAATTAACACGCCAGGTATATACTCCAGCAAAACATAAAACAGATAATTGCAAAAATACCTTTTTTTTCTCAGAGCAAATAGAAATTTTGATAGAAATTGTTTTTTGAAAAAAAAAAGAAGCAAATAAATAGTTTCCTTATTATCGGAGGAATATTTTCTTCAAAATTGTTGTGGAAAAAAAATTTGCAGTTTACACATTATTGCTTGAGTTTGTCATCTTTAATGTAATTTTTTTGCACCATGACTCAAATACTGATGACACTAAATGTTGCCAAATGGAAAAAATATTCAATATTACAAAGGTAAATTTATATAGTGTCTAATGTTTGTGTGTAGCTGTGTTATCAAAATGGTATATTTTTAAAGTTCTTGTTGTCATATGTTAAACATACGAGTCAGCACAATATATATATATAAGTGTGATATCATTTAATGTAATTATGAAAATTTATTGACACAAGTATGAGAGATGACACCTGATAAGAATTAAGTTTATTGCAAAAGTAATAGTTAGCTAAGGTAGCTACTACTTCACTATAAATCAACTTGTATTCATTCTCATAAATAATAAGTCCAACTTAATGTTGATTTACTTTATCTCCTTTGAAATTTTGATTAGGGACATTATAAACAAAAAATAAATATGCCGATACAACTTTATTCTTTCAGGAAACTGAGTTTACCAGCCATTGTCCACATTTTATATCTGCAACCCATATTGTTTCTTTAGAGTCTTTTCAAGGATAGCTTTGCAGATATATAACTTCATTAAAGCATTGTGGGAAAGAATCACAAAATGATGGAAGACATTAACAAAAAAGAAAGAACGCTCACAATAAAAAAAGAAAAACTCATCTATCTTGGTCAACCAGCTTCTCAAAATGCAAAAAAAACAAACCCCATTTACAAGAAGCGATGAGTTACTGATACTGTCAGCCAGCAGCTACCTTCCTGCTCAAGCAGCTACCAGTCCTGCACCAGCGACCACCTTCCTGCAGCAGCAGCTACTAGTCCTGCACCAGTGACCATCTTCCTTCAGCAGCAACTACTTTCCTGCACTAGCAGTTACCAGCACTGCACCAGTGACTACCTTCCTACAGTAGTGACCATCTTCCTGCAGCAGCAGCTACCTTCCTGCACCAGCTGCTACCAATCCTACAACAGCAACTACCAGTCCTGACGACCAATGTCTACCAGTCTTGCTCCGGCGTCCGCTGTACGATATTCCAATTATGATTGACCATAATAAGATTGGGCCTTTTGAAACAACCACCTTGTCATTCTTGCCTAGTTTGTTGTCAATCACTTATATTTCACAAGTTTGCAGGATTGATATATTCATTGGCCCCACAACACATGAACAAATATGCTAGTGTTTATAGTTATTCTAGGTTAGCAGCAAGACAATTTCCATTATTTGTGAAGGGGACACTCAATATCAAATAAACAAAAATAGAAATATAATTTAGATTTTATTATCAGCTTTACAAAACGCCTAAAATTTAACTGTCAATCCCTGTAAAATTTTGTAGTTTTTCTATGACAAGTATCTTTCTGCATCAACTATTTAATTCAACATTATTAATTATGTCTCATGTTTGTAAACCATTTTCAAATATTCTTTAAATTAAGAATGCTATGTGCATCTTTGTATCTTTTTGTTGTATACACTTCATTTGCTCCTGTTATCTCGACAATTATCCATTGCAGTATGAACAATTCTCCTGATATCAAAGTCCTGGTGAAGGTTATTGAAACTGAAGCGTTTAACATTGACTTTACATCACAATAGATTCACCTATTTGGATTATTCTGTTTTTCTGCTTTCTTCATACTGTCAGATTTAGATCCATATTTACTTTCATATTCTTTAATGTAAGTCCCCGTGGCATTGTGGCTAATGTACTGGACTGTGAAATCATTGTAAGCATGTTCAAACTCTAGTCACACTCTTAGGTTCCCTTTAGGACCACTATCCTTGGAAAAGGCATGAACCCTCTTATCCCCCTAGTTATGGGTGAAATAGTATCACTACAGTTCGATAAGGATGGTTTTGGTATTAAATGTGATGCTGGCAAAAGAAAGACATGGGAACACAAAAAGGTAGATAGAAAAACATATATATTCAAGTATTAGAAACAAGATAGAAGTGAACTGGGTTAGATAGTAGTTAGCTGAGAGTCCAGTCGGGTGACACTAACAAAATGTATGAAGAAAAATTTGGACGGCAACTACACAAGAATGCTGCGAGCAATATTAAACAAGTCATGGATGCAGCACCCAACAAAGCAGCAGCTGTACAGCCTCCTACCACTCATCACGAAAACTATCGTTATCTAACTAAGTTAGACAAACCAAACATGCAGGACACTGTTGGAGAAGTAATGATAAGCTCATAAGTGATATACTCCTGTGGACTCCTTTACATAGACAAGCAAAGGCAGGACAACCAGCTAGAACCTACATACAGCAGCTCTGTGCCAATACAGGATGTAATCCTGAAGACCTGCCGGAAGCAGTAGACAATAGAGAAGGGTGGCGAGAAAGGGTCAGGGATATCTGAGCTGATGGCGCAACATGATGATGATGGTGACAGTGTACATAAATGTTTTACTAATTCTTTTTTTAATTGCTTATTTGTGTTTTAGTCCTGAATTCCTTTGAGTATTAAACTTTATTATTAGGGAAATTCACAACTGATATTTTGGTTCAGCAGTTGGAGTAAAAGTAAGATATATTAAGTCTATTCTTTTTAGATATCGGACCTCTACTCACCAGGTAGAAGATAGCTATTAGATTTTGGCAGAAAAATGGGAAAAAGTTATTCAAGGAAATTATGACACACTTGGGTCTTTTTCTAGGCAAAGGTAATCTTATTTTTAGATGTGATGAGACACCTTAACTTAGAGACTGTTACAGTGCCTTCTACTCCCCAAACCCCCACAACAAGCCTGCTTTTGAGGCCTGGGATGAGCAGATTTCATATATTTTATATGAATGCTACTTCACAAAAATTGACATGTAGTGGAGAAGGAGGCCCATGAGACCTTAGCACCAGCTAACCCTAACCCTAACCCTGCCTTCTATAGTTACCTATATTTTTGATAATCTATCTCCTCTCACACAATAAATCTTTTCTCTTTTCCTTAACCATCATAATGAATGCTGAATGACCAGTAACTTTTCCTTTTCTTTTACAATAAAATCTGTCTCTTCTAAGAATTAGTTAATTCTTTTGTATCAAGAATATAGATATAATATAATTAATTTTGGTAAAGGAGCCATCTCCATGCAAAGTGGCGAGCATCTGAAATTAGTAAAAAGTAAAGTAAAGTCGGCAACTGAAGTTGAGGGTGACCAGAAGGCTCCCTTTTCAATAGCTACTACACCGAGGTGTAGGGGAGGGCACTACTCCTTTCCCTGGATTGCTTCACTTTATCCTTGATACATACCTTATATTGCAGAGTGTTAAGCAAGGAGGTATCAAGTACCATTTTTAAAGTCTTTGGTATGATGCGACCTGGTATTGAACCCAGGTCTCCCGGACCATTGGTGAACACTCTACCAATTAGGCCAATAGCTCAGCAGCAGTGTCTCATCTCCTGAAAATGTTGTTAATATACACCTAGTAAAGGCATTGACTGCTATTGATAGATTACCAATCAAATGAAAGTCTGATCTATCTGATAAGATAAAATGGAATTTCTTCCAAGCTGTGTCTGCGTCAATACTATTATATAAATGCACCACATGGACATGAACAAAACACAGGGAAAAAGCTAGATGGGAACAACACAAGAATGTTACAAGTTATCTTGAACATATTCTGGAAGCATCACCCCACAAAACAACAGCTGTTCGGCCACTTACCTCCCATCTAAAAAATCCATCTAAGTAAAATGAAGAAGATATGCAGGCCACTGCTGGAGAAGCAAGGACAAACTCATAAGTGACATTCTTCAATGGACCTTATATATCTTACTTTTACTCCAAAAGCTGAACCAAAATATCAGTTGGACATACTGGTGTTGGCCGACCTACAAGAACTTTTTAACATCAGCTCTGTGCAGGTACAGGATGTAGTTGGTAAGATCTGATGGATGATAGGGATGAATGGAGAGAGAGTCAGAAAACCCATACTGACAGCACAATTTGATGATGATAATTAATTTTTCAAGTATTAAATGTATGATAGAATATCAGTATATAATATTCGTATAAGTATAAAGTAAAACTAAAGTATGTAACCTTAGTTGCGGGTGATCCGAACGCTCCCTTTTCAATAGCTACTTCACTGAGGTATAGGGGAGGGTGTTACTCCATTCCCTGGATTGCTCCACTTGATCCTCACCTTATGCCTATCCTATTTACCAACCCCTCCGCTTGGGCAGGATATGATACAAGGTCAATTTTTAAGCAGAGTTTAACAGGTTTGAATTCAGAGTTTTCCTTCTCCTAGACTAGTCGCCTCACCAAGGCTGAAGAACCTAGTCTGCCCTACTATTTACCCATAGCTGGAGGGAGAATATTTGGATTCACCTTATAGTGCTGAGTGCTTAGCAAGTCAGCATCAAGTACCATTTTGGTATGACTCAACCAGGGATTGAACCTCAGTCTCCCAGACCATTGGCAAACACTCAACTCATTAGTCTAATGGCCCAGTAAAGTATAATTGAATATAATATATATGTTTTGGTTGATGAATTCATTTTAACATCATGTCAACCTGTATAGCGTTATTTTATGCCTCAAGGTTAAAGAATTGCATACATTATGTATTTCTATCTACATTTTTTGTGTATTCATTTCTGAAGAGTTTTTTGTGCACAGTTATATGTTATCAAGTATTTCTATCAAATACAAATAATTTGCAGTTTTAACACTTCAAGTATTCCTACCAAATGCTAATGATTATATTGTTTTAAGAAATTATTTCAATTTAATATGAACCATGTCTTTGTACAGTATTATACTGTTTCAAGTAACTAATAATAACTCCTAGTAAACAATTATAACTTAAGGTAACTATTCTAAATGTAAATAATTTACAGTTATAGAGTATCAAGTATTTCTATCAAATACAAATATTTTTTTAAATAGATCTATTTGACTATTTACATGCAACCATAAAAAGGTACTACCATTTGGGGTTAGAGTGAACCTGGGGATTAATGGCAATGAAAGGGTATTTTACACCCCCAGATGTCTAGAACTGGAGCCTCACTATCAGATGCAGTTTGCCCTTTTAGATGTAGTAGTGGTTTTACTCCTTGACTGGGGATACAGCTGACCTGCCGCATTCATGTTTTTTTGGGTGCATATAATTAAATGACATTTGATTAGGTGTGCATAGAATTTAGTATATTATTTATATATGTCTCTATATGCACCATAAACATATACACCTACAAAACACGTACATTTAAATTTTGTATCATACATGTATATGGACACACACACATACATACATATATATATATATATATAGTGGATGTTCAGAAATTTGGATATATTCACAATATAATCTGTAATTCTTTAATGTGTAATGATTTTGTCATATTTTTGTGGCTGCCTCAGACATCCATTATCTTCCAATGAAGCATATGCATTTACTGTTGGCTGTACTTCCTGGAATAGATCTGAAAGGATTTTGGTAAAGTTATCGGATGAGTTCCATAAGCAGCACTAAGTTGGCACTTAAAATTTTGACTACAGACCTTATGATCTCCAATAAACCATCCAAAACAACAAGTCATGTCCAGGCAGCTTTTTTATGTCCCTGAATGAATGTGTACTGAATATTCCTGAGACATAAAATTGGCCAAGGAGCTCAGATAGCAACATTGTCTACAATGTAATATATGATATGAATACTGGCTAAATATTATTGTTTGTCCCCCAGGGTAATCACCAAAACTAAGGAAAGATATCATTTACACTGTTTACACATCTCAGGCAATTGTCCTCATCTTGGTTGTCCTATTTACATATAAGTCGCTGTATGCTTTGGTTTTGTTCAGGTGTCTTTTGTTGAAGTCAGTAACCTCCAGGGAATTTAGAACTAAACCCTTTATTAAATCCATAATAGTAGACCATTCTCATTCTGTTATCCAAGATTTGGAATATCTTATATAAGTTAATTTGATTTTTAGTTATTTCAGCCTTATAATATCACTTTTCCCTCTTCTGAACCTGGGCCAAGGTACTGATCTCGTGACTTTCATTTAGAAGCTCTTTGTGATTTCTGCATCTTCATTCATGATTGCCATCACTTGATCCTCCAGAATCATCTTGATTGATGCCTTCTCTTCAACTGTGAGCACTCAGATGACTTTTCATACTAGCATCAGTCTTACAAACCTTGAGGCAGAGATGACAGACAAGTGGAGGGTGAACAGTAGATGTTACTTGATTCAGTACTGGGAAAAGATTTTTTTTTGCTCTACTATGTGCCTTTTCAAGTCAGACACAATGACCTAAGTAGTATCACCTTATCTAAAAGGAAGTATGTCCTGTTCACATTTTTCCCTGGGAAGGTCTTAATTCAATGGGTATAGTGAAAATAGCAACTAAATTCAAGATTTCCGAACCGTGTAAATGATATTGCCTTGTTTCAGAAATTTTTATCATATATATATATATATATATAGGTCAGTCCAAAAGTTGGTGGTCAGTAAATGAAAACATTTCTTTTGAGATTTCATTAACAATCATACAGGGGCCCGACAATATTTTTCGGACACTTTAGTATTCGACTTTCCGAGTATCATAGAGTGGCGGAATTCCTTCAACAGAATAGCAATACCTGTAATAAAAATGGAAGAAAATCGATTAGGTAAGGAAAAATATTTAATTTTCATCATTTTTTACAAAACACACACAACATTATTTTTCGGACATCGTTGAAAAACTGTTAATAGTCTGTAATATCACCTTTCTTCTCAATAACTTTTATCAATCTCTCTTCATAATGATCAAACATATGCACAATAACATCTCTACGTGTTTCTATTAGTTGTTTTTTGGCTCCTTGTATTCGTTCCCATAGTTGAGCCTCTTTCGTTATTTCAGGTCCACCATAGACAAGTTGCGCAAGCATTTCCCAAACATTTTCTATTAAATTTAGATCTGGGCTTCTTGCAGGCCATTCCAAAGTAGTCATATTCACTTTAGCCATCCATTCTTACATGTGTTTTGGCACATGGATGCTGCAATTGTCTTGCTGTAGAATGAAATAATTCCCCATCTCTCTTCTTATCCTTGGTAGGGCTTTCTCGTCCAGCAACTGTTTGTAGCTTTCGCTGTTCTGTCGTCCTTTCAGCCACTCCAACCATATATTTCCATTAGCAAAGATCATACCCCAAACCATAACTCCTCCTCCTCCCATCTGTCGTTTGTTCAGTACAACAGGCTCACCCCTTCT
Organism: Sepioteuthis lessoniana; assembly: GCA_963585895.1. NCBI lineage: Eukaryota > Metazoa > Mollusca > Cephalopoda > Myopsida > Loliginidae > Sepioteuthis > Sepioteuthis lessoniana. The sequence goes on from OY757916.1 coordinate 92,298,769, forward strand.
CGACCAAGTACACCATCCATCGGGCCCATCAAACTTAAAACGCTTCTCATCAGTAAATATCATATAACCTTCTTAAAGTCAACATGCTTTGTTAACCACCTTTTAGTACACTCCAGTCTTGCTCCTTTGTGTTTCTTTATTAGTGTAATTTTTTTCTTAGCCTTTGTATACTTCAAACCAATCCTATGCAGCATTCTTTGTACTGTTCGGACGTTTACATCCAATTCACATTTCTCCTTCACTTTTCTTGCTGTAACTTTTTCTCCAGATGTCAAAAGCCTTGTCACAGTCCTCTTTATTCTCCTTTCAGTCCTCTTGCCAATTGATCTTTTCTGACCTCTCTTCTTTTTCCGCTCGGAGTTTGTCTTCAGCGTGTATTCGACCGTTGATTGCGACAGCTTCAAATCCGTGGCAATCCTTCTGATGCTGAGGCCATCTTCCCGCTTCTTTTGTGCCAAACAAACGACTTCTTTTGAATGCATTTACCTCATTAAACTTAATTGTTTTTCCAAGAAATGTCCAGACTATTTATGCTGTTAGATTGTCCTATGTTAACATAGTAGTAGGGGCGCCAGTGCCCCAGAACAGTGTACAAGCAAAAAATTTGCATACAGCAACATATACATGAACATAGCTCTTAATAAAATAGGATTTTTTGTCATGTCCGAAAAATAGTGTCGCGCAAGTTTTCGCAAAAATCACAAAAAACTAAAATTATCAAAGCCAAACTAAAAAAATGATTACACTAGTAGTGGATTTTCACTCCTCTACTACGTACTTACAATCTCAAAAGTTTTTGGCACTAGTGACCACCTTGAAGTACTTTTTTCAAAGTGTCCGAAAAATATTGTTGGGCCCCTGTATTTACTTATGCAATTATTAAAATGGTTGCTAGATTTTATTAGGAATAATAATACAAAAGTACTACAATTTTATCAATGCAGCTGCTCAAACTGCTGTCCATCACAATTTACATAGCTTTGAAATCTACCCCTCTCGCTCCGACAAACATTTTTGCACAAGTCTCGTTCATTTGTTTCTAAAAATGCATCTCTGATGTAATTTTTCAAATCACCAACCTCCTTGGTTTTTGACAATAAACCTTGACCTTGAGTACTCCCCAAAAGAAAAAAATCCATTCAGGTTAAATCAGGTGAATATACTGGCAAATCAACTGAACCTCTTCAGCCAATCCATTTCTCAAGAAATGTTTAATCAAGATACTCTCGGACTGCACTTGAATAATGTGTAGGGTCCCCATCTTGTTGGAAATAAAGGTCATGTGAATTAGACTGTTATTGTAACTGTGGAACAACTTGATTCATTCCATCTACAGTCAGACTACTCTGTAAATAAGGTGGGATGTCCTTGTGGTATAGTGGTTAAAATACTGGACAACAGAATCATAGCACGTGAGCTTGAACTCAAGTCGTGCTACTATGTTCACTTCCGGACAAATACCCTTGGGAAAGGTATGAAGTCCCTTATCCTCCTAGCTATGGGTTAAATAGTACCACTGCTGTCCTTCAATAAGGATGAATTTGGCATTAAATAAACCAAGAAGGTTGTTATGCCATTAAAAACAACAAACTGTGTATATATATATATAAAAACATTGATTTAAAATTTTAATTTCATCTACATTTCAAGCAATGGTTGATATAATGATATTCTAAATCAGTATTTTTTGTCAAATGGTTTCTAATCAACTGTGTCTGTCTGAACTGCTTAGATAAATAGTATCATTATTTTTCTCAAGCTGAAAACAAAATAATGAAGACAAAAGTTGAAGGTGCAAAAGACAGCATAAGTAAATTTACCAAAACAAATAACATGCAGACCTAGTGTAAAGATTACAATACAATAATCATTACTCAAAAAAGTTTCAAAAGTAAGCCACCCTGTCTGGGGGTGCTTAGAATACTATGATTGTATCCCCTGTCAAGGGCCAAAACTTCCCCTAGTAGAGATGTTCTGAGTATGACAATAAATTCCAACTGATGTTTAGATTCCAAATCTGAAGTTCTTGGGAGTATGGAGTACTCCTTCATTGCCATTACTCCCAGGTTCACTCTGATTTAAAGTGGTAGAACCTGCTAGTGTCTCATTTAGGGATCAAATAGATCTGTTTAAAGATTATTTGCATTTGATAGAAATTCTTGATATCATATAAGTATGTAAAAGAGGCAAACAATGATTTAATTTGGTGTAACAAAAATATTGATAAAATCTTCACATATATGCAACATAAAAATTAATATACATATTGACCTTTTCATGTTAATATAGTCTAGATAGTTCATGCCGATCAAACAATTTATGAATTTTTTCTCAGCTTAACTTAATTTGGCACACAACCCTGATAAAACAATTTAGACGGTCAAGATAATCAGATCTATGGAATGTGTGAGTTGTGGTTAAAATCTGATGAAAATGGAACAACTCTCAGTCATAAGATCATGATCAAGTTATACTGATAGCATGGATTGCCTTAACTCTCTAATTCCTATCATTCATTACTCTTATAGCCCAGTTGGCTGGGGCTGTAGAATACACCAACTACTTCTCTGCAGATGGGTAAGCCCCCACCCACAACAAATGTCCTGGATATGACACTAAACAATCTGATGATGAGGTTCCAGTAATGCTGGAGCTTTGGGGAAAGCTGAGCACCCCTTCATTGCCATTGCGCCCAGGTCTACTTTGACCCGGAGTGGTAGCACCTGGTAAGGCCCTATCTATAGGTTAAATAGAACCAACTGCATACTTATGCTAGATGGAATTGTTTGAATTAGAACTGTTTGACTAAACTTAATAGCTTGAAATAGAACTGTTTTTGACAAATAAACTGTACTTACTTTTAAACTGTGTGCTTATACTAAACTGAATTGTTTGAAATGGAACTGTTTTTAACATTGAAACTGTACTTACACTAAACTGAATTGTTTAATATAGAAGTGTTTTGACATTTAACTGTGGGCAAACAAAATCTGTACATAGCTGAATTAGAATTGTTTGAATAAACTGAATAGCTTGAAATAGAAATGTTTTCACAATTAAATTGTGTAATCGTGCTAAACTGAATTGTTTGAATTAGAACTATTTGCATGAACATGGATTTGGCGTTAAATAACCTGCTAAGGTTGATATGCCATAAAACCCAAACAACCAACCAATCATTACTCCAGATGACATCCAAGGGAGAGAACTTGTGGTATAATGACGAAAGTGCTGGGCTGCAGCCTTGAAATAGCAAATTGGAACTCCAGTCATGCAATTATGTTCATTTTCAGACAAATACCCATGGGAAAAGTATGAACCCCCTTATCCCCCAGCTATGGGTTAAATAGTATCACTGCTGCTTTTCCACAAGGATGGCTTTGGCATTAAATAACCCATGAATATTTATGTGTCATTAAAACCAATATGGCATCCAGTGTCAGCATAAAACCAATGAATATAAGTATTTGCTTGCTAAAACTTGTGGGTCCATGCATGGGAACCCACAGAACCAGCAGTGACCACTTGGATGGTTTGTGAGATTGGAGGCAAGTAGCCATACAGCTACTGTTTTATGGTGTGCTGCTTCTAGTATTTTCAATGACCTATTGATAACAGTTCATAATTTTCATATGCATATGTTGACATCAGTTTCAGTAGATGAGATATTGCTACTGTGTTATGCCTGCATGAAATTTGACAGAATAAAGGTGCCAAAATAATAAAGATAGCAATACTAATTTTTATACATGTTGTAAAATAGTTTATTTGTTGGCATGAATTTAGTTTGAGCATACAGTATTCCTAATGAAAATTTTAATTGGTATATGAAACTTAGCTTCTGCTTAGTAAATATTTCTTCATCTTTTCTAATTAAGTTATACTAAACTAGAACAATCCACATCTCTATTTGGTATCTGGTGGTTTTAGGGAACAGTCCGTTTTTTATTTTAAAAAATTAAACATTTTTCAACAAAAAATATATACGTATCTTTTAATGCAATAAAATTAATTCTTTTATTAAAAATTATAAAAAGGATTTCACTCAAGTAATAATCTTTTGGTAACTTAGCTTCATAATTCACTCGTGGAATAAGTTAACTTTGTTACATTTCTTGGGTAACTTATCCACTTGTTATGTTAGTAATTCAGCTTAATTCATTAACCTAGCTTGATTTGATTAATTAAATCTATATTACACTAATTTTGTGGACCAGGTGATCCAAGTTCAAATCCTGTTAGCATTTCATGTCTGAGTTAATACATTTAAAAAAGGTAAGAATCCAACTATTCTACTTCCAGCTAGGTGTATGTATTTACCAAACCCCACTACATGAGCAGGATGTGATACAAGGTCGATTTTTTAACAGGTTTAAATTTAGTTTTCCTTCTCCTCGACCAGACACCATACCAAGTGTAGCAGTCACAGATCTATTTCCTTTTGTGAATCAATGCCCCCGCCAAGTGATTCGGCTATACACTGACCAATCAGGGATTAGTCTAAGAGGGTAGATTCAAAAGGTCCATAAATTAAACGGCTTTCCTCATGGTGTTGTGATTCTGCTGCTATGAAGGGAGCGGACAGAAATTACATCCGTTCTGCTCGAAAGGTTCAGAGGAAGAGAGCAGTTTGGCAAGCTTTCACCATTTTTATGTTGTCTGGGAAAATGGTCCAGGCTGAATTGGATAAGTCATCCTCATTGGGTGAAAATATGCGACGGTCAAATTAATTTACGTGCCAAACAAAAATAAAAAGTTCTTTCTGCTACACAAGGTTAAAGAGCCCAGTTTATTCTACTGTTTATCTATAGCTGCAGGGAGAAAAATTAGAAGCATACTTTTCACAAGGGTAGCTTAAAGTGAAATGCCAACACTCTTATCCAGGATTTTCACTTGGGTTATCGTGTCTATTTCCTAAGAAGATAACCATTTCACCATGAATTATAAACAAACCGTAGGTCAGGCTGTGCTCTTCAACATTGGTATGGAAACTAATCTAAAAGAAAGAAAAACTCTGAATTCAATCCAGTTTTACATTGCTTAAAAATTGATCTTACATAGTATGCTGCTTATGCTAGAGAGGTTGGGTAAATACATACACTCATTTTAGAACTTTGCCTTGTGTTACATTTGTTTAGTAACATGGCTCCATATTATACTCATTCATTAGGTTAGCATTGTGTTACATTCATTAGGTTACATAGTCTGCTTTATTATATTCATGTTTACAGAATAAATAGAATTTCAATTGGAAAATTGGCAATTTAAAAATATAACAAGAAATATTTCTTTCATTTTAATCATTCTGAAGAGATCGTATTTTGTCATTTTAAACTTTATCCTACACATCAATAAGTTTTCCTCCATTTTCCCCCCAAAAAACAACATTATTCTTTATGGAGAAAATTCTCCTTGTCATCAGTTTTTCTCTTCTTATTTCTCTAATATAAACTTACATTTTGAAATACACAAAGAGAATAGGGATTACTCCTTCATTGGCATTACTCACAGGTGTAATCTGAGCTGGAGTTGTAGTACCTTTTAGAATCCCATGTATGGGTCAAATAAAAATATTTAATAATTTTCTATGCTTAAGCCATATAACTGCGTGCAAACAAATAACCGATATCAAATCGAATTATTTGGACTTTGTAGTAATACTTATGGAGGTGTCTGTGGTGTACTGGTTATTGTCACAGAAAATGGACACAGCAGCATGATTTCAAATCATGGATGAGGCTAATTGCATTTTACATAGCACTAACACCCTTGAGAAAGGTATAAATCCAATTATTCTCCCTCCAAATATGCATAAATAGTAAGACAGACTGTGTTCTTTATTCTTGGTTAGGCAATCAGTTTATGAGAAGGAAAACTCTGAATTCAAACCTGTTGAACTCCACTAAAAATTGAATTTGTGTTGCATCCTGCCTTTGCAGAGGGGTTGGTAAATATACACATAGTAATACTTGGAACCATTTAACCATGCAAATGAATGAATAATGTTGAATAGAATTATTAGTGTTAAAAAACAATACTTGAAACCATTTAACTGTATGCAAATAAAACCATTAGTGTTAGATAGGGACATTTAAAACCATTTGACTGTGTGCAAACAAATGATTAGTTTAAATTAGATTGGAATGCTTGATAAATTAAATCACTAATGTTAAATAGCAATACTTGAAACCATTTAACTGTGTGCAAACAAATGTGCTCAGGCTCATTTGAAAATAATGTCACAGACAAATTATTCATTGAAAAATCATATATGTTTAATATTTATATGTATAAATAGGACAGCCCACTTGCCTGGGGATGCAGTAGACACTAACTCCATCTCTGCAAAGGGTAACCCTCCCTTAATGAGTATCCTGGATATGACACTAAACTACTTGATGGTAAGTCTTCAGACCTTGAGGGTCTCATTTATAGCTCAAATAGAATCGTTTAATCATTTACAATACTTGAAATCATTTAACTCTGAGCAAACAAATGACTGATGCTAAATTTAACTATGAGTATTGTATAGCAACACTTGGAATCATTTAACAGTGAAAATGAATAATGTTGAATAGAATTATTACTGTTTAATAACAATACTTGAAACCATTTAACTATGTGCAAACAAATGAGCTCTGGTTTTCTTAAAAATGTTATTTAGAAACTATTCATTTACAAATTACATATATCTAATATATATGTATGAACAAAATTCTGTACTAAATAACCTACAAGGATTAATATACTATAAAACAAACCCATCAAACCAACAAAAGCATAATTGTTTTTGGCCACTTATATTTTGTTTTCTAGAATTCATCCTATTTGTCCCTGAATATTGCCATTTCTGGATGCTGAGATCAATTTCTCTTTGCTTATTTTTACATATTCTTTTAGTTGTGGAACTGTTGGTCATTATTTTACTTGCTGTGAGTTTTTCACACCAGTTTTAACTGATGGTTTTCAAGTCAGAGAGATTGTACGTCTCTTCATATCCCCAATATTCTTGTAAGTATTCCTGTTGATATTAATTAGTTGTCATAATAATCACTGATAGCTTACTGACTGTCTATACATACATGTGCACACAGGTATTCACAAGGATATTTTTTTTTTTAATATTGAAGCTAAAATTTTATTAAGCTTCTCTTGTCTTTATACAATATTTTATTTTGAAACAAAGAATATTGAAATCATTGTTTCTTTGAGGTCGAGTCTAGTCTTCTACATAAGACTTGAAGTTTTTAGCTCTAATTCCTCAGTGAGGTTGTATTTAGTAAACGGTTTGGACCAGTTGTCTGGTTAAGTATAAAACAAGTGAAGAAAAGACAAAAGATTCACCTACTGATTTCAAGATTGTTTTCTTGTCGTCACCAAAGTTGCATGAATGACATAACAGGATATGCATCTTTTTCCTAAAGTAAACAGGATACATATATTTTCTCAGTGAAAGTGCTGCATATTGCATGGCTGGCATGCTAGACAGGAGGCATGTCCATAAACAACACATAGGTAGGAGGTGTGACCATTAGGATTGTGTGGCTGTCCAGAAAATTATATAAACTAAGGAATATTTCAATCCAGGGAGAACAAAGAAGACTGACAGAAGAGTCACTAGATGTTACACTGCTCTGAGCATGGGTCTTGTACCAGATTGCCTAGGTTTGAGAGGCAGAGAAAAAACCTGAGCTGTATGAGACTTGCAAAAGTAGAGAAGTGAGAAGAAACTATACCAGTCTCCCAAAAGAAAGAATGAAGAAGCAGTTCACTGAATATTCGTATCCCACATCTGTATGTACTTTTTGGACATCTCTGACTCTCTCTCTCTCTCTCCCCATATGTACATTTTGGGTAATAAAAAGAACAGAAAAGAAGCAGATTAATTTTTCCTACATCAGTGTTGTTGTCTTCTTTACTATATACAACATGAGAATTAAGTCATAAGAAGTTTACATTTTTGCTGACAGCATTTATTTTTAATTCATGTCTTTTTTTTACTTTCTAAAGCATTGTTGTTTGTTTTGCATATCATGCAGCACTTTTTATGATATAGACTAGTGTTTCTCAAAGTGGTCCATGAGACCCTCGGAGAATGACTACAATTTTGGCAGGGCAAATAAAAGCAGAAGAGTCCACAGGGAGTAGATTTACAAGGTTGCATGTATAAATCCCTTTATAACTGGAAAATAAAAATCACTGGATCATCAAAATTAGTTGTCAGATATTGTACAGAGCAATCAGAAGAAAGCATTTTAGATAATGACTTGTTTACATAAACCACATAAAGAATCAAGAATTTGTGAGAACTTAAAAGATTTAAGAATAATGTAAATTTCATAATATCAATATAGAAAAAATACAAAAATCAGGTTATTTGATTAGGAAACAAACAAGAAATTGTTGTTAAAAGTCTTTAATTGGAATAATTTTGAGATGAGGCCTCCCAATCTGAGAATCAATCCTCTTATTTATTGCAGACTTCTTGTCTTCATCTTGGTAGTTTTTGTGTTATTTCTTCTTTCACTACGTTTTGGCCAAATTTCACCTCTGGCCTTCATCAGGTGATTTACCGCAACCTCGGATAGGAATGCTGAGTCTTGTAACCGTATCCCCAGTAATTACTGTCTTCCATAGTTGTTGTCTATCGCACCACATTTTTGACCAAGTTGGCCAGCTTGGGTAGGATTTGTGGTTAAAAGATTGCATAAAGTTGTTTGATGTGTTCAAAGAAACATGCATATTGTAAATAAGATTGGAAAACATTAAAGTAAACGATGCTTATTTTATTTCTCTACTTACTTACTATTATGGGTGAAAGATATCTGCCTCTTCTGGCTAATTGTCACAGATGTTCTTTGGTTCTGGATCTTTTTTCAGCATGCTACTTCAACCCAAAGTGTATGTATTTACTCAGGTCATCTACCATGAGAAAGATGTGACACAAGGTCAATTTTCAAGTAGCATACAGCTGGTTTGAATTCAAAGCTTTTTGTCTCCTAGACTGGATTCCATCACAGGGCTAAAGAATACAATTTGTCCTATTTATCCATCACTGGTGGGAGAATGAACAGATTCATGCCTTTCCCAAAACATTACCACCAACTGAAATGCAAACAGTCTAATGGAAGATTTGAACTCTGCTCTTGAAGTTCATTTCTGACAATAACAGCTGCTCTACTACACGCACCTCCAAAATTAGTTGATTTATTCTCAAACATGAGTGGCAACCGTGTTTTTCTTTCAAGAAAGCACCTTTTCATCCCATTTCCATAAGCATGTTAGATAACTGGAATTAACCAACAGTAACAATCAGAAGACATCAGGAATTTTATGAAGGAATTTTGATTTAAACATTTTCAGGGTCTTTTAGTTGAATTAAAAGGGCAGGATCCAGCGAGCATATTATTTTACAAAATATAATTGACTGAATATAAGATACAGAAAGTAAAGACAATTGGAGCAGAAAGAATATAAAGGTAAAATTGAATTAAGTGTTCATTAAGTCCAGGTTACAACCTACCAAAAATTATCAAAAGCAGACTGTTTCACCGGTAAAAACAAAAACAAAAAACTTTCTAGTCACAATCCAACTAAAAACTGTTTAACTAAAGCTCAAGTTTGTTTGTTAAGTTTATCATTTGAGATTTGAAACATTCACTGTTTATTTACAGTATTTAGATGACTCTTGAGAATCAACACATTATACAGTGATCCTCAATCAAACAACTGTAATCTCTAGTAAAAGAGTAAGATAGGTGTGAGATCAGAAAGTTGAAAAGATCAAAGATGACAATGGGGTCAGTGAGTACAGATCATTTTCTTTTTTTTTTTTTTTTTGACAGACCAAGAGTTGAAGATAATCTGTCTGATAAGATTAGGTCTAATGTACCACTTTCTTCAGGACTTGGCCTAATGTAGAGATTTCTAAGCCACAGCTATGGACAAAGTTGTATGTCTGGTTATAAAACACTATATCTGCAAAAATACCAAATGACTGCTGGCTATAAAGCTATAGTCATTTTGCTGTCTTTATACTTACATGTATATTGATATTATGAGTGTGTTGTAAGGATATATATATAAAAGAATGAATATATCACAATAATCTCCAAGTGGGTAACTGTCTTAGAATAAATAGTTGGCAAGCTTCTCTGTAAAGAAGTTTAGACTATACTAAATTCCTAACTGTTATGCTTTTGTGCCAAACATGGTAAGTTTGGTAGAACTTTTGACAAACTCCATTATATGTGTGCATCTACATATAAAGAGAAAGTATGTGAAATTTCATAGACATAAATAAAAGACATGAAAATATCTATATCTCTGTACTTATCATATAATATTTTTGATAAGATATGAAAGGTAAAATATTTTCAGCCTTTTAACACTCTTATGCAAGATCATACTGTAGAATCTGCTGATTGATTTTGTAAAGATCATTTTATTTTTAAAAATGGCTTGAAAGACAACCATAGATAATCATGTAAAAATATTCCTTTTTAAATTGTGTGTTATAGAGTGGAGCAGTGCTTAGCTGCTCTTAGCAACACAAACTTTTATTTTTGGATTGTCCAATGCATATAAGAGTAACTTATACACTGAACATTGTTCTCTATTTTTACATCCGCTTAAATAGATATCAACATGTATATATTCTGCAAGTATATATTTCTCTGAATGGTACCACATGTTTTCTTGCTCAGACAATACAAAATTAAATTTCACAACAATTTGTTAGTAATGGGACTTTAGGGTGGGCATATCAATAAACATTAGAAATATTTTATGTAAAATGTACCAAACTATCAGTTAATATCACTGTTGTTTTATTATTTCATAACAATTGGGGATCCTTTGAACCTACAAATCTTATATTTTGGGCCGAACGTTTTTGTAGTATAAACTGTAAGCCCAGTATTCTGGGGCTGTTGAATACACTAACTACTTCTCTGCAGTGGGTTAAGACCCCCACCAAATGTGTGCCCTGGATAAACATTCTGATGATGAGGCTCCTATCCTGAAGCTTTGGGGAATGTAGAGTACCTTTTTCATTTCCATTGGTTCCAGTTCCACTATAGCCTGGAGTGGTAGTACCTGATAAGGTCCCATCTATAGGTCAAATAGAACTAGTGTCCTAGGTATGACACTAAACAATCTGATGGTGAGGCATCAGTCCTAGAGTTGGAGGGAATGGGAAGTACCCCTTCATTACCATTACTCCCAGGTTTACTCTGACCCAGAGTGGTAGTACCTGATAGGTTAAAATAGAACTGTTAAACTATCTAACTGTGCAAACAAATGACTGATTTTGAATTGGATTGTTAATGTTCAATTTCAATACTTGAAACCATTCAACTATGTGCAAATAAAACTATTGGTGTTAGATAGCATTCAAGTGTGTGCAAACAAATGATTAATGTTAAATAGAATTGTGTAAGAAAGGAATATTTGAAACCTTTTAATAGTGGGCAAAAATTTAACTATTTGTATTATAAAGCAATACTTTGAACCATTTAACTGTTTAAATGAATGAATAGTGTTGAATAGCAATATCTAAAACCATTTCACTTGGTGTAAATAATTCTATTTGTGTGAACAATATTCAAAACCACATCACTATCTGCAAACAAATGATTAATATCAAATAAAATTATTAGTGTTTGATTGCAATTCTTGAAAACAATAAACTCTGTGCAAACAAATTAGCTCTAACTTATTAATGAATAAAATTGCCGAAAAACAATCCACTTAAAAATCATATATGTATAGCCATTTAACTGATTTAGACAAATGATTGGTGTTAAATCAAATTATGAGTATTATGTACAAATACTTGAAACCGTTTACCTGCATGCAAACAAATAAGCTTTGGCTCATTTAAAATTGTTATCTACAAACCATATGTTTACAAATCATATATATCTATGTATAAAAAGGAATTGGCATTAAATAACCTACAAGGGTTGATATGCCATAAAAACCAACCAACCAATATTTTGGGATTGGAAGATCATGTCAGATATTATTAAAAAGGTTTGATATAGCAAAACTATTTTATTGAAATGGTAGGATAGCTTTTAAGAAAATTGCCTTTGCCTTGGGCTTGACTTTTCTGGTGAATTTTGGTATCTCAGGTACAGATAACACTTAATTTGACAATACAATTTTACATGATATTTATGAACAGCTAAGTTATATATATATATATATATATATAGGGTCATCTCATTGTGAAGGAAATAGGAAGGCACCACAAATAAGTTAAAAAAGTGACTGTTAAATTGCTTTCACAGGTGATTTCTAGTTACAGTTGTGAACCACAGGCAACAACAGTTTTTGTCTGGATGAGCTGATAGAAGTGGAATGGTGCATCATTGTACCATAAATTCTCTGAACAACACTCAGGTTTGGAACTGAGAACTTTTCCTTTTTCTAAACTGAATGCCTTATCAAATTTAAGAACCCATTTTGCCCTATGATTTATCTATAACTGGCAGAAGAAAATGATGATTCATGCCTTTCCTAAGGGTATTAGTATGAAATGAAATGCAAACTACCTAGTCCCAAATTTGAACTTGGCATATCTGGTCCATTTACTATTTACTCGATGTGTGCCTAACACCTGTGCATATATATCAAAAATGAACATTATAGTAAAGTTGTTTTTAGTTTTAAAAAAAGCTATTTTCAAAAGTGTATTCTGTCTCTTGTATTCAGAAAAGAGGACTGGTGACTTTTATACACATTTGGCTGTAAAAAATATATTCTGTTTTAGAGAGAAAAAACTCAGACTTGACTATTTGCATTGATAAACAAATAGTTTTAAAGTTAAGGTTTTTTTTTTCTGAACAAATATACAAATTCTTAGTACTTATTTTACAATACATATATATATATGTCAGAGTGTGTAAAATAGATTATTTTTAACATCTTGGGAATTGCTCCCCTAAGCTAATACAGATTTCAACACCATGTGGTTTTCTTTACTCCACAAAAACATGTTGGAGAATGTAACAAAGAAAGAAGAACAATTCAGTATTAAAAGTTATAATAAGCTATTCACACAAGTGAAAAATAGAATAACTGAGATCACAAGCTTACAGGATTTTAAAAGTTCCTATTTACTTCCTTTTTATTTTCAACTGCTGGAAAAATTTACCCTTTTCCATACAGAGAGTACACTTTACCACAGAAATTGATGGTTGAAACATTGGGATTGCAGAGATTTATCTGAGGAAAAAGATGAAAGGCTAATAACTCATCTGAAAGTTTCAAAATGTTTGTTTGCAGGTAATATCGATACTAAAAATAAATCCTGAAGTAAAATTTTTGCTTTGGCTTAAATACTTAAAAAGTAAATCAATGATATATTGGTATATTCCGAAACTAGAAGTAATGCAATAGAAGCATACTACAACAGTGTATTTATTGCATTTATTAACCTCTTTTCATAAACAGAATGTGACATAAGGTTAATTTTTCCGTGAAGTTTTTCAGGTTTGTGTAATAGATTACTGAGAGTAAGTGTGAAATGAAATGTGAAATTCATCCAAGTATTCACTTTCAAAACATCTCTCCAACTTTGTATTGAGTCAACTCACAAAACTCAAATGCCGGAACCTATATGCAGCCCTGAACCTTTCCCATGTTGGTTGGTACATGGATTTGGTCGGTTGTGTCCAGATTTTGGTGACAGTCAAGGCCATCTTACATGGATTCCAGGAAGTCAGCATTCATGTCAGGCGAACCAAAATCAACATCCTCAAGCCTCAGGGAACCGTCCCTCCTGGCTCTAACCCTCCTTGGAGGGGCTAGGTTTATTGCTTGGTACCTGAGGCACTCCTTTTTTAGGGGAATGTCAACAGAGCCTGAGGCATTTTGGGAGCTGCTGGGTATGTCTGGGCAACAGCCCTGCACACTGACCCACCCAAAAAAGGCTTAGTGCCACACTTTGGTGAGACGTATGACAAATACTGATACCGACCACTACCTATATATTTTCATGTTGGCGGCAGTCATATCTTTTCTTGAAATATACTCCCTGCATGTGAAGCATGTGCATTGCTGTTTCTACCCCGGAGGCAAGTTAACTCTTTCATGTTTCTGTTACACATTTTCTTTTCGGACACATGCAACACATCAACTTTGCCGTTTTTCTTTATTATTACAATTTGAATTCAGAATTTTCCATTGAAAGCAATTATCATACCAAAGTTAAAGTACTGAGGTGGCTCTACTATTTGCCCATAACTGGTGGAAGAATAGTTGAATGCATACTTTTCACAAGAGTATTTGCACTATGAGAAATATAAACAGCCCAGTCGAGGATTTGAGCTTAAATTGCCATGCCCATTTCCTACAATGATAACATTACACCATGCGCATGTAATTTTTTTTTTTGTTTTAGTATAAACTTATTTCCTTAATCTACAAAAAATTGCACCCTGGAGGAGAGATTAGGTAGTACAAGTATGGCATTTCCTATGATAAGTCATTATTTCTTAATCCAGAAAGGATCACAATAAAATGATCAATAAAAAAAAGGAGTTTAAGTATCAGAACATTGCTTGAATTGCTGTTCCTTGCTTTTATAATATAATGGATTGAGTAAGTTATAAAAAAGTAAAGAAGATTAAAAATGTAAGAAAGTACAGGTCAAATTCAACAAAAATAATAGTTTTCTGAGTTGTTTCTAAAAAAAAATATACAAAAAGATGCCATTAATACTATTCACAAAAACCTCATAACAATAGTCACAAATATGGTGCTGAGATAGATGATGAAATTGGACAAAGGACGAGTTAATAGGTTTAATTTTGGCTGTTTGGATCTCAGTTGATTGAGAAAGTTGATAGTGTTTCAAAACTTGATGGGAGTTTATTCTTTATTTTGTCCAATACACATGCCCAGGGTTTTCTGTTATTTTTGTAGGAAGAGAGGCTTAAATTACATAATAAAGGATCTTTGTGAAATTCTGTTTTAAAATAGGAAAAGTTTTTATACAGCCTTTTATAACATCCTGGGCAAGGACCAATCAGGAAACTATGAGGATGGCAAATAAGATTAATAATGTTTTCAACATAATAAATCAAATTCAATCCCAACAGGGCAATAGAGAGGATTGTTTCTGCTGTAAGCAATATTATGATTGGTATGAGTGGAGGAACACTTAGTGCAATGGTTATTGAATTGGAAATAGAATTGGAATCTGTATACAAATGCTGAATGAGACTTTGTGTTCACTTGGCATTAATGTCCAAAAGAAAGGTATCTGTTCTACCTCTTGGTGTGGGTAAATAGTAGAGAAAACTGGGTTCTTTAACCTTGATAAAGCAACCAGTCTAGAAAAACTCCAAAATCAAAACACCAGTACTCTGCTTAAATAAAGACCTTCTGTCATATCCTGCCCATGGTGTTTTGTAAATACATACTTAGATATATAGGGGTGTGTGTGTGTGTGTGTGTATATATATATATGCTTCCTCATTGATGCAGTGCAGCTATGAGTTAAATGTTGTTCTAAAAGGATGGCTTTGGCATTAAATAACAGACAAACATTGATATGCCATTAAATAAAAAACGAACCAATCATTGATGGACATAATGATGAAAAAATTAAGAATGTAAGAAAATATCAGTCAAAAATTAATAATAATTGCTTAAAATATCAATGACCCATTAATTAATTAATTAGTAGAACAAAATCAAAAATGATAAGAATTCTTTGAATGTTTATAAAGTGGGATAGTTTTCCCTAATTTAGACTGAAATGAAAAGAAAACAAACAGCTGCTGACACTTTAAACCATTTTCTCCCATGACAATTATTATCCATACAATATTTATGCTGTATAGAGCAATGAAATCTGTCTCTTAGGCCATCAATTTTCAAGCTTTGTATTTAAGGACCTCTTGAGCATATATGACTGGAAAACAGTGGTCATCACTGTATTCCCTGGACACAATAAATGTCACTTCAAGAGCTTTGGCTTGTCACTAGCACAAGTCAGTTTGAAAGATGGTCTTAGATTCTTATTCATGATACCATATCAACTCTATATTGTCTACCTATTCCTCTTTCTTGTTCAACACAGATTTTATGGTTTCATTTTCTTTTGAAATATATTAGGTTTACTAAATAGCTGAAAACTTGAAGTCATTTGTTCCTTGTTGTTTGATTATTGACAATCTGGTTCATAGCCATGCATGCACAAGCATTGTATCTTTTCATTGTGTAAATGAATTTATTTACATTGTTATATTGAATTCCTTTAAAAGTTTAAGTACACTTATCTTGCAGTAGTAAGTGTACCATATATATTCAATTACCAACTGATACTATCCAGGATATTTTTTTACTTTGAAGTGGGAAATTGTTGGTGTACCAATTAGCCTAGGCCTAGCCCTGACGAATACACACAAAGTTTGTATCTTGTGTATGGTGTGATCCCCAAATAGTCGGCTAAAATTTAGGTCTTGGAAAGTTGTATGTTATGTAAGTAAAAAAAGTATATTTCTCATTGGGAACATTAATTGAGTTTGTGAAAAAGCCAATGTTTAACATGCTGATTTTCGTAGTTGGCATAACTTTCTTAAAACATTAGAGCTGCATAATCTTCCTATCCCCATTCTCCTTTGGTTTTATGTCAAAGTAAGTTAAATATAATTGTTATACTTAGCTGTAGGATTCTGTACACACATACTTTGCATATACATGCACATATTTATTCAGTATCTCTCTTGATGATTCTATTTGTTCTGCAGCAATGTCTGAAACCGTCATGTGACATATTTTTAAACATGAACGTTGATTTATTGATTTGATGTTTACCTCTTTCTCTGTATATATAATATTTCCTCTTTTTTTGTATTTTATTAAACATCCTTCAGTGATTTGTCACTTGATATCAACCTTTCCTAGTCCTGATGTTGGTTCATTAGAATAGAAATGTTATAGAGTTGACTTTCTTTTACATTAAATTCTTCTTTTTGGATTACCTTGGTCTTCAATTTTTCTCTGTATTCCTGGATTCATTTCTATTATTTACTTCCATTTGCTGAAAAATATCAAGTGTTGCAAACTATTACATGGGATATAGTCTTGTTGTCATCTCAAAGAAAGCTGGTGGAGACAAAGAGACAATGATGAGATGAAGTTGTTCATATCAGAAAGGGAAAAGTCAGACAGGTGGTCATAGAAAAATTCCACTCCCTTTATAACCAAAGTTACCACTTCCTTCTGAACTGGTCTCAGAAATAAGGAAAATGTGAAATGGTATTTTAAAGTCAGTCAAGGAAAGATCTATTCTTTGATAAATCATAGCCCACTCCCAATAGAGGGATAGTTTTGCTTAGCCCAAAAATTTTGGTGGTTGTTGCTCTCATAGTAACTGTCCGCTAATTTTCATAAATTTGTGAGTCTCATATCTGACTGTCTCTCATACTTACCATTCTATTGTTGGCCACACAGCAGGATACAAGTATCACTGGTGTTGTGAAGTACCTATTACATTAACAGAAGCTAAGTCCTCTTCTTTTGGTGTTTCACTTTCATTGCTAGTTTTAAGACTATGATATATTTAACAGAACCTACACAACACTGAGGAAGTATCTCATCCCACATATATGGATATATGTTGAGCCCTATATTAAACCCAGTCTTGTAAAAGATTTGCTCCTAAATATCTGCATAAATGCTCCCATAGATTTACACGCACACATTTTTTTTGTTTGTCCTTGTAAGGGATAGAATATGCTGATTGCATCCTTTGCAGAGGGGTAAGTGTGTCTCAAAAAGAGTGTTCTTGTAATTATATCTAGTGGTGAGGCTCCAAGATCCAAACTGACAGGAAGTGATACTTTTTGGATCCCATCAGATCTATTTAAAAATAATCTTTACAAGAAATACTTGAAACTATCCAATTGAGTGCAAATAATTTGAATTAAGAATAGATGTTTGAAGCTATAATCATTTATGAGGGACTATTATCATTGATGCTCAAAAAAAAAACTTTGTTACTGTTATGGTACCTATCTTACGGACTATAATGAACTCTTCCTATTACTATGAATACCGGGAGAATATTCATCTCAGTGTTAATTCCAGCCTAACACTTTGGCAGTCAGACTGACATTCAACACTCTTTTACCTATGCTGTATTTATATTTTCGTTCAATATACTTGTTTCACATAATCCCAATTTTGTGTCTTTCTTCTGGACCTTTTACTGGTCCACAACAGTTACTGAATGATCCAACAAGCATTGACATAGGGTAAAACTAACTGATCAACCACATTTTCATATTTGTTTGTGTATATATATATATATATATATATATATATATAAGGCCAGTCTGGAAAAATTCAGCCTGTTAATACAAGAACCTGCAGATGGTAATGAACTCTTCCATGACTATTAGGACCAGGAGCTGCAAGTTCTTCCCAGCCTAACATTTTGGCCATCAGACTGACATTCAACACTGTTGTATTATACTTTCGTTAATATACTTTGTTCCACATAAATCCAAGTTGTGTCTTTCTTCCGGACCCTTTACTGGTCCACAACACAAAACTATCAGCCAAGTTCACTTTTGGGATTGCTATAAGCTGCCCCATTGCTTTATTGTGGGTTAAGAGTGTATTATATATATATATATATATATATATATATATATATATATACACAATCATCAAAGCAGGCAGACAGAATGGATTTCTTTGACTCTTTTCTTAATCTATTCCTTATTGACTATCACTCTCGGTAGGCTCTCTAGATGACCTCCAGCTACTGTAAGATTACCATGATATAAATACCATTACTACAGTTTGATCCTCAGTATATGACTCATACTCTAGTGTCCTTAGACCAGGCAAAGTCAAACTAAATGAAAATTCCTTTGATTCATGTTTGAAAATATGACAAAGATACAGACACATAATTAAAAGCTATACATGTATCTAAATATGAAGAGATATGTTCATATATGTACATATATAGGTACATCCATTTAGATATATGGGTGGACAGATAAGTTCATTTATGTATGTGAAGATATTGCTATATATATATGCATATAAATTCACTATGTAACAGCATTAGATAATCTAAAAAGATGAAAGTAATTTTGAAAAGCATACTTGAAAGTAATCAATATTTGATTAACAAATAAAATGTTATGCTTCCCTGTTACTATTAAAATATTGATTACCAACAAGTTTAGCAGAATATATGACATTGTATTTGGACCACTGTTTGACTTCATTCACCTTTTGGCAGCATTAGGATTTAGTTTAATGTTAGTAAATTTAATTCATTGTGCATTGTCACTTGTACATATTGATTATCTCTACCAACTTAAGTTTTTTCCTTTTCTCTTTTTTATCGAACCTTCAAAATAATCAGATTCACAATTTTAGATTAAAATCTTTAAACACTTTTCCTGAGTATAATTTAGAAACAGTTGGGGGATTTTTTCTTGTTGGGTTGGGTTGGGTTGGGTTCTTATTAATATGAAAACTGACTCTCTAAAAGCATTATAAATTTGAATGTTGTACTGAAATTTAAAAAAAAATGATTATATAATGAGGGATATTAAAGGAAAAAAAAAATACACAAATTTTTCTGACATATAGTTCTATAATTATCAACAGCCAAAGACAGACTAGTGAAATGTCCAAAAATATACCAGATATTTCAAAAATTTTATGTCATTTGAGAGATTTGGAATATTGTAGAAAAATTGAAATCATTTAGCAATCTAATAACTTCAAATGCTATCAAATTTTTAGAGTCTAGAAACAAGTAAAATTTTTCTGTGTAATGTTAAAGCATCTTTTCTTTATTAGTGAATAACATTTCAATACATAAAAAAGAAAAAACATTAGATATACATTGAACTGTTTTTACACATGCTCTAAAAATTTTAGATTATTTTAATGAGATTAGAAAATGATATCAGATTTTCTGAAATACTGTGTATGTACATGCTTAACTTGTTAATAATTATTATGCTTATAATTGGAATTATAAAACATGTTTTATAATTAAAATCTAATGCTGCCAATAAGATAAAAAAAAAACAATGTTTTGTCAAAATATTACATAACCTTGAACTGTACAAAATATCTAATTAAAACTGTGTTCTCATATATATTTTTAAGATAACTTGAAATTTGGGGTATACTTTTTGTGGAGGCATAGACACAAAATGTGCAAGGAACATTCAGCCAAGTTGGCTGGGGCTATGGAATACACTGGCTGCATCTCTGCCAAGGGCTAATACTCCTCCCCCCAATGAGTGTCCTGGATACGACACAAAACTATCCGATGGTGAAGCTTCAGTCTTGGAGCTTTGGGGAATGTAACCCTTTATTGCAATTGCTCCCAGGTCCACAATCTATGAGTCAAATAGAAGTGTTTGGCATTTAAACTGTGGACAAACAAATGACTTATGTTAAATTGAATTGTTAGAAATAGAACTGTCTGATTATTTTACTGTGTGTAAGCAAGTGACTGATATTTAATCGAATTGTTAGTTATACATAGCAATACTTGGAAACATTTAACTTTGTTGACTCATGCTGAATTAAATTGTTAGAAATAGAAATATTTGATCATTTAACTATTGGTATCTTAAAAATGTGTTTACAAATAATATATCTGATATATATATATATATATATATATATATATATATATTTAAAAACAGGATTCGGCATTACATTTCTTACTATGGTTTATATGCCATAGAGCCAAACCAAACCAAACAGGTAGCATTACTAATACACATGTAAAGAGATTTTCTTTAGGAAAATAAACCCAAATATAAGAGTAGAATTTATTCACATGCAAGTATTATGTTACAATATTAGTCCCCTGATATCACTGTTATTCAGAAGCAGCACTATTTTGCATTTGAAATGATTATCATGTGCTAGCCTCATTCAAACATCCATTTTTTGTGTTGTTTTAGCTGTTTCATTTTCCAAGTAAAAGCATCATCATCATGTCGTGCCGCTAGCACAAATATCCCTGACCCTCTCTCGCCACTTCTCCCTATCGTTCATCGCCTCCGGCAGGTCTTCAGAGCTACATTCTGTATCCTCACATAGCTGCTGTATGTATGTTTGAGCTGGTTGTCCAGCTTTTGCTCGGCCATATGTGGGGGTCCATAGGAGTACATCACTTATGAGCTCATCCCTGCTTCTCCAGCAGTGACCGGCATGTCTAGTTTGTCTAACTTGGATAGTTTTCGTAATGGGAGGTAGGTGGCCGTATAGTTGGTTTCTTGTGGGGTGTTGCCGCCAAGACTTGTTCAATATTGCTCGCAACATTCTTGTGTAATTGCCATCCAGCTTCTTCTCCAGCCGTTTAGTTAGCATCCAAGTAGTGCATCCATACAGCAGTATCGATACGACCGCTATCTGGAAGAAACTGCGTTTCATTTTATCGGTCAGGTCTGATTTCCATATGATCGATAGCCTATTGATAGCTGTCCATGCCTTCATTAGCCACGTGTCAATGTCTTTTTTGGTTGATGAGACACTGTTTCCTAGGTAGGTGAATTTGTCTACCAGTTTCAGAGAGCTTCCGTCTAGTGTGGAAATGTCACCTGTTTGATTATAGCACATATATTCAGTTTTGTGTGCATTGACATGGAGGCTAATGCCTGCAGCGGCTCATTCCAAACAATGCAGTAGTGTTTCGGCCTGGTTGGGTGAATTTGCCAGTATCGCTGTGTCATCGGCGTAGTTGGTGTCGGTAATTGTTTTTGCCGGGTACCTTCTGCTTCTTTTCTTTGTCAGCTTGAAGCCGTTTTCTCTGATTTTATCAATCAATGTTCTAAGCACATAGTCTAGACAGATGATAAAGAGGTATGGGGTTAGTGTGCCCCCTTGTAGTACTCCTGCGACAATGTTGAAGTATTCTGTGTCTCCATCTGGTACAGAACATCAAAGATAGATTTAATGAAAAATTTTGCCAGTCTACATTTCTCTAAAAGTCAACAATATTTCATTTGATTGATAAGTTTCATGAGGCTGTGAGTGTGCAAAGCTAAAATAGCGCAAACTAGCACTCTTTCTTAACTAAAATAGTATTTTGTGTTGAGTATTTAACTTGCTCACATGTAAGATTTGAAAGCAATCTTTCAAAAATGTTTTGTCTACAGCTGCACTGTGTCTTAGTGCTATAAAGAAATTAAAAGTTTGTATACCAATTGCTAGAAAAATGGTTGCAATTTTTTTCAGTTTAAAATCCTCTGCATATGATAAATATTATACATATTTGTTTATCACGTGACTTTTTGAGACCTAAATTTTTTGCCTAAAATTTGTGTATGTAAATAATTGGTAAAAGTTAGGCTTAATTTTTATCTTGTGTATGGTGCAACCCCCTAATATTTGGCTAAAATTTAGGCATCGGAAATACACAATACACATAACTATATTGGTGTATGTGTGTGTGTGTGTATATATATATACATATATATATAGTTTGGTACATTTATAAATAAAGAGTGCTCCATATTGGTGATCGAACAGATATGTGTGAGCCAACCACTTCACACAAAGACGTGACACAAGGTCAACTTTTAACCAGATTCAGAGTCTTCTTTCTCCAAGACTATATGGCCCAACCAAAGATAAAGAGCTCAGTTTATCCTACTATTTGTCTAGAGCAGGAGAGAGAATAATTGGATGCATACATATCTCTAGGATATGAGTGCTCTATGAAATATAAATAGTCTTGTCCAGGATTTGAACACGAGGATCCATTTCCATTGCCAAAAACGATTACTCTTACACCACAAGAGCTTCAAATGATTGAGCATATACATCTAAGATTGGATAGTGTACGTACAGACTTGGTCTGATGATTGCATAAATGAGAAAATGATAGTCACCAAGCGCCCATGACTCTGTGGGTATGATATCCTAACTTAGATATACATATAATTAATATATATTGTCATCCACAGACAGACCTGTTTCGTTCGGAAGGAGGTGACACATTCTGATGGCAGTTATGAGAGGAAATCGCGTGGACGGAAATTGGCTGATGAAATGGGACAAGGTAAAAAATTCCCATGGTACACTCATAGACTGATGCACCGGAAGAGAGTGACCTGTGAACTGTATGACAGTTATTTCCGCTGGATGACAATCAATCATGCCATTCCAAAGATCAAGTAGGCGACAGTCAAGACAGAAGTCAGAGTTTCAGTTGGAGTAGGAGGTGGACGAGATGTGGTAGGTAAAGCCACATCAGGCCGAAGGGGCCTTGGGGCCCCTGATGAGTTGCAGTTAGAGATCGGACGGAGTTATAGACGAGATGTGGTAAGGAAAGCCATACCAGGCCGAAGGGGCTCGGGGCTCCTGATTGAGTTGGGGTGCAGAGAAGTTGCTGATAAGATGTAGCAGATCACCCACCAGAGTGGGCCTCTGGGCCTCCGGTTGAGCAGCCCTGGAGAACGAGAAAGACACAACGTTGACGGCCATGAGAGTGGGGGTCAAAATATCGCAGTTTCTGTTCGGTCTCCAACTCCCTCTCACACGCAAACCTTGAATAACCTTTTCGAACCCTTATAATAAAGTGAGAGGTACAAATATTTTTCTAAAGAAGTCTTCCTGCGTCTTTATTATTGTGTCGTTATGATGCTGTAGATGACGATATAACACTATCAGAACTCTTCAATGTTGCTAGACAGGCTAGATTCCCGAAACTGGGATCAAAACCCGGTTGAATCAAACGCCAATCCAAGATTCTACCACTCAGCCATGTGGAAACCTGTGCAAGTGAAGGAAATTTAGACGCTTATGTATCACAATTTGTTTTTGTTTACATATATCCACTTAACGGCTACCGAGAGCTCGATTCATATGAAGAGCTTTGCATTACGCTTGTGGCAACCATTTACTTCCCTCGCAAGAGAGCTCAACCCTACAGGGGTAGGGGAGCATATATATTGTCATCCACTGACAGACCTGTTTCGTTCTATCAGAACTCTTCAGTGTGGCCTGACATGCTATGGTATATTAGATATCTTATGCTTATGCTCCTTTGAAGTGCAACCCA
Organism: Sepioteuthis lessoniana; assembly: GCA_963585895.1. Lineage (NCBI taxonomy): Eukaryota > Metazoa > Mollusca > Cephalopoda > Myopsida > Loliginidae > Sepioteuthis > Sepioteuthis lessoniana. Next base: position 92,322,848 of record OY757916.1, read on the forward strand.
ATCAGGTGGGGTTGTAGAATACACTGACTGAATCTCTGCAGTAGGGTAAGACCTGCCAAATTAGTGTCTTGGATATGACATTAAACAATCTAATGGTGAGCTTCCCATAATGCTTGTGCTTTGGGGAGTGAGGAGTACCCCTTCATTGTCATTGCTCCCAGGTTCGCTCTGGCCCAGAGTAGTTGAACCTGATAGGATCCTATCTATGGATCACATAGAACTATTTAACATTTAAATTGCGTACAAACAAATGACATATGCTAAATCAGATTGTTTGAAATAGAACTGTTTGATCATTTAACTATGTGTAAACAAATGACTTTTGTTTAAATGAATTGTTAGTTATATATAGCAATACTTGGAACCATTTAACTGTGTGCTAAAGAATGTTTAAAAACATTATCAACAAAATGTATTTACAAATCATATATATTTTATATACATGTATAAAGAGGATTTGGCATTAAATTACCTAGAATGGTTGATATGCTATAAAACCAAACCAAACGAGAAGTCTTTATGAGAAAGTATTATGTGTGCATGATAGACAAACTTATTAGTATTACTTATAATCACAATCATAGATGTACTGATTAATATTGCTCACAGTACTTTGCATTTTTGCACGGTCATTCACCAACATATTGATTAGCTTCCACAATGAAACAAGAACCAGTGCATTTAAATCAAATAGATAGGAAGCCTAGATAGATATGTGTAGATGAGGATGTAAGTATATTTGTGCGTGTCTCAGAATATTTGTTTTAGAGTATAGAAATGACTTCCAGATCAATGAATTGCCTGAGATGCTGACACTATCTCTATTCTTACCAGTCATCAGGAAAAGATTTATGATAAAATATATATTGGGAATTACAAATCCAAATGTGCTCATCAGATACAAAATATGGACATGTGACAGTAGATGAGTAGGTCATACAGTAAGTGAGCAACTGCATGCCAATGAATAATCAGGGTAGGTGGGGTACAGAAAAATGAGTAAGCAGTGGGGCTTGGATACAGATTCACAAAACTACAATGGCTGTGAGAAGAATTTGTAAGGTGCAAGTGCACACATCATCTTCCTATAATTTAGGGCAAATGCCTGATATTCACTTGAACATATCAACTTAATCCTGTAAAAGATGTTATTATATTTGATAGTATCAAAGACCATCTCATTTACATTATAACAGTATTATGGAGTTAGATTGATTGGTTGATTTTAATGGCATGTCAAGCAGTCTAGGGCTATTTTATGCTGTGAAGTTAGGGAATTGGGTTCCTTGTTCATTTAAATTTAGATATTTTTTGTAGTTGCTTCTTAAGCATTTTTGCACACATTTGTATGGTTTCAAGCACTCATTTTTATTTAATGATTGTCATTTGTTTACACACAGTTATATCATATCTTATTTAACAACCCCTCCGCTCGGGCAGGATATGACACAAGGTCAATTTTTAAGCGGAGTTTAACAGGTTTGAATTCAGAGTTTTCCTTCTCCTAGACTAGTTGCCTCACCAAGGCCTGAAGAACCCAGTCTGCCCTACTATTTAACCATAGCTGGAGGGAGAATAATTAGATTCATACCTTTCCCAAGGGTATTAGTGCTATGTGAAATGCAGTCTGTCCCATCCAGGATTTGAACTCGTGTCAGCACGTCCATTTCGTATGACGATTTACACACAGTTATATGGTTTCAAGTAACTAATAATAATCCTTAGTAAAGAATTCCTGCTTCAAATATTTCTATCAAATACAAATTTAACAGGTACTACCACTCCAGGTCAGAGTGAACTTGTGGGTAATGGCAATGAAGAGCCATACTCCCCAGATCTTGAGAAGTGGAACTTCACAATGAAATTCAATTGCAGAGAACACAGCCAGCATATTCTTAGCTCACTCAATTGTATTGTTAATGTACACTAAGTAAATATTTTCTGGAATCCATCAGTTTGATGAAACAGTGGATCTGGATCTTGATATAGACTTTAGCTATGCAGTATAGAAGATTGGCAGTTGCCCATGCAGCAGGTCTCTCCTCTTCACAGAACTGATGTCATTGAAGGGAAAGGCAAGGTGCTATCAAACCTAGCATAACTGTATAACTCTGTGAGCAAGGCTTGAATATATGTTATAGGACTTTACACTCCTATAATTTAATTTGGGCGGTATGCCACTTGTTCCCACAAAGATGGCGGACGCTCAATGTTCAGTCTCGGGAAACCATTGGCCAAGAGGACACGTGATATGCTTACAACTACGTCGGCGCGCGAAAATTCAAGTCCTGCGTCTTGAGCGACTTATAAGAAGATTTTTTCTATAAATACGCTGTCTTAAAACACATTCTCTCTCTTTTACGAATTTTCGTCGTAGCGGCAACACTCTTTTACGAATTTTCTTCGTAGCGGCAACACTCTCTTTTTGACGAAATTCCTTCGTAGCGGCAACACCTTCTCTTTGACCAAATTCCCCGTATCAGCAACACCATGCCTCGCAGACATTATTGTACAAGAACTATGAGACGCTTTCCCGTCTTTAAAAAACTACCGGTTTCTAATCATAGAAAAAAGACATTTTAATTTTACAATTCTTTTTGTAGTTTAGTAGTGTTACACACACACACACACATTTACACACACGTCACCACAAATTGGTGACCTTCCGACAAGTGAAAGCACGCAACCACACATAAAAACAAAAACAGCTCTCATTTTAAAAAAACAGCACAAAAAAAAAATTATTACAACGCGTAAAAATGGTAACCCTTACTTAGAACACACAACCAAAATATAAAAATAAATTAAATATACCCACAGCACGTGGAACTCTTTCTACACTACCTCCTAAACATTTGAAACTTTACTTCTTGAGAGAAAACTCAACCACAAATGTTAACCCAACGACGTAAAATGAGCATACAAAATTTCCTAAACATTCGAAACATTTAAGAATATATTTCACTCATTTCAAAGACAACATGAAAATTCTATCACGGCGCGTGAACTTTTGGAAATAGGAGCGGCGAACACATGCAAATTCTTTAAATATCTTATTAGAAAATTTCATATAAAACAATTACATGCAAAAATTTAAACAAAATTTTCCAAGCTAAAACTCCTACACAGAAACAGGACGGCAGAATTTATTTCACAGCACACGAGGAGAGGAATTTTGACACGAGGCATATTTCTTCACTTTCCCCACTACCAAAAATCAGGCAACCTTTCACTCTTTTGACTTGTCCACCTAATCTTACTGGCCACCAAAGACACTATCTTCTGCTGCTACCAGACTGGTCAGTAGACGACACATACTTCTTTTACTACTACCAAACTTGTCATTGGGACGACATTCACAACGACAAGGAAGAACAGGACTACGCGATATTCTCCACCAGCCAAAAAAATTTCCCGACATTTTCTGAACAAATACCAACAAAATGCAAGCCAATTCACTTACTATCTTCATGATTCGACAAACTATCCGTGAGTGCCAGAGTGACGAAGCCAAAAAAGCACCCACCGGATACAATGTTATCAAACAAATCACAAAAACTAAGACATCTGAAAGTTTGATTTTACGAAAACGAAGACAAGCAAATCTTCAAAAAATCAACACGAATACTCAGACGTCCAACAAGTAAAAACTCAGAAGGAAACTTGTTCCAAGCTGACGCAACATTCCATCACACAACTTTCAACTACGAGAATTTTCAACACAACAGGAATTATGATAGCTATATAATTGTGCACACCAACAAGAAAATTCGAGGCGTTGGTTAATACGTGCCCACGAGCCACGCTGAAACACCGAATTTTTTGGAAAAACACAAACAACTAGCTAGAAATTCACCTGTCACTTCATTCAACGGCACACAACACAACCTCCATGGAATGCTCAAACAAAAGACAGTTTCCACAACTTCAAATATCAACACATCCTAAAATGAGCCTAACACAAGATACGTAAGACATTATTACAGCGAATTGAGTTAAACACTGCGTACTTGCTGTTCTACTCACAAAACAGCACTAAAATTTCACCTTGTGCCCACAAGGAATGCCAAATAAAGTGCGAAGTAACTCCCACGCTAAAAAAAAAAAAAAAAAAAAAAAAAAAAAAAAAAACTTGCATTCATAAAGTCAACAGTCACGTAAATTTTGCCTCCACGTTAGAGAACATATTGAAAAATATTTTCAATATTTATCAATCTGCGGGGGGGCATATAGGACTTTACACTCCTATAATTTAATTTGGGCGGTATGCCACTTGTTCCCACAAAGATGGCGGACGCTCAATGTTCAGTCTCGGGAAACCATTGGCCAAGAGGACACGTGATATGCTTACAACTACGTCGGCGCGCGAAAATTCAAGTCCTGCGTCTTGAGCGACTTATAAGAAGATTTTTTCTATAAATACGCTGTCTTAAAACACATTCTCTCTCTTTTACGAATTTTCGTCGTAGCGGCAACACTCTTTTACGAATTTTCTTCGTAGCGGCAACACTCTCTTTTTGACGAAATTCCTTCGTAGCGGCAACACCTTCTCTTTGACCAAATTCCCCGTATCAGCAACACCATGCCTCGCAGACATTATTGTACAAGAACTATGAGACGCTTTCCCGTCTTTAAAAAACTACCGGTTTCTAATCATAGAAAAAAGACATTTTAATTTTACAATTCTTTTTGTAGTTTAGTAGTGTTACACACACACACACACACACACACACATACATACACGAGCTCACACATATATACACACTATCAGTATGTTAGTAGAGTTAGTTATGTTTTCATGTATTAATGTAAGTTTTGTTTATTATAGAATATAAATTTGTTTTTGTTCGTTCGCCTTGTTTTTAAATGTTCATTTTGTCCACGCCGTTTTACAACCATTATCTATTCCGCTTCTTTTACGCACACATCACACCACAATGTCAACCACATTTCTAGGAGAGGGGGAAAAGGATGTCCTGGGTATGGCACTAAAACGCAACTGGTAGTAAAGCACCAGTTCTGGAGCTTTGATGATGTGTAAAGTACCCCATCATTGCCATTTCATCCAGGTTCATTCTAACTTGGAGTAGTAGTTTGGGTCTCATTTTTTGACATGCTGTTGAAATTAATCATTAGTTCCTGATCTTTGCCAATCCAATATGACAAATTAGCCAGTCATGCTGGGAGGAGGCTTGAATTCTCCTTTATTTATTGCCCTTACTATGGCTAGAGAGCTTATTATAACTTACTATTTACCTATAGTTGCTGGGAGAAGAATGAAATCCAGCCTTTGGCTAAAACATTAAAGCCAAGCAAAATTTCAGTTGCTTCTTCCAGGATTTGTGTCTGGTTTGCCAAGTCCATTTTCTTGGGAGATATCCTTTGTACCACAACAGCTCAAGTAATTATTAGCCTACCAGATACCTTAACTTAAGAGATTATTTTTTAAACTAATTTTTACAGAAAAAAAATTGTAAGACTTAGAAAGCATCCCATATTTCAGATAATGATGTGATTTCTAAAGTGAATGGCTAAAAGAAATGGTGCACAGACAATTATTCCCTCTAACTTATTCTTGTCTTGTAGGGGGGATCAAAAAACCTGAAATCGGTTGGAAAGGTGGCATGTACAGAAAAGATTTTCATTTTTTATTTCATCTTTTATCTCTAATATTTAGGAAACAAATGAAAGAGAAAAGACGTAATAGACTGAGTGTTTGGTTTTTATCTATATGAATAAGAATCTGTCCTCAGATTGGTACATACTCTAAAATCTTTGTCTTGGAACTTGCAATGCAGCATGCCATTTTCAAATTTCTTGATGAGTGAATGGCATCATGGTGTGGCTTTCCTCATAGACAGTGTCCACCTGACTTTAGTTTGTGGCACTGTAGACAAAACTTGAATCAAATAAAGTAATTGCACAAAACTAATAATTTCAAATGGCAACAATTTACCAATTGCACTTTATATAGTCTTTGGTATTCAGTAACTTTAATAATATAATGCAGTAATAAGTGAATACATTTTACCAATGTCCAAAAATAAGTGCAGCCATCAAATAGTCTATGGTTATTGATGAGACCCAGAAACATGATTTTAACATACGTTTAAAATTTCAGTTGAGAGGTTCAATTTATTATGAAAGCCTATTGTTAAACTTGACCCTTATTTTGTGTCCATCAGGTAAGCTAAACAAAACCTTTACTTTTTTTTTGTTGAACTGTATGAAATAAACATTTAGCTTAAAATTTCCAAGCCAGAAACCAAAGTTCTGGCTTTTTTAAAATAACTTTTTCCAATTACTTTATTTCCAGTCATTAAAAGATCAAACTTGAAAGAAAGTTGTGTTGTAATGTTTGCAACAGTAGTATAAGTATAGACAACAAAGAAGCCATAAAAATCAACGTCCCACTCATGTTTATTAACTCATAAATTTCCCAAAATAGAAGTTCAGTGTTATGCTTCATGTGTTTTTTGTTTTCCTGTGTACATTAGATTCAGTAATCTGGATTATTTGAAAAGCTGCGCAGATATGTAGTTGGCAAGAAGTCATTATGGATTAGATGCAGCATACACCTGAAGAAAATTGTAGATTACAACAGATAAAACATTGTGCTGAGAACAATAAAGATGAAAATAGTACTAAGAATAATTGCTATACTATGTGAGTGAAAAATTTTGCAATATTTTACCTGATCATTGAGGTTCTTGCAACCTGAGCAAAATTTCTTGAACCTTCTGCTTATTATACTGTACCCTCACCTTTTGGCACAGTTGATGTTGTTGGTTGCTACCATGCCATTGTGACCCAGTTCAAATGCAAATTAGACTCAGGTACATGTTCAGTGTGAAACAACGTAGAAGCAGCTACAAGGATACTATCTACCAAAGTGGGTACCAATCATGGTTTGAACTGCTTCAGTCCTTTGATATACATGCCACGAACTAGCATCTACAAAATATTATAAAACTTTTGAATTGCCTTAATTTAATGCTATCAAAGAGATTTTAATTGGTTCTGTTTTTAATGAAAACTTTCAAATTTATTTGAAGTTTGTTATATTCTAAATAAAAGTCAAATCTCTTTATGATGTTTGAGCTTTTTTGAATATTGTAATCTCCTGTTTCAGTTAATACTAATTGAAATTGAATTTTATGTCACTATATATTGAGAAAGATGAAATTTAATTAAAATAATTCTACATCTTTTAGACTACAGCTAAACGTAAAACTGGAATTCCTAAATAAGTAATCCTCGTAGCATAGTAGCTAACATGCTAGACTGTGACATTGTTATGAGTTCAAACTCCACTTGTGTTATTACATTCACTTTTAGACTAATACCCTTGGGATTGGTATGAACCCTCTTATGATCATGTATAAAGACAATATATTTGAAACAGAAGAACAAAAAATACTAAGTATAAAGCGATATATAGTGATGAACAGGAAGTTTTCAGATCTATATTAAGAATACAGCATAGATATCAGCTATTTTTGAAGGTTGTTTGTATAAGAGAACATGTGCATATTCTTAATATTCCATCTTTGGGCAATCACACATTTTTTTTTTAAAATTCTGTTAATATCATTTTTTGTTGAAATCTTATAGTGTTTTAAATTTGATAGTTTTGTTGAAAATTCAATCATAAAATTTGGGTATGCAATTTCTTCAATGAAATTTTGTTACAATCTTTAAAATTACTTTCTAGCTCAAGTATATGCTGATATAAGACAAAATACCTCTATGTTTTCCAAAAATCTTCTGATTTTTTGGACTGAAAGGTTTATTTTTCGGACTATTTCAGTAAAATTTTACTTTTTTAATCAGATTTTAAAGTAACATTCCTGAAAAACACCAACATGTTTTTGTATATCGGGAAATATCTTTCTCAATATATAGTGACATAAAATTCAATTTCAATTAGTATTAACTGAAACAGGAGATTACAATATTCAAAAAAGCTCAAACATCATAAAGAGATTTGACTTTTATTTAGAATATAACAAACTTCAAATAAATTTAATGAAATTTAATTAAAATAATTCTACATCTTTTAGACTACAGCTAAACGTAAAACTGGAATTCCTAAATAAGTAATCCTCATAGCATAGTAGCTAACATGCTAGACTGTGACATTGTTATGAGTTCAAACTCCACTTGTGTTATTACATTCACTTTTAGACTAATACCCTTGGGATTGGTATGAACCCTCTTATGATCATGTATAAAGACAATATATTTGAAACAGAAGAACAAAAAATACTAAGTATAAAGCGATATATAGTGATGAACAGGAAGTTTTCAGATCTATATTAAGAATACAGCATAGATATCAGCTATTTTTGAAGGTTGTTTGTATAAGAGAACATGTGCATATTCTTAATATTCCATCTTTGGGCAATCACACATTTTTTTTTTAAAATTCTGTTAATATCATTTTTTGTTGAAATCTTATAGTGTTTTAAATTTGATAGTTTTGTTGAAAATTCAATCATAAAATTTGGGTATGCAATTTCTTCAATGAAATTTTGTTACAATCTTTAAAATTACTTTCTAGCTCAAGTATATGCTGATATAAGACAAAATACCTCTATGTTTTCCAAAAATCTTCTGATTTTTTGGACTGAAAGGTTTATTTTTCGGACTATTTCAGTAAAATTTTACTTTTTTAATCAGATTTTAAAGTAACATTCCTGAAAAACACCAACATGTTTTTGTATATCGGGAAATATCGTAAAAATGCCAAGGAAGAACATACTACTACTATATATTATCCAATATAAACAAGGACGGACATGCTACCTCATTAAAGTAATTCTATCTAATTCTGCCTTGACTATTTAGAAAACAGCCATAATCAAAATTTTCTTTAAATTGCTGATATTTTGTTTCCAAAGTTGATTTCCAGTATAAATAGCAGGTACATGACATGTATAATTCCATTGTTGAAATCAAAAATCTAAACCAACCTGTGTGTATTCATTTCATCTAGGTTAATACTACCATGTACAGTTAATACTACGCCAAAGTCTAATTTTAGATCTAATTCTTTATTTGTACTTTCACATATAATTTTTTCAATCATTGGGCCAATTAGAGATCATTAATAGATTCCTGGTGAAATTCTGGATCATAAACATGTGCCCATTCCATAGTTTATCGAATATTTTGACAAATTTACAATATTCAAACAAAATGTCCATGAAATGGCCATTTTAGCCCACAGAGTAGAGAACTGTAGATAAGGAAGAGCTGTTTAATTCATGGCTTTCATAATTTGTTGGTATTTATAATAGCGAGTTAGAGCATTCAAACTTCTTATTCAATAATCAATGCTTCAATACAAAGTGATAAAAGCTTTGATCCAATTGGTAAAATTTGGAAGTAACTTAGTATTTAGCAAAGATGACTATGAGTTAAGATCACTAACTTTATTGTAATAAACTATAGCTTTATCATTTGAATATTGAACTGTAAAATAAGAGGTTAAAGTTTAAGCCTTTACATTAATTCAAGGAGTGTATTTTCCCTGTTAATTACTAATCTAAAAGATGAAAATATTTCATTTACTGATATCTGGTCTAAAGATGATGTAAATAAAACTTGAAATGTTAATTTGACTTTTGTCCAACCCTTTGAATATGCAGCTGATTTGTAACAGCCCCTAACCAAAGTGTGTCACCAAATATCTACCTGTTGCATAATTTCCTAAAAAAACATGTTCTTATACTCTTCTCAAAGAGTCTGAATACCAGAATTCAATGTCTTGGTCATGAGCAGTTCATTAATCAAAGAAGATAGTCATTACTCTATACTGAACTAAAAATATCAGTCCCAAATCTTCCAATGATAACCAAGTTTTATATTCAAAATTGACATGTTTTATACTCAGAATTGACATGCAACTAAACAATTAAAAAATACATTAAAACATTTATGTATACTGTACACAAAGAAAAATTGAAAATTAGTAAATTATTGCTTATGGCTTAAATAATATATTAAAAGTTAATGTCAGTTAACGGAACCTCCTGTTATTTGTTTTTATGGTTGCTTGTTTTATTTGCAATTTATTTTGGCATTAACCTTTTATCAGAAGACTCCTCTGCTGTAATATCATGTAACATTTTGTTAGGAACTTCTTATGCATAATTTGTTAAAATTCATACTCCGACTGACCTGCAACACTTAACTTTGGCCGTTGGACAGGGTTGATCAATTAGCAGGTCATGTCAACCTCTAGCACCAATCTGATTAATCTCATATGTATTCTTCAAATTGCCTTCATGGCAAACAAACACCAAAGTTTTTTTTTATCTTGAAGGTGCTGGGACGTGGTGACTGATGAGCAACTTAGTTGAGAGGAAAAAAAACTTTGACCACTATTTAGCTTCAGGGTACTAGATTTTGAGTACTGAAAGCCTGGAATTAGCAGGGGATTAAAATCCTACTCTTGACAAAAATGGAAGATCATTCCAATGAAATCAACTGCCAAGAGACCCACCTGGCTTTTCAAGAACTTGCAAAAAAAAAGAGGGAATTCATGGAAGTGAAATATAGAAAAAGTATAACATTTCTAGAAGCAAGGAAAATAGTGATTCACCAATGGCCCGGAAGAGTGGAGCTCAATCTCAGGTAGAGTCATACCAAAGACTCAAAAAAGTGATACTTGATACCTCCTTGCTTAACACTCAGCATTATAAGGTACGTTCTAAGGGTAAAGTGGGGCAATCCAGGGAAAGGAGTAGTGCCCTCCCCTACACCTCGGTGTAGTAGCTATTGAAAAGAGAGGTTTTGAGTAGCCCTTGACTATGACAACAATATGAATGTAGTACAGAAAGCAAATCCAATCAACAATAACAATGGAGAACTCTCATCCAAAAATTAAAGCAATTAAGACCACACAACAGGCCAAAATTTCCAAAACAGCAAAAAAAAAAAAACAACACACATCTGAAATCTGTCAAGCAGAACCACAAATTGAACAAAATGAACCCATAATAATCACCCATAACACCGATCCAAAAATATTTATAAAAAACCCCAAATCTCCAACAAAAGCAAATACTGTAAAAGGAAAATCAATTTCAAAGATAGAATGTGTTTTGTTTCAAAGTTATCTAACTACCTTAGCCAAAATTGAACCTTCCTACTCATTCAAAATAGATGATACCTAACCAACCACTAAATAAAAACAACAGAAAATATCCTACCCCTAATCATTTCAATACAGAGACCCCTCAACATAAAGAATCAAGAATAGAATCACTCCAAGAAATTATTTAACAAGACCATACAAACCACAATGGAATTCCAAAGGATCAACCACAACCTTAAATTGATTTCATAGTGTAGAAAATATTGATATTGAAAATTACAACTTAATTGCAAACTTTAATCAAGCAGATATGTAGGAAAATATAAGATACATCAAGGAAACAAGACCATCTACAAAGCATACACTTGTGAAACAAAATATGTCTACAAACGTTTGTCATGCACTCTAATAATTCATTTAAAATCAAAAATATTTACCAACAAACTGTTTGCTTAAAAACTATATATATATATAATAAATAAATATATATTAGATATATATATATATATATTTATTTAATACATGGTATATACATAAATATATATTTATTATTATTATTATATAATAGCTCTATCCTAGATATTGTGCACTCTCCATATTGCACTTGGTTCGACACATACCCACAAAGTAATTTAGTGACAACCAACACTCTTATAATATTATATATATATATATATATATATATATATATATATATATATATATATATATAACAAGATTTGGCATTAAATGACCTACAAGGGTTGATATGCCATTAAACATCAACCAACCAGCAACCATCCATGTAAAAAAGAGCCAACTTCCCTTGATTCTTGTCCCAGGATGATATGTAAGAAAAAGATGAACATTTGCAGTTTAGGAATTGATAAAAGAAATGTGCACACTAAAGAAAGTGTCTTAGTATCCATTGTTTCCAAAGGACATTGTGCTTGAACATCTTAAAGAAAGTAGTGTGTGCCTGTAGTGAGAGGTTATCAAAAGAACACAACATGGAAGTGGAGACAATCATCAAAGAAAATAAGAAGAAGAGTTCTGGCAATATAACATCTGGATCTGTTGTAATTACTATCAAAATAGATGAAAGTCATTACTTTTGAAGTAATATATAATTTTACAATTGGGATTTAGAAAGTTAGTGAAATTTTGTGTATTTTCTCAATACTGAAATAAATCTGCATAACAGGAAATTGAAAGTAAATATGTAAAAATTGGCACTGATCATTCAACTGATGTCATGAAAAAGATTTTTCAAAAATTGCTGATGTAAGGAAAATGCAGCAAAAAAATTCAGTCAGTTTTAAATGTCTTTAGCATGGATATTGAATTTCTGTAGAACTTCTGTTTTGGGATGAAAAAATAAAATCTTGCTCCCTTATAGGTATTTCTTAATTGATAGGCAAAATACATGATTGTCTAAGTCTTGAAGCAAGATATAGAAAAAATATGAATAAAAAATCCTTTGTAACTTCCAAACCAACAAAAGATAAAAATCATTGACTTTTTATTTCTAAAATAATATGGCAGCCTACCAAAGAAAGGAGAAAAAGAAAAAAATATATATATACCTAAGTCCAGGCAAGATCTAATATTCAATTTTGTTCAGCTTTATACACAAAGCACCTGGTAAAGAATCAGTTCACTGAATGAAAACATCCCACAACAATTTTTTTTTAAACTATCATATTCTGATGAATAATGTCAGTGAAGAGTGGAATTCAATTTCGTTCATTTATTCGATTGGATTATCATAAATAAACACTTATTCAGTTACTGCGTTTACCAAAATATTAATTCAATATTTGCATCTAATAAAATAAAACTATAAATATTTTTTCTTCTAATATGTTGTGAATGGTCTACTTACACTAGTTCTGCAATAATAATTGTTAACTAAATTCCTTTTCATGTGGTTTTATCTTTCGTATATGTGATTCAAAAATTCAAGATTGCTTTCAGTGATACACCTCTATACTATATTAGTTACTAGACAGATTATCTTGTGGTATTTAAGTTAAAAAGTAATTGATCTTTAAAGTTACTAAATTCTAACACATACTTATAAAACAAGGATCACTTTGCCAACAGTATTCTAATAAAATAAAATTTTAAAAAAGTAATTTTTTTTTCTGGGGCAAGAATAAATAGTTTTTATAAATCATTTCTTAGATCCCATTCTTGAACCTAATAAACTTATCTTTCTCTTTTTGGGTGGAATTAAGTTTTGACTCAAATCTGACTAAAAATTAGTGGAAGCTATTCTATATTCATTCCCAAATTTGGTTATTCTTATACATTAGTTTTCAGTTCACCCTATCAGTAAGGCTTTGAATATGCTGACTGTATTGTCTATAGAGGAGTAAGACCCTTCAGAATAGTGTGTGTTGGTTATGACAGTCAACTGCATCTGATGGTGAGGTTCAAGATCAGGAGAGTATGGAGTACACTTTGACCCCAAGTGGTAATATCTGTTAGGCTTGTATCTTTGGGTTGAATATATTTGTTTGAATTCTTTTTAATACTTAGTAGAAATAATTGATGCCATAAAATTGTAAACTATTTGTATTAGGAAAGTTATTTGAATTTATATTTGTTTAGTGAGGATTTTTATTCATTACTTAAAATCATAAAACTGTATTAAAATGAATAACAGTTATTAAGTAGAAATAATTATTTGAAACCATTTAATTTGAATTACATAGGAATACTTGAAAACATAAAACTGTTTATAAATTATTTGTATTCAACTGAAATAGTTGATATTTCAAACAAGTACACAAAAATGTTTTTAGAAGTGATATCTCCACACTAAACGGTAGCTCTCTGAAACTAGTAAACAAGTTCACCTACCTAGGAAGCAGTGTCTCATCAACTGAGACAGACATCAACATGCTACTAGCAAAGACATGGACAGCTATCGATAGGCTATTGGTCATATGGAAGTCAGACCTGACCAATAAAATGAAATGCATTTTTTTCCAAGCAGTGGTGATGTCGATACTGCTGTATGAATGCACAACATAGATGATAACTAAATGTATAGAGAAAAAGCTTGATGGCAACTACACAAGAATGCTGCGAGCAATACTGAACAAGTCCTGGAGACAGCACCCCACAAATCAGCAGCTGTACGGTCACCCACCACCCATCACGAAAATTATTCAAGTTAGACAAACCAGACATGCAGAACACTGCTGGAGAAGTAGGGATGAGCTCATAAATGACATACTCTTGTTGACCCCTTCACAAGGACAAGCAAAGGCAGGACGACCAGCTAGAACCTACATATAACAGCTCTGTGATGATACAGGATGTAGCCTTGAAGACCAACCGGAAGTGATGGACGATAGAGAAGGGTGGTGGGAGAGGGTCAGAGAGATCCGTGCTGATGTCACGATATGATGATGATGATACAAAAATGTAACTATAAATGTTCAATAAATGTAATTCTATAATCTTTGGGCATAAAATAATCCTAGATGGGTTGGCATGCTGTTGTGACACGATGGGTGGCATTCATTTATGTGGGTGCCAGTCAGAGGATCCCTCTGTCTGTTTTGGCGTGAAACCCACACCAGACTGGAAGAGGACGAGGGAAGGCAAGGTCCCAGAGAGAACAGAACAGCAGAACAGAGCAGTCAGCTGTCGACAGAAGTCAGGAGAAGCTGATGGTAGAGAAAGACGATTGCTAAGACATGTGGACCCAGAGGCTGGGTTGGCCAATGTGAGAGGATGAGTCAGCATTCCTGGTAACTTTGTGGGAATTTCGCTTGAATACATGCTTGCGATAGCCCACAGAAGTACAGAATGCTAAGAAAGTGTCACAAACTTCTCCCTTCTTGCGCTTGGCGCTAACCTAAGTCCATGATTGTTTGTTCTCTTTTCTTCTACCCTCTCGGTTATGTATGTTGTGTCTTGTGTGTCCATAAAGAAATGTGAAATACCCCTGGCCGGAGATGAGAGAAACCACTAGATGATCGAATGGCCATGAGTGTTTTAGGAGGTTGAAACAGTGGGGACCGACCAGCGGGTGTAGTGTCACACTGTTAAAATCAATCACAATTTTCAGTTCCATAAGTATAACAATTTGGCTGCTTATAAGACTAATACATCAAAGCAAGCAAATCCCTAACTTGATTATAATAAATTAACTTTTAAAACTTTGAGTTGTAATTTTCATTTATCCTTGAAACTAGATGGAAATAAGCTGTTTGTAAAGATATCTTTAAGAATAAAATGAAATTATCAAGCCAGTGCCATAAAACTGTATCAAAGAAGCAAATATCAAAGAAATGTGTCAGTAACTTTCTTGATACAAAGAAGAAAAGCAAAGCTGTTCAAACATTGACAAGTGTTTGCAGGAAGTGGTGGTAAAAGGAAACAAGCAGTTTAACATTGCCAAAGAACCAGGAAAATATTTGTATATGTAAAGGAAGACAAATTCACTTCATACTTTTTAACTGTCTGCAGGTTTAAAAACATTGTAGAAAGACAAATGAATTGTCATGATGACATTATAATGAAAGGTCACTCCAAAAGTAGTTTGTCCAATTTTATTATATTGTCTCACAATGTCAGTAGACATCGAACCTTCCTGCCAATAATCCATATATTTTTTACCTTTCTATAGATAACAGCTCAGTGATAGCCTGGAAAAAATTCTTTGTTTATTATTTCTCATGTACATATATGTATAGGAGGCCTTACATACACACACACACACACACACACATATATATATATGCTCATCATTTAATAGACCTTATTACAGGTCTGATTCATTAGTAAAATATCTTTAATTAACTTTTCTTTTATTAAAACCAATATCTTCGAAAATTATGCGTAATATAGATTTTATTTATGAGAATATAGTTAACCATAATAGAATTTAGTAAAGATTTTGCTTCCCCACTCAAGTCTACAGTCAATAAGATGAATAAATATTATATATTCTTTATTTTGATTTAATGACTATATATTGCACGGTACTGAATATGGTATTGAAACTTTTTTTTTTTAATTCAAAAATGATTTTTAAGGTATCCTAGGTAACATTCAATATTAACTGAACTTTCTCAGAATTAGTTTATTAAATTGAGGGCTTATAATATCTATTATACATATAGCTTAATTTTTTTATGCATTTCACACAATTACATATTACCCTTTATTTATTATTTGACATATACATGTAAATGTTTGTATGTGAAGCATAATAAATACACACACATATATGTATCTACAACCACATACACACAAATGTATGTGCATATAGCATATTTTGGTTTGTCCAATAAGAGAAAAAAGTAAATACTTCAAAATAAAAAGGTCCACAAGAGATTTGTTATTTATTCTTATTTTTCTTTAACACATTTCTGATGTTTTACATTGTCTTTGGAAAGTAAAATGGTTTAATATTTGTGTGTGTGTGTGTGTGTGTGTAAGAGCAATTTATTCAAAGGATATCTTAAACATGAACAGTATACAAACTTTTAATGAGATACCATCACACTGAGAGTTGTTGGAAAAATTCTGACTCATTAAACATTGGATTATTATTCATATTTAAAATATCCTTTAAATATATCGTTCTTTCACACACACCCGCACACTCACACATGCACGAAAATATTGAACCATTTGCTTCCTGAAGATGATGTAAAATATTAGAAACATGTGTTGAAGAAAAATAAATAACCTAAAAACAAATCCTTTGTGGACCTTTTTAATTTAAAGCATATATATATATATATATATATATATATATACACACTCATATAATGAAAATGACTATTGTTCATATGAAATAGGTATTTTTTAAATTGAATACTTTCTAAATATTGCACTAAAAGTTTAATTAACTAAAGATAATAGTTCATCGTATGCTTTGTTGATATAAATAAAAACAATCACATTAAATTCTACTATTTCATATATACATACATTTAAACTAATTACATTAAAAATATTTTTAAATAACCAATTACATTTTGATAATTTTTAGACAGTACCTATAATGATTTAGTTAGTAAATCAATCAGATAATCTAATAAACATAGATAATATTAATCAATACAGATTTAGGAAATTTGAATAGTTTTTTTCTTCACTATTTTGTGAGAGTTTGATACATCTGCATGTGCTTGGGTGACCAAATATATTTTCATTTTTTTAACCAGTTGAGAGTTCAAGGGGAACCTTGAAACAGTTTGTGTATGTTTTTATGCTTACACAATGCTCTATATTTAATATCAAAATATTTTCTTATGGCTGAAAGGGAATAGAGCATTTAGTTATCAGCAATAAATGTCAAGTTTATTTTTCTTCAAGTGATTTTTTATCATAAATAACTAATAGATGAATGAAACTGTCATCATAGCTTTCCTGATAAAGGTAGGGCTTCTTAGAAGGAAAAAGATGATCTAAGTGGATTAGGGTCAGTTTTGCTTGTTTTTAAAGACAATGTTACCAGATAGTCTTACATGTGCACATATACAGTGTGGTGCTGAAATAATTGGGAAACTAATAATAATACCGTTGTATCATGGTAAGGAAGAGATACACAGTGAAATAAAGAATTAATCATTTAACTGAATTGGTACAGTCCAACAAATATTATAAGTCTCGCACTATGGATGTTACGTCTGAAGTTGGTCTTACTACTGACAAAGATCTTGCTGAAGCCTCCTGCTTTAGAAACACGACGTCTTTTATACCTCTGTGATACCGGAAGCCACTATACAACAAATACACAATACAATATCAACCTATGATATCTGCTTCAAGATATATATAGTTAAATTTAATGTAGAAAATACAATCTGCAGCTATGTTCAAATTCCTGCTAACTCTATGAATTCACTTCAGTTTAATTTCATAGGAAATGGCAAGAATACTAGGGCAGACTGATATTCTAGCTTTTACTTCAAGACTGCATTTCACAATGTAAAAATTGCCATTATTCTCAGGCCCACTTTGACCCAGAATAATAGTACATGTTACCAACCTATATATAGGGAAAATAAATCTGTTTGAAAACTATTTATATTAGATAAAAATTGTAGGTAAAGTTGGTGAACTTAGTTGAGGGTGACCTGAAGGCTCTTTTTTCAATAGCTACTACACCGATGTGTAGGGGAGGGCACTACTCCTTTCCCTGGATTGCTTTATCCTTGATCCTTACCTTTTAGTGCTGAGTGCTAAGCAAGGTGGATTCAAGTACCATTTTTAAAGTCTTTGGTATGACTCAACCTGGTATTGAACCCCAGTCTCCCAGACGATGAGTGAACACTCAACTCATTAGGCCAATCACCTGGTTAGAAATACTTGATACCATAAAAGGGTGCAAATTATTTACATAAAAATGGTTACATGAAGCTATAATTGTTTACTAATGATTATTATTTACTTGAAATCATAATTGCTTGCAAATTATTGGTGATATGTAGGAATGCTTGAAATCATACATGTGTGGGGAAAATAATTTGTATGACATATGAATACTCAATGTGCTAAAATGAATATAGAAAAATGAAAAAAAAAAATGTATGATTGCAATCAAACATTTACAAATAAATCAAATTTCAGGATTAAATAACCCATTAGGAGTTGATATCTGATTAAACAAATAAATCAAACCAAAACAGATTGCTACCTTAATGGGTATAATGGCTTTGTTTTAAAATGATTGAAGAGCTTTAATTGGAAACTACTGAGCTTGGTACTTTTACTGCTTTTAACACTGGATCATTAAATGATAATGGTGATTATTAGGAGGAATAGAAAATGAATGATCAGTGCTTTTGGTTCTTCATGCTCAAACCACAAACATGTTTGGCTTTGGAACTTTAGAAAGAGATTTGTTGGAAGGCAAGACGCTTGGTTTGCAAATTTGTAAAATATTTCAGGAAGTTGACTGATAAAGTTTAGCATATTCTTTGTTAATTCTCTGAGATTCTTTGTGATAATAATAGTTCTCAATGACCCAGTCAGCTGGGGCTTTAGAGTACACTGACTGCATCTCTGCAGAGGGTAATACCCTCCCAATGAATATCCTGGATGTGACACTAAACAATCTGATAGGGAGGCTCCAGTAATGATCACCCTATATCATCAACTCAACCTTGCCAAATGGCAAGCTGGAAGAGTTTTCATGGTATAGGGGTGAAGGTGCAAGACTGCGATACCATAGTAAGTGAGTTTGGACTCTAGTTCAACAATCAGGTTTACTTTCCAAATTATACTTTTGGGAAAGGTACAAACTCCCTTATTCTCCCACCTATGAGTTAAATAATACCAATACTGTTCTTCAACAAGGAAGACTTTGGCATCAAATTACTTGCAAAGGTTGATATGCCTTTAAACAAACTAAAGTGTACAATATTGTCCTTTTCAAATCAGTCTTTTCTCTCTTTTCTCTGCATTGCCTTTCTTTTTCTTCTTTATCTCCTTCCCTTGCATTGCCTTTCTTTTTCTCCTTTCTCTCCTACCCTTGCACTGCCTTTTCTTTTCTTCTTTATCTCCTTCTCTTGCATTGCTTTTCTTTTCCTCCTTTCTCTCCTACCCATGCACTGCCTTTCCTTTTCTTCTTTCTCTCCTTCCCTAGCATTGCCTTTCTTTTTCTTCTTATCTCCTACCCTTGCATTGCCTTTCTTTTTCTTCTTTCTCTCCTACCCTTGCATTGCCTTTTCTTTTTTTCTTTATCTCCTTCTCTTGCATTGCGTTTCTTTTTCATCTTTATCTCCTTCTCTTGCATTGCCTTTCTTTTTCTTCTTTCTCTCCTACCCTTGCACTGCCTTTTCTTTTCTTCTTTATCTCCTTCTCTTGCATTGCCTTTCTTTTCCTCCTTTCTCTCCTACCCATGCACTGCCTTTCCTTTTCTTCTTTCTCTCCTTCCCTAGCATTGCCTTTCTTTTTCTTCTTTCTCTTCTACCCTTGCATTGCCTTTCTTTTTCTTCTTTCTCTCCTACCCTTGCATTGCCTTTTCTTTTCTTCTTTATCTCCTTCTCTTGCATTGCGTTTCTTTTTCATCTTTATCTCCTTCTCTTGCATTGCCTTTCTTTTTCTCCTTTCTCTCCTTCTCTTGCATTCCCTTTCCATTTACAGGTATATAACAATGTCCACTTATTGTGACAGTTATTTTGGTAGGAAGTGGAATCACCCCACAAGGTCAAATCATGGACAAAGTTGTTTGTTTTCCTTTGTACCTGAGAAAGGCATGAATCCATCAACCCTCTCTACAACTAAGGGTAAATTGTAAGGAAACCAGTTTAAGAGATTTTGAAAAATGTTCGAGAAATAAGATAATTTAATAAATTTTTTATCCTATTTGAAGTTCATTTTTCCCTATTAGAGGAATATATTGTTCAACATTTTGAAACAGAAGATAAAATTAATGCTGAAAAACATGTATTTGTTGATCAATGTTTTATTAATAAAAAAATATTGATTATAATCAGGTGTTTTTCATGGAGATGATTTCCTCAATTACACTTTTAAGTTGTTTGATGAAAAAAAAACATTAAACATAAATTTCATTTTTATTCAAATTTTATATGAAAGTTTCTAAGTCAAAAAATATAGATAAATTACATTTTCCTTGTAAACTTTTTAGTTAGACAATAGTAGAAGTAATTGACTTTAATTTGGTGTGCTAGAGTGAATAATCAAGAAAATCTTATAGTAAATATACAAACTAAGAAAGCCATGCTTCTGCTAATAATAGGAATGGTAGTGTAGAATGGTCAAATATTGTTCTATTTCAATTCTGGCAAATAGTGTCCTAACAGCTAAGAGATAATAGCCCTGCCACCAGGTCTTAGAATATGCTAAATGTATCCTCTCAGATGAGTAAAACCAACACTAAAAAGAGTTTCCTGGCAGGAAATTAAACTTTATTTAATGGTGAGGCTCCATTTCTGGAGAGTTTAAGTTGCTCTACATTGACATTACACCCAGATCTACTCTGATCTAGAGTGGTTGTACCTGCAAGGTCTATGGGTCAAATAGATATTTGAAAATTATTAATGTTGGATGGGAATACATTAAACCATAAAACTGGTCTCTTAGCCAAAAAGCAATGGTTTCATAGATGTTAAAAGCTGAAACAGAGTGGCTGATAATTTGTAACTGACCAATAAAATTAAAATGTTATAACTGTCATTAAAAATAAATACTTTTAGGCAACAAATTATAAAAACGCCATGGCTTAAGTTGATAAAATACTCTTCCAAAAATACAATGAACAATAATTTGAAAGAAAAAATTATTCTAACGAAAATTATCTTTATTAATAAGTAGGGATAGTCAATTTGTCCTCTTGAGAGGGCCCACCCTGTGTTTACAGCCTGAACACACTGACTTTATCTCCTGCATAAGGGTAAGTCCTCACCCAAGAAGGGATGACCTGGGTATGACACTAAATTACATCCAATGATGAGACTCCATTTCTGGATCTTTGAAGAGTGTGGAGTAACTCTTCATTGCAATTACTCTCAGGTTCACCCTAATCTGAGTGATATTACCAGTTAGAGTCCCAACTATGGGTCATATAAATCTGATTTAAAATTCTTGATATTAGATTGGAATAAGTAAGTAAAGTTGGCGACCATGGT
Source organism: Sepioteuthis lessoniana (assembly GCA_963585895.1). NCBI lineage: Eukaryota > Metazoa > Mollusca > Cephalopoda > Myopsida > Loliginidae > Sepioteuthis > Sepioteuthis lessoniana. Next base: position 92,344,562 of record OY757916.1, read on the forward strand.
CAAGGGTGACCCGAAGGCTCCCTTTTCAATAGCTACTACAACTAGGTGTACAGGAGAGTTCTACTCCCTTCCCTGGTTTGCTTCACTTTACTCTTGATCCTTACCTTGTAGCACGGCGTGCTAAGAAAGGCAGCATCAAGTGCCATTTTTTGAGTCTTTGGTATAACTCGACCTGGGATTGAACTCTGGTCTCCCTAGCCATTGCCAAACACTCCACTCATTAGACCAATGACTGTAAATTATTTGTATTAACCCTTTTGTAGGCAAAAAAACTGGGAAAAAAGAGTACCTATAGCAAAAATATCACTCTGCCTGAAAAAGGGTTAAGAATAGAACTGTGTGCAAGCCAATGAGCTCTTACACTGGCTCATTGGCCTTGTGGGTAGAGTGTTTACCAATGGTCCGGGAGACTGGGGTTCAATCCCAGGTCAAGTCAAACCAAAGACTTTAAAAATGGTACTTGATACCTCCTTGCTTAACACTCTGCATTATAAGGCACATATCAAGAGTAAAGTGGAGCAATCCAGTGGAAGGAGTAGTGCCCTCCCTTACACCTCGGTGTAGTAGCTATTGAAAAGGGAGCCTTCATGTTGCCCTTGACTACAGTCACCAACTTTACTTACTTACTCAGGAATATTATTAATTAGTTGAAACAATGTGAGTGCAAACAAATGAAATAATTACTTGAAGCCATAAAATTATTAGTATTTGATAGGAATACTTGAAACCATAAAACTGTGTACAAATTATCAGCAGTATTTGATAGAAATACTTGATATGACATAACCATGAGTGGTGGGGGGGCTCTTAAGAAATAACTACACAAAAAATGTAAAAATAAATGTTCAATGAATGTGATTTACTTTATATAATATAACCCTAAACAGGTTGAGATGCCATTAAAATCAATCAATCAATGAACTGCCAAATAAGGTATACATATTTATTGGGCTCAGTGGAAAGATTTAATGTAAAAAGAAAAACTTTTATTACTCTTGGCAGAAGGAGATCTCATTGAGAGGGTGGGTCATACAGTAGGTCTAAATGGCACTGTTATTATTCAAGTGAGGGGCAAGATGCTATAAGACTTGGCATTTGTGTCAGAGCAGGAGCTACCAAAAAGATGTTGAATACAACATCAGACAGCCTTAGGGATTCCGGCTATTGGTCTTGCCACTCTAATTAAAAATTACTAATTAGATTAAGATTTCAAGCTGAATATAGAGATTAATTGCATAGTATTATTGTTCAATTAGAACTAACAATCTTCAGAAAAAAATTAAATCAACAAATCTAAAGTATTAAATTTTTAGGTGTATTTCAGCAAAACTCTACAAAAATTTTCATTGAATGTTCTTAACTTAATTAGATTATATAAAAATGAAAATCATAAATTTCTCTTGTGTAAAATGGATTTATCTTTCATACAATCCTTAGGAAAAACTATGTAATCAGCACACTTGGAGGATGATGAGTGAAGTTTTAGTTTTATTTAGTAGTAAATAAACTAATTACAGATATGATGAAAAATATTTTTTCTTGAATAGCACAAAATTCTGGCTGTTTTTTTAAGGTATACATTATGAAGCCAGAATGTTCAGCTATTAAAAAAAATGTGTTGCATTTTATCAGTAATTAGTTTATTCACTAAAAAATAAAAATAAAAACTCAAGTGATAATCTTTAAGGTGTCCAAATTCCATAATTCTTTTTAAATATATTTAAAATATATGCTCAGTTAAAATATTTAACTGATAAATTATCAAGTCTTATGGTTTATAAGGCAAGCAAACACATCTAAAATTACATGTATACATTTGAATATATATTTAGATACATAGAAATCATAGACATGGAGTTAATGGTGCTTGATGATTTTCAGTTTTTCACTTATGCAATCATATATCATCATCATCATCATGTCATACTGCTAGCACAGATTTCCCTAACCCTCTTTCACCATTCATCCATTGCTCCCGGCAGGTCTTCCAGACTACATCCTGTATCAGTACAGAGTTGTTGTAGATAAGTTCTAGCTGGTCATCCTGCCTTTACTTGTCCATCTGGAGGGATCCACTGGAGTACATCACTTATAAGTTCATTTTTACTTTTCCAGCAGTGTCCCACATGTCTGGTTCGTCTAATTTGGACAGTTTTCATGATGGGAAGTAGGTGGCCATACAGCTGCTGTTTTGAGGAATGTTGCCTCCAGAACTTATTCAATACAGCTTATAGCGTTCTTGTGTGATTGCCGTCAAGCTTTTTCTCCATAAGCTTAGTCAGCATTCACGTGATGCATCTATATAGCAGTATCGACATGACTGTTGCTTGGAAAAAAAATGTGTTTTATTTTATTGGACAGTTCTGACTTCTATATGACTGATAGTCTATCAATACCTATTGCTGTCTTTGCTAGTTGCATGTTGATATCATTTTCAGCTGATGAGATGCTGCTTCCAATATAGGTGAACTTGTCCACAAGTTTCAGAGAACCACCACTTAGTGTGGAGATGTCGACTCTTTGACTAAAGCATATGTATTCTGTTTTGTCTGCCTTGAGATGGAAGCCTATGCTACCTGCTGCCCATTCCAGACCATGTAGCAGGGATTCGGTCTTGTAAAATGAAATTACAAAACTCTGAAAGATGATACTGATTTTTAACCTGAACACTGTATGAGTATCGGATTTAAGTATTGATGATTCAAACCTTATTTTGAAACCTGTGTATGTACTGGTTTGTATTTGCGATCATACACTGTAATCCATCTATATTACCAGTAAATTTAATCTTTAGTAAATTGAAATATATATTCAGGGTGTTGCAATTTTATTTTCTGTAAGCATAAGTTTAAAGGTGCCTAAAGATATATGCACAAATACAATTGCATGCATTTAGACATATATATACACATATTTAGATATATATTTACAGATATGTAATGCACACACATGTGTATGTGTATGTATATTTATAGACACAAGTATAGCTACCAAAATAAATCTTAAAAAAAAAGACACAGATGAAATGTTTGTACACGTATTCTTGCACAGAAAATAAAATCTGTGTTTGACCTTAGCAACATTGCTTTTGTAAAAGTTTCTTCAATTGGAAAGTTAAATAAAGATTTTTTGAAAGGATGGGAAAAAAAATGAATGAAATGAAGTATAAATAAATTTAGCATCATCAACGTAAGTTCATTTCCAGCAAGCCGCTTCTTGGGGTCCTTCTTAAGTTTTATCCTGATTTAATTCAAGGAGTACTTTTCCTATAGCATCAAAGCAAAGAGAAATAGATTTGAAAAAAATTTCAATGCCTTCCAAACACAGAGACAATAGAAAAAAAATACTCTTAAAATGTAAAAGATGAAAAAAAGATTTTTAAAAAATCTTCAAACTTAAAAAAAAATTGAAAGATTATTTATACCCACATTAATGTGTACATACACACACTTTATATATATATATAATGCAATTGTGAATGCGTGTTTGTGTGCTGGAGATAGGTTAAGTCGGTAGTAGAATTGTTTCCCTAACTGTAGGATTTAAAAATGAAAAGATTTGGCTAGTATAGGAAAGTTTTAAGATTGCCCAAAAAAATAAAGTCTTTTGAATTTATTCATGCCTGAGTGAACACCAAGAACACAGCGGATGAGACAGAAATTCTCATTTATTAGATGACAGACATTCTGATCAAAGCAACCAGCTACCAAATTCTTCCAACATTCCTATTTAAATCCTACATTGTCTTGTAGGGGTAATATTGTTTGTTCTTTTCCCTTCCTTATAAAATTTCCAAATGTTTTTGAAAATTAGATTTGATAAATCAAAATGCTTAAACAGGCACAGATTGTCAACAAGTAAGATAATCTTTTTGTATGGATTTTTATTAAAAAATATTAGTTCATTTCAATATAGCATTTTTTTTACCTTTTTTTGTAAAATTTTTAATTGTTAATTTAGATAGTTTTTGAAAGATAGATTTTTATGGCATTTAACCCATCAAGGGATATTTTATGCCAAGAGGTTTGGGAAATGCATTTACTGAATATTCATATCTATATTTTTTTGTTGCTATTTCTTTAGAGTATTTTTTTTACACAGGACCATATAAAATGCAAATAATTTTAAATTATCCATTTGGCCCATAAATGTAAGTACTACCATTCCATGTCAGTTGACCTGGGAGTAATGACAATGAAAAGGTACTTCCCACTTCCCAGATATCCTGAAATGGAGCCCATCAAATGCAGTTTAGTGCTATATCTTTTTTTGTTGTTGGTGGGGGGAAAGTCTTAACCTTTTTCAAGAGTCAGTGCATTCTTAGCCTCAACACTAGACAGTGATTAGATAGTTTTGTTTTCGGCTATAAATAAAGGCTTTTCTAATAAACATGTTCTAACCAAAACACAGAAGTAATATTTTTTAAATCTTACCATCTATTTTTGTAATACCTTTAAGACAATTTTTCTTTCATTTTGTGTGCGTCTGCATATATTAAATTCTTAATTCTGATTTGTAAAAAAAAAAGATTTAATTTATATCTACATTCTAATGAATGTTACTGGCAATGCAGGAAAAATGGTACATCATAGGGAGATTTTTATTCATACAATTGCATTAAAATGCCTTTACTGAATAAATATCTGGAGGAATTTTAAACTTTATATCATAATATATCAAGGGAGATAACTATTAAATACTTATTGGAATACAATCATTATTTATTCATTTACAATTAATCATAATATGAATAATATAGATAGTATGTGCTTTGACATAAAATTTAATAACTAAGTACATTATTATAAAAAGCATGAATGGAATTGACACTTGATGTTTGTGAACATGCACATACATACAGGGTGGAACGATAAAATTGTCATCCTAAAGAAAACAACATAACAACTTTATTTTAAAACTTTTATTGAAATAATCAATTCGGGTAACTTGATTATGTAGTAGAGCTGACATTTATTCAATATAGCCACCTTCAGCCTCAATTGGATACGGATACGGAATAGGGAGCATGCCTTTTCCACAAGCGCTGGCAGGAGCTCGGTGAATACTCGGCAGATGGTGGCAATCAGGCTGGCTTTGGTGTTGTGGAAGGTCATATTGGTGATGTTCTCGACGTATAACTAAATGAAGTAGTCCAGCGGGTTCAGGCCGGGGGAGGAGGGGGCCAGTGAGAGAAGGGTACAAAGTCATACCACTCCTTCTGAAGCCAAGCCTGGGTCTCTTTGGACTTGTAGGCTGGCACCAAGTCCTGCTGCCACACCCAGGGTCTGCCACCGGCCACCTGATTGCACCAGGGGATTACCATACTCTTCAGCACATCCAGGTACACTTTGGTGTTGACTTTCAAGCCGACTTCAAAGATGTGAGGTGGCATGATGTGGCCCTCACTTGAAAGCACACCAAAGACCATAACTGTAGCCGAAAACTTGGTTTTCATCACCCTGGGCATGTCCCTGTTATTTGTGGCAATCCAGATTTGGATTTTGAGGGTGCTGGCAATGGTCCTGTTGTCATAACTTGGATCGGTAGAGAGCATGAGTTGTACAGCGGCGCATCTCTGATCTCGCTCGTTGAACATTGTGTCACTTTCAGACATGATAGAAGGCTTCTATCGCTCTAGGAATTTGTACACAACTGGCCAACTAGTAGATGGTCTGCAACAAAAAAAGAAAACCGGTTTTCATTAAACGGAAATAGAATCATGTCGTCTTATCTTGGGCGACAATTTTATCATTCCACCCTGTATAAGGAACTGCAGCACATTTTCTGTATGCTGCTTTATTTCTCTAAGCATAACTTCCACTAGGTTCAAAATGAGGTATCTGTTCCCATTGGAATTAAATTAAATATAGTAAAAATGAAAAACTAAAACAATAAAATAATCATTTTTTTTTGTATTTATTCAAAAATACAGTTTTCATATGACTTGTTATCTTATTGGTGTCACAATAAAGATGAGATTTTCATAGATACACAAACTACCTTTGTTCCTTAGTGGAATTGTTGTAAGTGTTTAATATAAATATATATGTATTCTCAGTCAGTCTAAACAAGGCCACTTAGCAAAGATCTGTAATTAAATGGTAAGGATGTAATAAATGATGATTACAAAGATACAACAAAAGTGAGATCCCAACTAATAGTGGAAAAGACACCTAGTAACTGTAAGTAAAGTAAAGTTGGTGATCATAGTCGAGGGTGACCAGAAGGCTCTCTTTTCAATAGATACTACACCGAGGTGTTGGGGAGGGTGCTACTCCTTTCTCTGGATTGCTCCACTTTACCCTTGATATGTACCTTATATTGCTGAGTGTTAAGCAAGGAGGTATCATGTACTGTTTTTAAAGTCTTTGGTATGACCCAACCTGGGATTGAACCCTGGTCTCTCAGACCATTGGCAAACACTCTACCCATAAGCCCAATGAGCCGGTATTTGTCATTGGGAGGAAAACATTCATAATGGAATTTGATTGACAGTGAAGATGTTCTGGGAAAAAAATTAGTTGAAGGCAACATATGTCTAGTGTGAGGAAGATTCAGAAAAAAAATGGATGCTGTTTGTTAAAGCAAAATGTGTTCTAACTGGAAACTCTCAAGTAGGTGGAACTAATGAATGCAGCTCGAGTGAAATGCAAGATAGGCTACTGAAATGATGAAAAATGATACTCTCCCACAAGGCCACATAACTATCTCTGTAATTTATTCAAAATAGACAAAATAAACTTCAAATTAAGAATAAATTGGAGATCTAAGAATTTGTCTGGAAAATAACAGAATATAGAATTGGTTGGTTTTAAGCATGTCAACTTTTGTTGGGTTATTTTATGTTAAAGTCAGTTTAACAATTACAGTTTCCAAGTAGATACAGTACAAACATGGTACTACCATCCTGAGTCAAAGTGGACCTGGGAGTAATAGCAATATGCCATGTTGGCTTTTCTTGTTTTTTTTATGCCTAACTCAGTTTAACAGCTATGGTCTCCAATTATATACCATATAAAAATTTACCTTTACAATCAATTTAAAAATATAAACATATCTCAAACAGATCTATTTGAGCCAAAGACAGGATTCTAACTGGTACATCCACTCCTAGTCAGAGTGAATCTGGGAGTAATGGCAACAAAAGTGTGGCTACACACTCATCAGACTGCTAGAAGCAAAGCCTCACCACCAAATGAAATTTAATGTCATATCCAAGACATCTTTGTAGGAATTCCTTGTCTTTCTGTAGGGGATGAATTTGACATATTCCCAGCCCTGCCAACTGGGTGTAGAATAGGACAGGTAAAAACAAGGTCAGGTTGGTTGGTTTTATGGCATATCAACCCATGTTGGGTTATTCTATGCTGAATTTAGTTAAACAATTATGGTCTCCCATTATATACTGAACTAAAATATATCTTCGCAATCATTTTCAACAGGTAAACACCTTACTATCTCAAATAGATCTACTTGTACTACACATAGGATTCTAACTGGTAGTACTACTCTGTGTCACAATGGACCTAGGAGTAATGGCAATGAAGGGGTACTATATACTCTAAAAAACAGGAAACTCACCACTAAATACAGTATAGTATCATACACAAAATACTCTTTTGGGTGGCTGTTACCCATTTGCAGAGGATGCAGTTGGATAATTTAAGCCCTGTCACAGGACAGCTAATTTACACGATTATATGATTTCAAATGACTAGGAATAATCCTTTGTAAACCAGTGTAGCTCTTAGTAACTATCAATAATTCTATTGGAGAATAATAATTTGTTTGCACACAGTTACATGGTTTGTTGTGTTCCTATCTAATAGTAATAATTTTAATTTCAATAAAAAGGATGATTGCACATAATTTATAGCTCCAGAAGTGGAACCTCACCACCGGATGCAGTTCAGTATCATACCCAGGATGCTTTTTTTGGATGAAGAGATAAAGTCAGTGTATGCTGAGCCTAGCCAACAAGACAGAATAGAATATAGAAACATTTATAAAAATCATTTAGGGAATTTTTGAATTATTTCTATGATTGTTTTATTGAAACATTTTCGCCAATGATTTTTTTCATTATGTTAAACTATATTCAGGTGTGATAACTTGATTAATTAACTTGTTGTGATTAGGCAGTGTTTTCATGGATATTCTTCTGACATTGCTTTTCTTCTACATTTATCCTACACTGTATTATTGAATACCCAATAATACTTTTAAATTGTTTTTAAGATAAGGCAATTTTACAATTACAGGATGGAATAGAATCATAATTGTGAAAATGTTTTATCTCAAGACAAGAGTATCTATTGTATTATACTATTTGTTTATATTTTTCTATAATTATCTATATTCTATGATATTAAGTAAGAAGGAATTAGGAAAAAAAAAAGAAATAAGAAAGCTAGAACAAAAACACAAGCACAAGAAAAAATTGAATGTGTGTGTGTGTACATATATATATATATATATATATATATATATATATATAATTTGTTGAAAGAGGAAGAGAAAGACAGAGACAGGTTTGCTAGTTATATATCAAGAGGCAAAGATTCAAAGAATGAAACATAGGTATAGATTAAAAATCCTGAAAATTATGATATGTTGAAATTCTTAATGAACAAAGTAATGCTAAAACAGAGTTTTCAGTTGGAAATATTTGTAAATTTGTAATTCCTTTTCCATATATAAAACTAACCCATGTTTACATAATATCTAGAAAAAAACATGGATGGTCAATTGAAACTGAAAGTGATAATGGAGAAAATAAGAAGATACAGACAAAGGGTGTGAGAAGTGCATCAGTATGAGATAATGGATAATCTTAGTTGTCAACACATGCAGAATTACTACAAGTCCAACTATTTATTAGAAAGAAGACAATATAGAATTGAATAGATGAAGATGGTATTGTGAGAAGAAAACAAATGAGAACATTGTCTAATTATGCCTTGGTCATCTGATACTTCATTCTGAGTTTTAGTCAAGTCTAATGTCTAAAGAACTAATTGGTTAAAAAGGTGTTGCAGTAATTGGCTCTTTTTATCACTGAAAAATTTCTGACTGCTGAAGCTGAACTGTATCTCTATAAATATCAGACCAAACTCAAATACTCCTGATAGTGGAGCTGAGAATATGACACCTGTATTCACTGTAAAGGTGTTAGAATCCTCCCCCAAATAGTCTTTAGTATGACTTAAACAGGATCTGGTAGTGTGGCTCCAGTTCTGGAGTGTGGGGAGTGTGGAGTTGCTCTTTTATTAGCATTGCTCCCATGTTCATTCTGACTTCAAATGAAGAAAACTTGTTAGGACAAATAGGTCAAATAGATCTATCTAAAATTATTTATATTAGACAGGAATACTTAAAACCATATCATTGTATGCAGACAAATGATTATAATGAAATAGAAATAGTTGCTCCAAACTATATAATTGCTAGGGAAAAAAGACTGATTTCTCCATTTTAATAATCCAGAAGGATTTGACAGACCATAAAAAAGATACAACAAAACCCAAAATGAAGTAGTGCTGGAAAATTTTAATTGGTTCTTGACAGAATGTTTTCAATCCTTCAAAGGATAAAGGATCAAATGTTAGGTCTGGTTCATGAAGAATAATTTTTATCGTTTCACCTACTCTCTCATGAACATAAAGTTGCCACCTCTGATTTTTTACTTAGGACCTGACATAACGAATTTTGACACTTTTATACTCTCCTCAGATTTTTTACATTGGTTCTGTGATACCAATTTCTGACACTTTTATATACTCCCTCAGATTTTTTACTACTAGTTTGTGATACCAATTTCTGATACTTTTATACTCCCTCAGATTTTTTACTTCTAGTTTGTGATACCAATTTCTGACACTTTTATACTCCGTCAGAGTTTTTACAACTAGTTTGTGATACCAATTTCTGATACTTTATGCTCCCTCAATTTTTTTTTTTTTTTTACTTTGGGAGTGTGATACCAATTTCTGATACTTTAATGCTTCTTAGATTTTTTTTTACTTCCAGTCTGTGATATAATTATTTCTGAAACATTTATGTCCCCTCAGATTTTTTACTTTGTGTCTATGATACCAATTTCTGACACCTTATTCCCCAACAGATTTTTACTTTGGGTCTGTGATACCAATTTCCAACACTTTTATGCTCCATCAAATTTTTTACTTTGGGTGCATGATATAACAATTTTTGGCACTTTTATGCCCTCTCAAACTTTTTACTTTGAGTCTTTAAAACCAACTTCTGACACATTATGCCCCCTCAGATTTTTTTACTTTGGGTCTGGGATACCAATTTCTGACACTTTTATACTCCTTCATATTTTTTATGTGGGTCTGTGATACCACTTTCTCACACTTTGTGTCCCCTCAGATTTTTTAGGTGGGTTTGTGATACCAATTTTTCACACTTTATGCCCCCTCAGATTTTTTCTAAAATACTACTGTGTGACAGTGACAGAATTCATTTTACATTCAAACACACAAAATGTCTTCTCAGCTGCTATAATTCTTGGCACCTTGACAAACAATGGAACACTTGGTGCAGCTGAAAGTTTTAATTATAAAGTTCAAGTTTTTCTCAACAGTATTGTGTACATGAGAGTCAATATATTACTTTGAAAAAAAGTAATCTTGAAATTATTTTTTGTAAATACCCTGAATATCTAAGATGCCTTTAGCTATATAAAATTGTAAAGAAGCATTTTTAAGATAAAACTAAATTATACATTTCTGGCATATTTAAATTCCTATATCATGCCAAATTTCTCTTCTTCTTCTCATGGAATGGTATTAATAACAAGTTTCCAAAGCATTTAAGAATGTTTATTTGGATGAAATAACCATTTACTTAAGGCTGAAGATCTAGCAAATGAAACTACATATAAATTCTATGTGTAATCTCTTAGTTCTGAGACTTCTCGCTTTTAGAGAAGAAGACATTGAAATTATTTCAGCCCTGTTACATGTATGATATGAAGAGACAAAAAGTTAGAATAAAACCAAAGGTTGGAATTCTAGAAATAAGACTTTAAAAATATTTTTTATTGCATTTGCTGAAATCTTGCTTGAGACAAAAAATGTAAAAGAAAAAATACAAATGGCAAAAGATAATGATACCAACAACAAAAGGGAAATACATTGGCCATTCATGTATAAAATTCATTGTGAGGTGAGATAGAAAAAGAAAAGAACATGAAATTAACTTCAACCAAAAAAGAAACAATAGAATTGTTCAAAGGAAAATGACCAAAAAGGAAAATAACTTTGATTTAGTTTCTGCAAAATGGTCAGTTTTGATAGCATTTCTTTACAATACACCTCAAAAAGATTTTCAACATGCCAAGTGAGCTTCTCTCACTTGCTTGTATAACTCAGTTGGCTGGGGCTGTAGAATACACTGACTGCATCTTTGCAGAGGCTTCCCCAAACAGGTGTCCTATATATGACATCAAACCATCTGATAGCAAGGCTCTAGCCTTTGGGAAATGTGGAGTACCTCTTCATTGCCATTGCTCCCAGGTCCACTCTAACCCAGAGTGGTACCACCCAAGAGGGTCCAATCTGTTGGTCAAATAAAATGAACTGTGTACAAAAAAATTACCGATGTTAAATTGTGACTGTTATATAGCAATACTTGAAACCATTCAACTGCATGCAAAAAAGAGCTTAGGCTCATTTAAGAATGTTAACAATAAAATCAGTTTACAAAATTATAAATTTGAAATCAGTATTTGGCATTAAATAACCTACAATGGTTGATATGCCATAACACTAAACCAAACCAAACTCAGCTGCTTGTGGAGTATAAGCACTGCATATACATCATTGCATCAGTGAGGGCATTACAGTTTCAATAGCAAATAAGATTTTATGGCGGGGAGTGGGCTCTTGCACAATACCTCCTTATATTAAATTCAGTTTTTCCTTCTCCTAGATCGGTTTACATTCTTTTCATAGCTAGAAAGTCCAGTCAAATCTACTGTCTACTAAAAATAGTCTGCCCTCCTATTTAAACAAACTTGGTGGGGAGGAGAGATGGATAGATGACTTTCCCAAGGGTATTGGCATGATACGTTATGCAAACAGCCTCAACAAAACATGTGCATGTAGCTGATATTTGTATAACATAAGAGAGAGGGTGTGAATGCAAAAATAGACACATGAACATTTGTAAATAACTTTAATAAATTTGTTTATCCTGACAGTTTTCTGCCTTAGGCCATCACACCAAGAAAGTGGGAATTTTAAGACAGTTTACATTTTAAGACTGATAAACTTACAGACATAGGCGATTAGCATTTGTGTACAGATGAAAATTGAACATGTTTTAATGATTTTAATTCAATAATGTGAATCTTGGTGGGTGTTTAAAAATATTTTCCATTTTTGTTTTTTCTTTTCCCCTAAAATCTGTTGTGTTTATTTGGTAGTTTGGTTTATTGTTAAGTCCTTTTATGGTTTGGTTTTCTAGATGAAATATCCATCTATATGAGAGTTTCTTTTAATATTACTGCCCTGTTGGCAGGGCATAGAATACAATGACTGCATCCTCTGCAGATGAGTAAGACCTCCTCTACAAAAGGGTGTCCTAGTGAGGTTCAGTACCGGAGATTTGGGGAGTGTTGAGTACCCTTCATTGCAATTACTCTCAGGTCTACTCGAACCTTAAGTAGTTGTACCTTTTAGGATCCAATCAGTGGGTCATATAAATCTGTTTAAAAATCATTTGTATTTAACAGGAATATTCAATGCCATATAACTATAAATTATTTGTATTAAGTATACTTACTTAAAACTATAATTGGTCACTAAGAATTATTACCGGTTATTTGAAACCATAAAACTGTGTACAAACAAATGACTATTATGAAATGGAAATAAATACTTGGAAATGTAATTATTAGTATTATATAGGAATTTTTGAAACCATACAAAAATCTCTTGAACTATTATACAATGAAATTTAAATATAAATGAAAATCATTCCCTAACCTCTCAGCATATAATAACCCTAGAGGGGTTGACATGCCATTAAAGTCAATCTGCCAGTGTTAGATCATTCTTTTTTTTAATTTTTTTTGTATTAATGAGTTCAGCATCTCAGCCTTAGTCTGTTAGGTGAAAATAAACATTTGGTAATAGTTGATTATTATTCAGAATTGTTGTAAATTTTATAAGTCTTTTTGATTATAAAACTTGCAAATTAATTATTGTATCTTAGGCATTTACAGCAGAATTTGTTTCTACTCTTACAGTTTTATTTTTATTATATCTATCATAGATTTGATTTGGATAACTTTGTTATTAAAGATTCTGTTGCTGTTTATCATATAATAAAGATGCAAGTAAATCTCTTAATCCTGGTTTTATTTTAAGGATTTTCCATTGATTCTTAGTTACTTGTATTAACAACAGGAAGGTACGGCTTAATGTTATTATACAAGGGACATGATTTTTTCTACCTTTTTATTAAAATTAGAACTTTATTTTTTAGCATGGTAATGACTCTATAAAACTTTAGCATGATAATGACTCTATAAAATTGACATTGAATGGAATTTTGGTAGAAGCCATATGCCATAAAATCAAATAAATCATTATTGTTAGAGGATAATATTTTAGTGAAAAGTGCTTGTAAATATGGTTGGCTTTCCTTGAGATGCCTTGAGTAGGAGATTTTGGAGTGAAGATAGTGTTTATCCATGGATTTACTGTATAGTGTTTTTTGTAATTGATTGTTTTCATCAGTGCATATTAAATTCAGGTGCCTAAAAATGCCAAAGGGCTATTTGTGATTTTTTTTGTAGTTAAATTTAATATAAGTAAGTCAGGTAACTCAAAATCATATAACTGCCATTCATTTTAAAACTAAAGTGTTTAAATACTAATTCCTCAGTTTAAGAAATATAATGTGGGGGTAAACAATAGAAAACAAAACAGTTCTTAATATAAAATATCACTTAACCATTACTTCAAGTTTCATGATTTTAATCAAGAATAGTAATAATAAAAATAAAACCACAGGATAATAAACAGCTGAGTTGATACAAATAAACATGTTTGTCATTATAGAAAGAATGCTTGTTTATTAGAAGACAAATATTTAACTATTACTCAAGTGTGAAAACTGAAAAGGAGCCTGACATGTTCCAGAACCAAAAGTGGGATGGTCAATATCAAAATGAGCCTATGCTTATGATGAGGGGTTTAAAAATTCTAGATAGTGCCTATAACAAAAAATGAAATATAATCAGATTCTATAATCAAACTATACTTTTAGATAAAAATCTGAATTTGTATCCAAGTGATGTCATGGAAATAAACTTTTATTCTATCATATTGAGCCGAACTCAACTATAGCTACATGACTGCTTTTCTAACTCTAAAAATGAGAGTTCTATAAACAATAAATCTAGGGCCTTTACTTGTAATGTATAGCTGAAATCTACCTGATAATCAGAATCCTAAAACTTGGAGTAGCGAGTTAAACATGATTTTCAATAATATATATATTTAGCCAACGAAACATCAACCTTGGGCAGTTTGGAGAGGAATAACTTGACACAGTGCTGAAAGAAATTAAAACCAGGAAAGCTGCAGGCCTCAATAAGATACCTTCTTAAGTATGGACAACAAGAAAATTTGATGACATAATTATTCAATATATAAACAAAACATAATAGACAAGTGGACAAAAGGCTACATCCTTTCATTTCCCAAGAAAGTGAACCTCAGAATCATTTAGAAGTACAAAGGCATCACTCTTTCTGTTCAGGCTTATAATGCTCTTCTTCTCAATTCTATTCAATCTAAAGTCGAGAAAATTCTCAGGAAAAATCAAAACAGCTTTTGGAGAAATCAATCTAGAACAGTACACATTCTGACAATATATAACCATTGAAGGGGTATGTGAAAAAAACACAATTGTCGACTGATTTTTCCAAGGCATTTAATTTCATACACAAAGATGGAACAAATTTAACTAGCATATGACCTCCCTAAAAAAAACTGTTAAAAAACTATAATGATACTTTACAAAAACCAAAAGCAATAGTTAGCTCATCTGATGTTGACACTGATTTCTTCCAGATTGTTGCTGGAGTCTTGCCAGGAGATAGATTCACAGCATATACATTCATAATCTCCTAAGATCATTTATGACAATCTTCAAAAGATCTAATAAAGAAAATGGTTTTGCACAAAAAAAAGACCAGAAGCAGATGATATCATGTGAAAACTAAGACAGATGATCTAACGCTCCTCAAAAATACATCTGCCTAAGCTGAATCCCTGCTGCATAGCCTGGAGCAGGCAGTAAGAGGCATTGACCTCTGTGGGAATGCAAATAAAACAGAGTTGATGTCTTTTACACAAGAAGGTGCTATCTTCACTTTAAGTGGTAAACCTCTGAAACTAGTAAACCATTTCACATACTTTGACAGCAATATCTCATCTACTAAAAGCAATGTCAACATACACATTGGGAAGGCATGGACAACTATCGACAAGTTATTGATCATATGGAAATCTCACTCCTCTGATAAAATAAAACACGATTTCTTCCAAACTGGTTATATAGGTACTACTGTATGTATATACCACCTAGACTCTATTGAAACACATGGAGAAAAAGCTAAATCCTGAAAGTAGCACCCCACAAAACAGAAACTGTATGACCACTTACCTCCCATCTGCCAAACCACCCAAATAAGATGAACAAGATATGCTGGGCTACATTGGAAAAGTTAGAATTAAATCATGAGCAACATTCAATTATTGACTTCTACATGTGACAGTGTTTCCTGACAGCAAGGACTTACATCAATCCGTTCTAAGCAGACAGTGGATGCAGTCTAGAAAACCAACCAGGGACAATTTGCAATAGTGATGGAGGCTAAGAGAGAGTTGCGTAACTCAGTGCTATCAGTAAGACTTGATTATGATACATGTTTGTTGATATATGTACGTGTGTATTATTAGCATAGACTAGTAAATTAGCATAATGGTTAGAATGTTCCTCAGTGGCCTAGGAGACTGTACTTCAATCCCAGATCAAATCATACCAGACTCAAAAAATGGTTCTTGAAGCCTCCTTACTTAACAATCAGCATTATAAGGTACAGATCAAGGGTAGTAAAAGGAGCAATCCAGAGAAAGGAATAGTGCACTTCCCTAAACCTCAATGTAATAGCTCTTGAAAAAGGAGCCTTCAGATCACCCTTGACAAGAGTCAGCCAACTTTACTTATATACATATAAATTTATATACGTGATAATCTTTTGGTAGCAATTTTTTCTTATCAGTAAACACCACCCTTATAAATGAGAAGCAGTACTTTCCTGACTGAACTATTTGATTCTGGCCATTGACCTTTATCCAGTATCAGGTGAAGCACACCAACAATTTTCTTTTTTCATATTGATTTTTCCATCTTGAGAAAAAAAGCAAGGAAAAAGCCACTTACTTCCCATCTCACAAACCATTCATGTAAGATGGAAAAGATTCACTGGGCAGTTTTGGTGAAGCAGAGGTGAATTCATAAGTGAAGTTCTTCTGTGGGCTCCCATATATGGATACACCAGTTCTGACTGACCAGCAAAGACCAATATTCATCAGCTCTGTGCAGGCACTATATGCTGTTTAGAGGAGTGGCAAAGATAAGGGTGGATGGTGAAGAAGAGCCCAAATTGATTATATATATACTCAGACGCATACAAAGAGTGCTCTAAAAATATCCCATATTTCAACAGAAAAATTAATACGTATGAGGAGCACTATTCTACCTTAGATAAAGCAGGTTTTCAACTATAAAACATTGTTTTTTTGACATTCATTACCTCTAGCTATGTACTTTCCCCAGTGATTAACAGGAGCCTCATTGGCCTAGTGGGTAGAGCGTTTGCCAATGGTCCAAGAGACCCGGGTTCAATCCCAGGTCGTGTCATACCAAAGATGTTAAGCAAGGAGGTATCAAGTACCATTTTTAACACTCAGCCTTATAAGGTACGTATCAAGGGTAAAGTAGAGCAATCCAGGAAAAGGAGTAGTGCCCTCCTCTTCACCTCAATGTAGTAGCTATTGAAAAGGGAGCCTTCTGGTCGCCAACTTTACTTACTTTTTATAGGCCACATAACAAAATGCTGACATGACCTGCAACACTGCACTTTGACCCTTACAGACAGTCAGAGAGACCTTATTCAATCAATTGGCTGGTCATATTAAACCCTTGCACCTAGATGATTAAAACACCAAACTCTTTTTATATAAGACAGGCATCCCGATGACATAATCGCTAAAGTGTTGGACTACAGCCTTGAAGTAAGCAAGTTAGAACTCCAGTTGGACTATTACATTTACTTTTGGACTAATAACCTTGAGAAAGGTACAAAATCATTTAACCTCTCACTCCTGGTCAAATAGTATTCCTGCTCTTCTTCGACTAGGATTGTTTTAGCATAAAATAACCCATGAAAGTTGATATGCAATTAAACCAAGCCAAACCTTTTTTTATCTAATAGATGCAAGAAGGTAGTGGCTTCAGATCAACAATGTTTAGAGGAGCAGTTGAGGAAAATTATTTCAACCAATTTATTAATACATATGAAATCAATGAAAACTATTTCTACCAAATAATATATACAAAAAAATTTATTTAGCATTAAAGAGCCTACAAGGTTTGATATGCTATTTAAAAAAAAATATGAACCAACCAACAATAAAAATCTACTGTAACTATTAGAAGTAAACTGAAGTCTAGACATGACAAATTGAAAGTAAACAGTAAAACTTAATGGCAGAAAAGTTTAATACAATCAATGCTCAAGTAAAATTGTAACCATTTTATGTTGCAGCCGTTATTTTCTTACCTTCTTCATAATAAAAAAAAATAAGAATAACAAATTCTTTGTATAGTCAAGACCAATTTTATTAAATTTCATTGAGTATTTGAATTTTATCACAGTATTTTTTAAATATGAAACTGTGAAATTTACAAGAACTTTTTATTCATTTCTCGTCTCAAATGATTTTGGTGAGGTTCTGTTGATGATTATTATTTATGATTTTGACTGGTATTATCTTTCATCTTCATTCTCATTGCTTTTTATCACAACTCAGCTTGTCACTTTTATTGACTATATGAATAACTGAATACTTTCTTTCTTCTTTATTTTTATCTGCATAATTTTAACTGATCTGTTTTCAGATTTCATTTAGAAACGATACTGGAAATCTTCAATTGACTGGGGGTGATTCATCATGTTTTAGAAGTTCTCATGGACTTTGATTTTTGGGAACAGGAAATAGGCATAAGATGATTAAAAAGAGAATTTGATATCACAGGAATATTCTTTTTGGCCAAAACTATGTACACAGAATTTGATCAAATAATACTGTTCTGTATTTTTTATGACATATTTATTACAATAATAATAATAATAGATTACTCAGCTGAATGGGGTTTCTAAGAAACAAACATAAATTGAATTTTTTCCCATGTGTTTACGGATAACACTGATGCACTGATTTTCAATCAATGTTGCCAACCTGAAAAATAAAAAAAAATTCTCTTTAATTTCTTGACAAATATCATAAATGAAACCCATTCATATACAGCAGCAATTCTAATAATACATGGAAGAATTCCCTAACACTTTCTTTGCCAAGAGCATGAAGTAGTTCAGTTACACAAATACAATTTTAGATATTAATTACTCAAAGTTCTAGAAAATATAGTGATGTGAATACAGATTTTAATCTTTGAACTAACATTCTTTGCTATAATTTCCATATCAATTATAAACTTCATTTAAAAATGTCTTGCTGAAGATTGCACACATATTTTCCACCTGAGATAATAAGATTAAAAAAAAACATGTTCAATATATCAATCTTTACTAGATTTTGTCAATTATGAAATAGTCAGATGTTTTTATCATTATCTTAAGTTTATAAGTATGCTTATTTATATATATAAGCATGTACTTAGATGAATATAAATAAATATGTATACCTCCACTTGATATGTGAGTCAAGAGATCACATGTGTTTTTGTATATGATTAAGACTTTATATATCTAAATTATTTTTGAATATTCGAAATTTCTCTGTTACAGGATACAGCAGTAATACCTCCCACATTTTAAACTGTCACCTGTGTTGTACACATAAACTTAGGCAAGTAGTAATGGTAGCCCAATCTGGCTAATGTCTTACTTTTTTTTTCCATATATGATCATCACTGAGACCAGAGTATACCATGGGTTTGCTGTTGAAATGTTTTTGTAAGACTGGAATATCTGTAAATGTTTTCATACTCATTTTATAAGACTTAGAAAATATTTCAACAGCAAATGCAATGTGTGTACCAGTCCAAGCCTTGATCATATCTAAATAAAAAATGATAAGCCATCAGTTAGATGAAGCTATAATTACCACTTCCCTCAGTTCACTTTCATTACACAGGTGACAGCTTGAAATACGGGAGGTATTTCTGCAGCACGCTCTCTATTAATGATTTGAAGGAGGAGAAAAACAATTATTTTCATCATAAGTTCTTTAAAATTCACCACTAAATAAGATATATTAATCACACATATAAAACACTATGCAAATTTCCAGGGCAGAAAGTATTATTTTCAAATTTCATAAGCTATAAGTAAATTGAAAAGGCTTATTTTTCTCTTCAATTTTTTGTAATATGTGCAATGAAATATTAAAATTTACCTGTTTTCATGTACATTCCAGGTAGATTTAGTGCTGAGTAGCAAACAGAGAATTTATTAAATATTTTTTCTTTTTTTGTACCACTTCAGTATGATTGAATGCCAATTTCAGTTCCTAGGTTGTTTTATTCAGACCTTACATAAATAAAAATGTGCAAGTCTGTTTACTTTCAGGGCACAAAAGCAAAGTTTGGAGAGAATAATAGCCATTTTCTATACTTTTACAATGTAAACTATTAAGAAATAACAAATACTATTCAGGAATAAAATTTCTGTTATATCATGTTATAATTCCTATTGCTTATATGCTTGTGAAATTATTATCCTGGTATTGTAGTATTGAAAAGTCTCTATATACACATAATTAACTTTAACCCAACCAAGAGAAACCTTTACTTTTTTAGATATACCAAGGTATCACACAAATGCATAGTTCTTAGGTTATCAGTCCTTCTTGTATTGTAATGCAATCAGACATGAGTATATCACAATATACCATTAAACCTTTATCTAATTCTAAAAAAATTAAGATAGATGGATTTTGTTGGTAAGTCATGGCAAAGGCCAGCATTATAAAAGTTGTTATAATAGGAATTGGAAAAGGATTTTGCCCACTTGTGTCTTCAAAATCACTGATGAGTAATAATTCAGTAGTTTACCCTTCGAGGCCATTGGCCTGATGAGTAGAACTTTTGCCAATGGTCTGGGAGACCAGGTTCCAATCCCAGGTTGTGTCATACCAAAGACTCAAAAAATGGTACTTGATACTGCCTTGCTTAATACTCAGCCTTATAAGGTAAGGTTCAAGAGTAAAGTGGAGCAATCAAGGTAATAGAGTAGCACCATCCCCTATACCTTGGGGTAGTAACTATTGAAAAGGGAACCTACGGATGACTCTCAACTAAAGTCATCAACTTTACTTACTTACCTTTTGAGGCATTTTGCAGTGTAATAGAAGTCATAGTACCTCACCCTCTCACTAAGCATTATGTATTACATGGTACCAGCAGAGTCAGTGTTTTTCCACTCCATGGACTGATTTTTGGACTTAGGCGCATAGTAGCAAACATGTTTTTCACTTAAATGTATTCTTCTCATCACTTTCTACCATAAATTTCTTATAGTTTGTACTTCTCAGCCAGCAAAAATTTGATGACAGACCTCTGTTCAAGCCTAAAGCACCATGTTTGATTTGCTTTGATTTTGAATAGCCTCAAAACAGATATTTTTGTTAGATAAGAATAAGTTTTTCTATAAATGAACCGTAAACAATGCAGACTTTAGATTTTTTGTAAAAACATTCTGAAAGAGAAATTCATTTCAATTTTCAAAAAAACTTCACCTTATTTATTAAATAACCCTTGAATGTATGTTCTTGTATAAAGATTCATCTTAAATAAGCTTTAAGGATTTTTAAACATAAGCAAAGTATAAAAAAGTATATGCACCCACAATCAGATCCTGAACAAGAGCAGATGTTTCCATTCTTTCCAACATTCCTGGTTTGAAAATCTTTTGAGGAACCCTCTTTATCAAAATTGTCCCCCTTTCTTATAGAGAAAGTAATTTTCAGTAGAATCACATTAAAAGCCAAGAAATTGCACTCTACTGGAAGAGGTAGAAAAGAAAAATATGAAGACAATCAGTTGAGGATGTATTCATTTCACAATATAAAATTTTTTTATCCACATGGTAGACTAAATTCCTCAAAGGAGAAGCAGTAAACTGGCACTATGTACCATAGAAGAGGCTAAAACTGCCCTCAAAAGCTTGGGACTTACTCATCAAAAGAATTACAGTAAGGAGAGAAGGAAGAACCATAGAGGCTAATACAGACATTTTCACTTTTAATCCAATCCAATCCAATTCCTAAGGATTTGAAAATAGGGTAAATCACAGAATGAGTGGAACAGTATGTTTCAAATACTCTACAATGATTCGAATGCCTCCATCAGAGCAAGTCTTTAGGATACCCTTCATGCATAAATGTGGCAAAAAAAAAACAACCCTAGACCACTCAAAAAAAAAAAAAATGTGATCAAGAATACAGCCATTTAAATTGTTATAAAAATCATCCAGCATACTTCTGTGTATGCTATTTTTAGAAAAAAGAAAAGAAACACCATATTACCAGAATAACACTTTTAAAAAATACCAGTCAACAGGAAGAAATTCTAAACTCTCATAAAGATAACACAGCTGGAACCAGAAGACTGTCAAAATTCTGAGCAGAAACAAAAGCCACTTATATGAACAAAACTGAACCAACTAAAAATCCAGAATGACATATTCAACAGTCAAAATGCAATAAATACTTCAACTTCTCATTCAGAAAACCCAACTCAAAATATCCTAAAATCTTCCACAAAACCTATAATAACCAGACAAAAATCATGAAGATTGCCGAGTCATAACTTTTAAAAATCTACCTAAGAACAGTTTGCCAAACCAGAATTCCAACCTAAAGAAACCACAAAATGTAAGGATCAAATCGAAACACAAAAATCTAAGAAAGAAAATATCAAACAAGACCATTAAAACAATTTAACTCCAACGATCAAAATATAATAAAACAAAAACCCTAAATAAATCTGAGTGTGTTGAAAGTATGGATACAAAAATTAATTACATAATTTTCAACTGGCTCATTGGCCTAGTGGGTAGACTGTGCGCCAATGGTCTGGGAGACCTAAGTTCAATCCCAAGTCGTGTCATACCAAAGACTTTAAAAGTGGTACTTGATACCTCCTTGTTTAACACTCGGCAATATAAGGTACGTATCAAGGGTAAAGTGGAGCAATCCCTACACTATGGTGTAGTAGCTATTGAAAAGGGAGCCTTCTGGTCACCCTCAACTACAGTTGCTAACTTTACTTACATAATTTAAACTTCAAACCAATATATGATACATGTATGAAACAAAACTAAATACGACTTAGAATTTTGGGAAGTAAAATTTTTAATTAACTTTTGTCTCACTCTAATAATTCTTTTTCAAACAAAATTATTCACTTGCAAATACTACATATATAAAAAAGAAAAAAAAGATTTGGCATTAGATAACCCACAAGGGTTGATACACAAGTAAACAAAATAACTAAACCAAATTCATCAGAATAAATTCTGCTGCAACAAACAAACAAATGAATTAATAGTTTAATTTCTTGGACCAAGGTCCAAAAAACATTTGAGAAATTAAAAGAATAATATCTAAATTTTGAATGTAGGAATTTAAAACTTTTCATAAACTTACAAATCACATGAAATGTTATCAAAGTTTATTCTTGGAATTTTAGTAATATAAATCCAGTTCTATTTTATATGCCATGTTTTTATGTCTAAACACTTATCATACTTGTAATACTAATCAAAATGTTGTATGATAATTATAAAAACATGAAACTATTGGATGCAATATGTAGTTTGGATTCCTCTATGGCTGCTCTCTGCTTAGTTTCAAGTGCAATAACCTCTGTGCTTTGTATCAATAATCAGTCAAAGAATGGTAGTTCCTAAAACAGATTAGACATTGCCAATTCATACTGACCAAGTATGCAACTTTAAAGTCCGGTGAACAACATATACAATGACAGTGTTATTTTACACATGGATTAATATATAGTATCTGGACTTGGGAAAATTTCATGGTTATTTGAAGATTATAAGGTATGCAGAAGAAAATATCTTTTGCTTCAATGAATATAAAATACTTCCTGAAAAATAAGTAGAATATAATAGTAAAACAGACATAGATATATGAACCATATTTTTTTCATAACATATTTGATTAAATTTCTTAAGGTACAGGTACTGCACTTTGATTCTTCATAGGGTGCACAGATACTATACTCTGATGTTAAACAGAAGAGACACAAAGCGACAAAAGCTATTGATAGATTACAAAAAAAAAACAAAGAGGAAAAACATAGTGTTTATTATAGTGGGATGTGTGTGTGTATATATATATATATATATATAGAGAGAGAGAGAGAGAGAGTGAAATAACCTCTTATCAATAATACATCTACAATCTTTTTAATACTTGAAAGTTAACTGGATTTTACCATTCTGAAAATTTCCACAAATGTAATATTTTTTTTACTGTACATTAACAAACAAATGTCAATATGTTTTTCTGGCTTTCTAATTCTGTTGTTTAATACTGTCAAATCATGGATTTATTTACATGTAAAAGCTGTTTTTTTATGATCAAACCAATTCATGATACTTTGCTTTTCTACCAATTACTTCATAAGGAAAATATCTTCAACTTCAGAACATGATCGTAAACATTTTTGTTTATCTTAGACTTATATACCTTAATGAAAAAGGTTGAAAAAATTAGTTTCACAAAGACTATATAAATATAGTTACACAAGCCTCATTTGATTGATTGATTTTATTGGCATATCAACCCATCTGGTTATATTATGCCAAGAGGTTACGGAACAGTATTCATTGTACATCAATGTATTCTTTTTTTGAGTAATTATTTCTTAAGAGTTTTCTAACATAGTAATATGAAATCAAATACGAGGATGGTCTGAAAAGTTCATAGGAACATGGTGTCATAACTGCTATTGATGATTTTTTTGACTAATGGGCTCCAAGTACAGCAATACCAATGTAAGAAGTGTTCCAACCACAAAGGAGACTATGTTGAAAAATATAACTCATTTGGTTACATTCTATGAGAATATCTTGGTGAACCAATGAACTTTTCAGCCTACCCTTGTATTCCTATATGATAAAAATAATTTGTAAACAGTTGTATGGTTTCAAGTAATCATATCTAATACTAATAATTATATGGTTTCATGTAATTATTAGTATCTAATAATAATTATTTGTTTGCACATAGTTATATAGTTTCAAGTAACTAATGATCCGTAAAATAAAGCTGGCAACCATAGTCGAGGGTGACCTGACATCTCCCTTTTCGATAGCTACTACACCAAGGTGAAGGGGAGGGTGCTATACCTTTCCCTGGATTGGTCCACTTTAATGCTGAGTGTTAAGCAAGGAGGCATCAAGTACCATTTTTAAGTCTTTGGTATGACTCGACCTGGGATTGAACTCAGGTCTCCCGGGCCATTGGCAAACACTCTAACCATCATGCCCATGTCTGGTAAACTAATAATAATCCTTAGTGAACAATTATAACTTCAAGTGACTATTCTTAATATAAATAATTTACAGTTATATGGGTTCAAGTATTCCTACTGAATAAAAATAATTTTCTGACAGATCTTTTTGACCCATAGATGAGACCCTAATTGATACAACTACTCTGGGTCAGGTCTCATTTGAATTGTAGATAGAAGTGCCCCAATTTTCGGGTACCAAATTTTTAACTGATAAAGTAATAATCAATTATCACCCCATTATTTAGTAGAAAATATTTTTTCTTGTGTTTTCCAACAAAATTGATTTTAATATCCAAAATAACAATACAGTTGTTAATCTTCAAGACAAAACTAGTTTTATTTAAGAAGTCATTTAAGAACTTAATTTGGCTCAAGGTAAAAAAATATGGGGTACCTAACAAGAAATGAACTCACAAGCAATGGTCTGGTATTCTAACTTGCACACCACTATGCTACATATTTATTTGGAAAAGACTACCATAAATGAAAGAAATCAATACTAGAAACATTAGAAGACTGACTGCACAAATTTATTTAAACTAAAATATTAATTACAAGAAAAGTACAACTTTTATTATAACAAAAATTCATAATACTTATGTTCTTGAGACAGAAATAGATTAATGAGAAGTTTAAATAGGCGGTGGGGTTGTTTTTTGGTTAATAAGAAAATATTGAAAAAGCCATCTTCTTATCTGGTTTCACAAAGCAATATCTTCCCTTTTTGTAAGTGAAAACACATTCAGGAAAAATCCAAGGAAAATATATATGTACTTGTAACAGAGGAATAGCATATTTCAGTATTTTTCAATATATTTAAGTTTAAGGAAAAACTATGTAAATGTAAATATTCTTTAAAGTTATAAAATAGCAAATTCTATTAGAGTTAGTTTGAGTGAATGTTGGGGTAATAAGGTATGATGAGACTTTAAGGGTAAATGACTAATCCTCTTCACATGTAGAATTAGAGTAATCTTAAGTCATCAGCATTTATAATGAATGTGTGGACAGTAGCAGACAAGTGATGTCAGAAATATAAATTTTCATTGTAAAATTTATATTTTTTCAAAAAATTAGTATTTACATATTTCATACTGCTCACAATATAGTTAATTATTTCAATAACAACACAGGTCACATATCTATTGTCTTTGATTTTATTCTTTCATGTTTTAGTCACTGCTTTTTACTTAATACACAAGATTAGATGTAAAATCAATAGAAATAAATAAATCTATGTAAGACTTGAGGCCTTATAACCAAAAGAAACCTAAGATTTCAAATGTGCAGCAACTTTCCTTTGAAAAATATATTTTTTTTAAATCTGAGATTGCCTGCCCTTAACTCCAGGATGACTTTTCTGACAAATATAGGGATAAATTTGGGTACTAATGATAAAGGCCTGAATTAAGACCTTGTTCAATTCATTATATTCATCTTTTTCTGGAGCTTTTAGTACAAACACAATTCCACTTTATACCATCTATACCTGACAAAACTAAGATTGATCAAAACAAACTTTGTCAAATATATGTATTTATCCACCCTTTCTACAATAGACAGGATGTGACACAAGATCACTTTTTAAGTGAAGTAAAGTTGGTTTGAATTCAGAGTTTCATTCTTTTATACTGGTTACCAAATCAAGTCAAAAGAACTCAGTCTGCCCTACTGTTTAACCATATCTAGGAGAAGAACAGATATTTGCATAAAGTGAAATGCAAACTGTCTTGTCCAGGATTTGAACTTGAGTTACCAGTTCCATTTCCTATGATAATAACCTATATACCTAATAAGCCAAGAATATATTTGTCTTAAAGATTCCTCACCATAGAATTTAAAACTTTTGATTTTACTAAATGAATATCAAAAATGTATATGAAAATTACATTTCTAGATTTAAACTTATTTTCTTTTAAAATTTTTGTCAAAATCATTTTTCTCTTGGCAAGAGAATTTCTAGAGCAAAATTCTAACTTGTTGGAAACTTATTTCTAATTTGTTTTTTTGTCTACTCTCTATTTTCAGACAGATATTAATTTGGGTTAGAAGCTGCTTGAGAATTGTAAAGTGTAAACTTTAACCTTTACCAAAATTATTACAAATGTGATATATCAAATTACATAAACTAGGGATTAATCTCATAGTTGTTGAGAGGACACTTTTCTTGAAATCAATAGAATCATTTTTTCCTAAAGCAGAGCTGCTCATTGTCAGTTTTAATTCTCTGCTGAGAAATAGCTCAAATCTATCAGGAATTTTTTATTCTTCAGATCACAAAAAATATAGACATATCATTGAACCTCGCCAAATGCTATGAATTTCCTTCAGATATTTTTAAAAAGTAAAAATATCCCCCTGATGCTTTTAAAAAGGTGTTAATTTTGCCCCAAATATTTTGTGCTCTCTAACCTTCCTTGAGTAATTTCATGTATTTAGACTGTCATTAATCTTTAAATACAGTTTGATGAATGTATACTTTCCTTCAACAAAAGCAACTGAGAGTTTATATTCTGCTGAAAGATCGACTTTGACAGGCTAAGAATTCTAAAAAAAAGTAAGAAAATTAGTTTTAAAGAACTTTAACACAGTGAACTTAGACCTACCTGAGTTATCATGGCTCCCAGCTAGAAAAGGTTGGAGAAGCCTGTTTTAGAGTAGATTTACGCTACTACCAATTGTCAAATATTTGTCTAACTGATCATAAAATCAATCTCTTTCTTTTTCAAATACTTATGTCTGCCACTCCACTTTTAGAATGTCACTTGAACTTCAGGGGCAGTAACTCTACTCACCTTAAAAATCCCACTGAAAAAAATGCAATGGTCCACTGTTAAACTTAAAGGAATATCAACTCTTACTGGGCTTGTCAATTTTATTACATTTCAAATTCTATTACAGCAAGAATTGTGAACTCCAGATATTAGTTTAAAATTATATATATATATATATATATATATATATATATATAATGCTAAATAGTGTCAGATCAAAATTTTCTTCCTAGAAGGAAGAAAAAAAAGAGAAACTTGGGAATAAAATGTCATTCCTTTAAAAAATCTTACTTCATAAATTTTCTTTTTTTTCATTTAATTACATAAAAATTCCATCTTGAAGGAAAATTGTTTTGCTACTGTCACAGCTACCACCATAATAACCACTGTGAATGCTTTGGCTGTTAGTTTAATTTATTTGAATTTTCTATTAGTCGAAAAGGCTGTATTCAAAAAAGAAAAAATGAAAGAGAAATGCATTTGCTTGTCATGTGTTATATGCACACATGTATGTCACATAACCAATTGCAAGGTACTAATGATCAAAATTAGACTTTCCATCCTTACTATCCAGTTGCTATAGAAATAACAAGAATAAAAATGTTCTTTTCTTTTTCTTTTTACATGTACTAACAGTACACATCTTTACTTCGTGCAGTTTCAATTTGAACAAAGCAGGCAATTTTTTTCTATTTGGTCATCAATTATATAGTGTTTTGATTTTATTTTTGAGTTAGTTTTCTATTTTTACTTGTATTTCTAGTTTACAAATTGAAAGCTTTGATTGAAGCCAGTTAACCATTTGAAGCCATATCTTTAAAGAATTAATTTCTAATCAACTTAAGTGGTATAACTTTTACATTTCATTTGAGATTATTAACTCTTGCTATGAATATATCCATTTGAAGGAATTGAAGGGAGTACCATTATCTTTTATGTTGTATAATCAAACAGAATTAGAATTTTGTGTGATCAATGAAAAAGTGTGATGCAAATTGCGACTATAGCAATGAAGTTTATTATGACCATTTAAGGTAAATGATATGAGGCTCGTAGAAATGTGGATAGCCATCATTGTGTTTTAAGTTGACAGTTAACATTTTACTTCTTATTCAAAGTTACTGCAAAAATGCGATTGATTCATATTAGATTTGTCTGAAATGAGGAAATCAATCGTGTATGCTGATTTACTCTGACTATTATCTTCAACGTTTTGGCCTGCCTTCTTCAGATGAACATGATGATAATACTAATAGTAGTTGGCATACTGGGAATGGTTGCCAAGAGTCAAGAAGAGACTAGGGGAACAGGAGAAGATAACAGGAAAGATTGATACTCTAGACTAGGTTAAAATCAACAAAAATTGTTTAGATTGGTTGTGGTTTATGGAAATTTCAACTCTTGTAGGTTATATAATGCTAAATCCTGTTTATCCACACACGTGTATATATAAGTGAATAGTTTGTTGGTAACATAAATTTTGAACGAGCCAGAGTTGATTTGTTTAGCCACAGTAAAAAGCTTACTAGTATTGCAATTTAACACAATTTATCTAATATTAATCCTTTGTTTGCATACAGATTAAATGATTTCAAGTATTGCTATCTTATCATAATTGACCCTCAGCCATGACCTTCAATAATCTCTAAGATAAAATAGGGGAATATAGCTTGACTTGACTAGCAGATTGATTGTTTTAAGCCCCTCTGACTGGTCTAACATAGTAAGGGCCCAAGTGAAGTGCTACAAGTCTTATGATAACTTCCACTTTAGAGACAGGGACTACTCAGCCATTAAGATCTCATTCTCAAGCTCTTTGAGTCACCACCCACAGTTAACAGGCAGCCTCATTGGAGAGTGAGTTTACCCCTCTGCAGAAGTGCAATTGGTGTATTCTATAGCCCAGGTAACAAGGCATGGGAGACTGAAGGAGACTTTCTGTCTCTACAACTCCAGTGAAAAACTATCAGTTAAATCTGATGTGAAAAACTTGCAAGGAATAAAATAATATTAAAGTAGACTTGCAGATAATCTTTAGATATGTACATGTACTGTAAAAATAATAAATAAATGAAATAATTTTGATACACTCTAATAAAAAACATAGCAAATAAACAGAAATAACAGATAGACTAAAAAACATTGACAAATGAACATATTTGTAATCATCTTTGCATTCTTTATTCTAAAAACAAATCCTTTAGCTGATTAGATGTGATAGATTTTTTATATACTGTAAATTTCATCTTTTCATTTATTGCAATTCACTTGAAAACAATCACAGCAATAATAAAGGATAACCTGAGACTAAAACTCCTTTAGCCCCCAAGAAGCCTGCTTATCTGTACCAAATACAATGGCAATTTGTAATGCAGAAGACATAATGACACTTATAACTCATCCTTATATTAGTTTTTATGCACAGGTAATATCAGAAGATGTTTTATGGCATTTTTTTTTAATCAAATAAGCTTAATTTTTAAAAAAGCATCAAAGATTGAAAAGAAAGAAAATACAATTCAAAATTAATAAATAATGAAAATAAAGTAGTCAACCTTTAATGATGATGACAATTACCCATAATATTTTTTCTTGAAGTTTACTTACTGAGGCACATAGAAACCGTCAGAAATCTGAGACCTAAGTGGTCATACTTCTAAATTCAAGATAACTATTAAGTTACAATAGTTATTCAACAAAATGTCTAATGAAAATTCTTTTTTTTTTTTCAATGTAAAAAAAAAAAAACCCTCTTTTTCAAAAGAAGTTAATTAATAACATTAAATGTTTCTTTGGGTTTTTTTTATCTCGTCCATTACTTACAATATTTACTTTTTTTAAATCTCTCTGCTCAATTCTTAAAGACTGAACTGAAGAATTAGAGATCAACAGACACCAAGCTTAGTTGCTTTATCAGAAGAATACAACAAACCTCACGTCTTCACTTTCAGTTAATGAAAGCCATTCCAGACATTGTGCAGAAGGAAATCCTAATAATTGTCTGCAACAACAATGTAAAACAAGGTTAAGCTACCAAAGAATAGGAATAATTGTGTTTTATCAATTTAGTTTATAATGAATAATGGATCTTTCTTGTCAGGGGAACAATGCAAAGACAAAATAAGGGTAGATACTCTAAGTGATCTTAAATTGCACCAGTGATAGTAGTAATGGTTTTCTTATTTGTAAAAGACATTTTTCTGTTAGTTTGTGACATTTCTATTTCATCAACGATTAGAAAACCAGCTTTTTGCTCATTTACTGTCCTTTTTCTTTTTAGCAGGGGGGGGGCAGATATATGTAAAAGCCACTTCTTCTTTGATTGATCTTCAATGGCACCAGTGATCGTAGTGTATTAATTTTTCCTTTTATCAAATTCAAGTAATGAATTACAACAGTTTATAATTGTAATATTTTTTTTAGGTTTTATGCCAGTTCTGCCATAAAAGCATCGAGAATTTTTTTATGCAAAAAACGTTTCTA
Source organism: Sepioteuthis lessoniana (assembly GCA_963585895.1). Classification (NCBI taxonomy): domain Eukaryota; kingdom Metazoa; phylum Mollusca; class Cephalopoda; order Myopsida; family Loliginidae; genus Sepioteuthis; species Sepioteuthis lessoniana. The sequence continues at coordinate 92,375,710 of OY757916.1, forward strand.
GTTTGCATATATATATACATATATATATAAGGGAACTCAACTGATTTCCATACTAAAAAGAAAAGTGTCAGTCTTAGTGCAAAAATTACAGCTTCCAAAAGCTATAATTTTTACATCTGTACTTTTGTATTTACATACCAATCAGTGATTTTGTGTGAGTGTTAAAATTTTAGATACCTTGCAGACAACAGTATTTGACTAGCAAAATAATTTAAATCTTTTCCCTCCTAGAATGTTAAAAATTCAATTTTTTAGCCAATTAGAATGATAGATAAATCATCAACTTTTTTTTTATTTAATTTCAAGCCTACCTAAATTGAACAGATAAGTGAAGAAATAAATATTTCTTCTGTAAGTATGGATTTGTCCTATACTCACTCAACTACCAATAGTTAAAGAAATGCAGCTAAATATTTCAAGGCATAAATACATTTTCTCTTTCACATAGTGACACACAATGAACTTTTACACACATGCAAAATATATCCCTTTAGAAAAGGCTAACAAAAACTGCTGCATTTCACTTTCTCTCTTAAAGATATTTCCATTTTGATTAGCTTCTGTTTTTCAGCAAACTTTGCACTCAATTTAAAAAAATAAATTTGTGAATTTGTAGATCAGAGTTTTATTCAATCATTTACTTCTTTTTTCTGCTATACCCACACTCACACATTATATATATATATATATATAATGCACATGAAAGGATGCTGAAAAGATCTCAGCATGATCCTGAAGAGAATGAAATGAAATGTTCTTAGTATTTCATATATTTAACATATGTCATAGTCACAATTTTAATACTTTCAATAAAATTCAATAGAAATTTTTAAAAAGTTAGTCCTTTCTTGGATGGAGCTTGAAAAATTCCAAAACTCTTTATATACTATTAAAATTTAATGCTATAAGTATTCTAAAACTGTAATCTTTACAGAGCAATGTAAAAAATAGATTTCAAGTATAAAATTAAAAATCACTTCTTAGAGTTCATCCTCAGGTGAGCTAATAATCAACATATCTTATATGTTTTATCTCTTTCTACAGATTGTTAAACTATGTCTAATTAAGATTGAATGGATTTATTACTTAGTTACCTGCGCACCATAAGTGCTTGATAATCTTTTACACAAATAGAAGATAATAAAACAAATTCTCTCTTGAAATATAATGGAAAATTACATTATATGCAAATCCTATATTTTTAATTTTGCAACAAAAAAGATATATCCTAACTTTCATGAGAAATATACTGAAAAAAAATTTATCTAAACTTTGTAGAGCAAAAGATTATTTTGAGGATCAGATTTAGAATACAGTTGTTGACATTATTGAAACAGAGATTAGGATCATGAAGGTAAAATTCACTGATATTTTCCATAAGGATATTTTTAAGGACATTTTTTTTCTTTTCTCAGATTATAATTCTAATAACTATTAGGAGCAAAAGTAGTAATGTGAATATATATATATATATATATATATATATATATATATATATATATACACACATACAGTTACTACTTATATATATATATATATATATATATATATATATACACACACACATATCACAGAAAATGGAAATGAATCCAACAGTATGTAAATATTTTTTAAAAATGTATTCAGTAGATGAGTTCATTCAACTATAAACTCATCTTCAGTGAATACCTGTAGGTAGTTTAAACTTTCCAAAGTCTTTGTTAGTTTAGGGCAAGCAGGGATACTTTCGACTATCTTTGGTCATTGTTAAGGATGTGTGTACTCCTGTGTTGTGGAGTGCTGGATTTAGTCTGTACTCAAGGAATTTTTTTAAGTGGGCATGTTCATAACAAGCAGATGATGTCATGTGTGAATGTGTAGATCATTGGAGCTGGTTTAAAACTGTAGAGATAGCTACTAAGGATCACATGACTGAGGCTGTAAGAGTTTGCACCTGTGTCAGATGCATTTTTAAATTCCACCTCCCAAGCTAAGAGAGATTTTGTTTTGTGTGGGATGTCTATTTTTTTTTTATAAGTATCACTTCTAATACTCATTTTTTTTTTTTGCAATATAGATACACACAACAACAACGATGGGACTTTATCAGGCAAGTAACTTGGTCTCAGTCTAGTTTGAAAAATTTTGCTGTAATGGTAATACAAGGCATTTTAGAAATTCAAATACATAAGTGAATTTTTTCTATGAGTAATAACAAGGGTGACTATACTACTTACTATATATCTTACTCTCACATTTTTTTATCTCTCACAATAATTCAGTTTTCTCCTTTTACTGTTATATTTTCTATTCTTTCTATTTCATTTTCAACTACTTTTCACTTCCAAATTATTATTTTTTCACTTTATTCTTTCAATGCTTATTTAATTGTTTTGAAAAGGCTTCAGTTGACTTATTTAACCATCTAGATCCCATTGTCAAATAGAGTTACTAATCCCTGTATAAGTAATCTCACCAATAACAGTGGGGTGTCCTCATGGTGTAATGGTTAAAGCGATGGACTGCGAAATCATAGTACACGAGTTCATACTCCAGTCGCACTATTATGTTCACTTTCGAACAAATACCCTTGGGAAAGGTATGAACCCCGTTATCCTCCCAGCTATGGGTTAAATAGTACCACTAATGTTCTTCTAGGAGAATGGCTTTGGCATTAAATAACCTAAAAAGAGTTGATATGCCATTAAACGAAGAAACCAAACCGAACCATCACCAATAACAATAAGACCAAGATTCATTGACTTAAAAATTAGCAGTAGTAGTGAAAATAGTTTTGAATGAGAAACATTCATTAAACAATTATTATTTGTGAATATGATATGTTTTTAAAGAAGATATAGATAAACATTTTTAAGTTTAGAAATAAGTTAGGAAAACTGTTATGGTTTCTTGTTAATCAACTGTTTGTGTCTCATTATTTTGGATGGGAGGATAACTTACATCTCTTAATGTTAGTGTTTAACATTTGATAAGCTTGCTTATGTGTTCATAAATTTTCATTAAAAAGTAATAAATTTATTTGATATGAAAAGAAAAAACAGATCAGACAATTAATCTTGGCCATAAAAAAATAGGAAATATATCATCTCTGATGCAAAGCTAACAGGTGTCTTCTGCTTTAAACTGATAGTGATAATGTTTATGATAAGAGTGTAAATGAAAATGTACAGTTATCATTGGATATATTTTGACTTATCTGAGGAAGACATCTCTGCATTAGGTTGCTTATCAAGAAGCTAAAAAACAATAGCACAAATTTCTTGTAAATCATTGCACAAAACATTTTAAACTGACAATCCTTTCCTTGCAAGTTTTATAATAGAATATTAGATATATTCTCTTATGTGACAGTAAGAAATAAATGAAGGTCATTAAATAAATAAGGACAATTTTTTGAAAAAGCAAAATAAATTTTTCTCAATTAATATACACTGTGTATTATTTGACATTGGTTGATAGCAAAAATTATTTTGATCTCACAAAAATATCTATTTTGAGGCTATTCAAAATGGGAAAAATTCTAAGAGAGTGCTCTATACTTGAATAGAGGTCTGTCATTAAATTTTTGCTGGTCAAGAAATGCAAACTATGAAGAATGTGTGATATGTATTAAGAAGCGTGTTTTCATCAAAAAGAATATTTACAAATGGTTTACTACAATAAGCCTGAGTGGAAAAGACAGTCCATAGTGGAAACACTGACTTTCTAGTAAAGAAAAAGTTCTGGGCACAGTGGTCAGTAAAGAAGGTCATGCTGAAAATCTTCTAGGACACAAAAGGACCAGTCATTATTGATTTCCTAGAAAAAGGTGCAACTGTAAACATTGCTTTCTATGATCAACTTTTTTGGCAATATTCATTTTATTTATTGAATAACTTTCATATGTACTGTGTCTTGCTTGTTGGTATTGAGATCTTTTCCCCTTCTGCTTTCATGACACGCCATCCAAACTCTTATATGCCTCAACGAACAACTTCTGCAATGAAAAATTCTGGCTCCTTTTAAGTATTTTGAGTTAAATTTGCATTTGCACAAGCCTCACTGTCAGTTCGGCTGCACATGTGCACAGTCATTCTCAGGTTCACCACCATGTTGTGTACCTCGCCTGCCACCCACAAAGCAATCTTGAAAAACGCAAGCAATCCTAATGCTCTTGCTTATTCAATGAAAAGGTTCCTCAGACTTATACTGCTCACGACCATCACACTCCTCCCTGATCTTAAGATCAGATATAGGAAAATGTGGAGCAGGTCATTTTTTCCAGCCACTCCGTCTCAATGGTGTGGGTTCACTCGTTGCTTCAACAGTACAAATTTCAGGCTCTTGCTCATTTCTCTGTCTAAATAGCACTGACTTAGTTTTCTTGATGGCATTGTCTTCAGATGTATCGCTAGACTCATCCTGCCTTAGGCTGCCAAACACACTACTTGCTGATCCTCCACTGCTTCATATACCATTGGGTCTGCTTCATCATCCGAAGGGTCTAAAGGAGTAACATGGTCACTGGTTGTATTATTCTCCCCATGCACAGGGCATGGTATTCCATCAACACAGACTGAGAGGGGGCTATAGATTCTTTTCACTGTAACCTTGTTAAATTGTGTAGTGCATCTTGCATGTGGGCTCTTTATCCAGACAGCATCTCCCATAATATAAGGGCTAGAGATGGTATCATCCTATGGCAAAGCCGCATTGATACCCTTCAAATAGGTGTAGGTTAAGTCAGCTGGCATTGTTGAAGCTGTTTTATCCTCCTTTGGCATAACGTTGTGCCAGTACACATGTTTTCACAATATGCTTTATCGTACAATGGGATCTTTCAATTATCCCATTCCCTGATGGTATGTGGGCACACCGAAAATGCAGACACACAACCCACAACATTGCAAATTGTGCCAATCTTTCCCCGCATTGTCAGTAAGCAGTTCATTCAGTGGACTCCTTTCACAAAATACTGCTTCCAACTGTTTGATGATGCTGTCTGAGTCCTGGTACTGCAATGGCTTCCAAAGGGCAAAATGTCTACGGCAGCAGTCTATCAGCATTAGAGTTGGTTTCCGAAATGGGTCACATCCATTCCAACTCTACCCCAATTTTCAGATACATCAAGCCTGCCTGGCTTTGAATGCACCAGGGCTGGATCTATAGATTGACACTCACTGCTATCGCTAACCACCACTTGCACTGCTGCCCAAGGGACCCTTAGGTTGACCAACTTCACAAAATACAGCATTCATTCACATGATGGCGTCTGTTGGATCAATGTATGGCCTGTATATGAGTAGCATCTAGTTCTTCAGCCACAGCGCACACAATTTCTTTGGGTTCCGCCATTGTAGCACCTTAGTAAGTTGATCGACTCGATTGTCATGAGACTTGATTAGCCCCACATCAATATCCAGTTGATATTTTTGCTTTCCATTGTAATGCAAGGTTGATGCCTCACAGCACTGCATCCAACTCAGCCAAGTTAATGTGCTTGTCCTCATGCACCAGTTGTAGCCAGCTTGCATCTTCTGCAACTGGTTCATTACTCTCCACCGCCACAGTGGTGACCAACAAATTCGCATTTACCTCAACTGTAACATCTTGTCCACTAATGCACCAGGTGCCCTGCACTGGATCAGCCTGCATCACTTTCATGAAGATGTCTTCTATTTCATTATCCCATCCAGTAGTTAAGGCATTTACCCTCCACTTTTCAAATATGGTTGCGACACACAACCAACCTCACACTGGGAAATGTCCAGTCAATTTCCCACATACTGAGAAAATAACATGACAGGTAAGAACACTAAGGACCATTGGAAGCTCACTGCTATGACACCATCATAGTTTACCTTGCTCCTCTCAGACTCTCAATCTGAACACGCATGTGGCATGTCTCAACTGTTCTGGGATCTTACTGGTCAAACCAAATTGCTCCAGATGCTCCTTGACGATGGCAGCAGAACACATGCTCTCACTCACAATGATGTCATTGATATAAGAGGAGGTGGCAGTCTTAACGATCTCATCCTGCTTCATGACAGCATTGACAAAAGACTGCATTATCAGGGGTATGACATTAAGCCCAAATCCCAAGTGAGTGAGACAATATCTCTGCCCCTTGATCTCTATCGTCTGGAACGACCCCAAGGACTTCTTGGTGTTTACTTAGATATAGGCCTGGTGCAGGTCCAGCACTGCAACATTTGGACCTTGTTGTTTCAACTCCCTTAATTTTTGTGCACAAATGTCTGCACTGGCCATATACTCATCCACGTGCTCATTGAGTTTGTGCTAGTCCATAAGAGGCCAAACCTGTTTGTTTTCTTATAGAATGCCCATGAGAGAGATCAGACCTTTTGGAGGTCCGAGCCCGTCTTCAGGGTATGGAAACAGCCAGCCATTATCTATCCACACCAGTAACTCTCGATCATACTCCCTCCGAATCTGTGCAAGGGCAGGATACTCTGCATCCTGTTTTTTTAATGTGACTAGTGAGGCACAAGGCTTTTTTAGGTGGGTCCAGGTGCAGGGCCTTAGCCTAGACATGTTTGGCAGCTCCAAAAATGCCTCGGGTCCCATCAGTATTTCCCTAAAAAGGGGAACCTCAGGCACCAGACGATAAACATAACCCCTTCAATGAGGGTTAAAGCCTTGGGAGACGGTCCCCTGAGTCATGTCCAGAGATGTGACACACCTGAACAGATCCATGCCATTGATACCACAAATGGCTGAAGTGTGACCCATCTTCTGGATCCAGTTGACTCCTCAACAAACAACTGCTGCAATGACAAATTCTGGCTCCTTTTATGTATTTTGAGTTGACCATAATTTGCATTAGCACAAGCCTCACTGTCAGTTCTGCTGTGTGTGCTCACAGACATTCTCGGATTCACCGCCATGTTGCGTATGTTGCCTGCCACCCGCTCAGCAATTATGAAAAACGCAAGCAAACTTAAGGCTCTTGCTTCTTCTATGAAAAGGTTCCTCACAACCATCCTGCTCACAACCATCAGATGTACTACTTAACATATATTGTTATATATACTTATATAAGATTGCCAATCAAAATATTGACACAACCCTTTTACCAGAGTAGAGTGCTATACAGGGTCAGCAAAATACTGACGAGGTAACATGTCATTACAATATATGTATATATAAAAGTGTATGTTTCTAGAATCGATTTTGTGAGTATACATTTTATATGATTTTAGAGAGAAAGGAATAATAATGTTTTTCTTAAGAGTGTCTGAGTTGCTATAAAAGAATGTCCCATCAAAGCCCAAATTCCAGGTTAGCAATTACTGTGTGTTTTATTGTCCTGAGTATGAGACTAAGGAGGCACTTTTGACATAACGCTCATCTTGCTATAAAGTGGACTTAGGTATCTAAGTTCAAATCCTGAATACAACTGTCTGCATTTAATGTGATAACCAATCTAGGAGAAGGAAAACCATGAATTCAAACCAGATGTAGACCTGGAGAGGTTTGTTAGTCAACTAACAAACCTACACAAGTGAATTCTATCTCATTGGGTGCCCCATTCATATGGCCTTGTGCCACATTCAAGCAAAAAACCTAGTAAATTACTAAAAAGTAACAAGCTGGAAACATGTACATATTTAAGAACAAAATTAATAATTCTTTAAAAAGTAACAATCTCTTAGGGGACCGATCAGTTTTGAAATATCTATTTTTTTTCTCTTTTTGGACCAATGAAAAAAGAAAAACATATATATATATATATATATATATATATATATATACACACACACAGGTGTTGAAATATTCTCAATACGACCAAGAAGGGGATGAAATGTATTCAGTATTTCACACATTTAATACACTTGATATATTATCAAGTTTAATACTTTCAACAAAATTCAAACAAATTTTTTTAAAAAGTCATCCCCTTCTTGGTTTGTGCAAGAAAAATTCAGAACCTGCTTATGTGTAAAATATATAGAGAGAGAGAGAGAGAGTTCTTTGTAGAGATTGTTAAGATATACCTTATTAATGCTGGACGATGCATATATTATTCAATTACCTGCATGCCATAAATTCTTCTCAGAAAATATGCTTGAATTGTTTTTATGAATAGCAGATACTATCTATGTAATATAAATTTTCTCTTGAAATAGAACTGAACATATTTCATATTGGTTGGATAAAATTTAAATTGTCATAGTCATAACTTATCAATAATTTCATGACATAAAATAACTTAGATCTGACACAAACTAAATATCTACGAAAGGCTGAATGTTGTGCTTTCAAAATGCACTTAGTGATAGGATTATTTGGTTAGTTTATTCAAATTACAAAGAATCACTGTGACACAATAACCAAGACAACTTTTAAAAAATTATAAATTCTATTACAAAATTGACCTTTGAAAAAATTCAAAATTCTTCCTCAAAAGGCAATTTATCAAATTACTTAAATATTCTAGTAGATAACAAGAATCTCTTGCTTGTTCAGTACAGATAATCATAATAAAAATATGAATAATAATTTTAAATCAAAATAAAAGTGTAAATCAAGGCATAGTAGAATTTATCTGATTGAAAATAAATCCATGTTACAATTCAATCATCATTAAACAAATGCCAGAAAAATCTTAATTCCAACAGTATTAAATCATACTTTTTTATGACCAAATCTTGAATAGCCTTATATTCAGCATGGAAGGCTTTTTGGGAAGGCATTAAGCCAATTGAATTCTACAAGACAAAGAGGATATAAAATAAAGGTTAGCTCAGGAATTATTCCTTGCTACTAATAGCATGTAACCCAGTACAAACATTTTCATGTTACTTAAAGAATGAAATTGCTATTTTGTTAAGTCCTTATTTATTTTAGAAAGTTTTAATATACAAATCTTTAAATATATATTTTCCTCCTATAGTAGATATGATTCCATGTAATTTAATCATATAAATTTAGTATGACATTATATGACTTAATGAATGAAACTGTCAGTTGTTCTATTTGGCGTATTGTAGATTAAATATAGAATTTTATTGGAGCAGATTGAATTATCTTCGCTTTCTTTCTTTTGATTATCTGCCCTGTCAGTGGGGTTTAGAATATACTATCTTCAGTGGAGAGGTAAGACTCCACATACACCAAAAAAAGGGAGGGGTCCTGGGTATGACACTAAATAGTACCTGATGGTGAGGCTCCACTTCTGGAGATCTGAGGCGTGAGGAGTGCCCCTTCATTGCCATTTGCTCCCAAGTTCCCTCTGAAGTGGAGTGGTCATTCCAATTAGAGTCCCATTTATCTAAAAATTATTTTTATCTGAAAGGAATACTTGATACCATAGACCAGTCAGTTATTTCTATTAAGAATAGTTACTTGAAGGTATATTTATAAACTAAAGATTAGTTACATATGCAAACAAATGAAAATTACAAAATAAGAATAATCACTTGGAACCATATAATAATTAATATTACAAAGGAATTCTTGAAACCATACAACTGTGTGCAAATTATTTGTATTAGATAAGAATACTTGATATCATATGACTCTATGCAAAAAAAACTTTTAAGAAGCAACTATATAAAAATGTAAATATAAAGGTAGAATGAATCCAATTCTTTACCCTCTAGACATAGAATAACCCTTGAGAGGTTGACATGCCATTAAAATCAATCATCTTTTCATTCGGTTGATTGTTATATTCTGAATTGTAATTAGGAAAGAAAAGAACAGAACAGAGATCTGAGGAGCGTTTACAACGAATTTCAGTCTTTTTTTTAATAAAAATTACTGAACTGAAACAGCATAAGAAAATGTCAAAAGATGAAAGTGACAAATGATTTCATATTCTGATATACAATCATAAAAGTCTTCTATATTTTATTCAATATGTTTATCCAGTCCAATCAATTATTTTTTGTCGATATAGGTTCTAGATTATTGAAAGAGTTTTGGGAATATGAGTTGTGACCTTTAACGGCTGCAGTCATTCATAAAATGTTTGACAGCATAGCTCTACATACTTTTCCATGTATATTTTTTTGATCAGACACTCGTCTGACAGTTTGGAAGACAAGGCCAACATGAAGACAATGAAGAAGGAATATTCTACTCTATTGTTTAAATTCCAGTTCTTGAATATTTTTTTTAATTCCTGGTGGATAAATTCTTAAGGAAGAAATAACCAATGTTGCTACAATGTTGTCTTGTTTAATAAGTAAAAGTAAAGTTGGCAGCCAAAGTTAAGGGCAAACCAAAGGCTCCTTTTCATGATCTTCTACTCCAAAGTGTAGGGATGGACACGACTCATTACCCTAGATTTAACCACTTTACCCTTGATCCATACCGTCTAATGCTGAATGTTAAACAAGGAGGCATCAAGTACTGTTTTTTGAGTCTTTGATATGGCTCGACCTAGGATTGAACATTGGTAAACATTTTACCCACTAGGCCAGCTTCTTAAATACAATGTATCAATTTTTGATCATTCAATTACAATTTCTTGAAATTATGATGGAAGGGGAGAAAAATGTTGCTTCAGCATGAATAAAAAGATGAAAACTCTTTTACATCTTGATGTCTTCTGGAAAGAGTTGCATTCTCTGGTCAAACATCAGCATCAATTCTACTTTTTTACTCTCCAAAACAGGCAGAAATTTTGGACCACAGTAATGTGAATTTCTCCAACCAGAGAAAAGCTTCTGTCAGAACCTTGAATAGAATCTGCTAAGTTATATTGAAATTCTAAATCAAGAAAATGCATAAATGCTCACTGTTATATTATTTTGATTTCTCATTGTCAACTGATTCATCACATTTTCCATTCCTCTCTCTAAGCGATATTCAACACTTTCCTTAAATTAAAATTAAAATATTTTTGCTCTAAAGTGCTGCCACCTAATTAGCAATGTTGTAGAGAAAGGGAAAGATTTATGGTGTGATGGTTTTTCCAACCAAATCCATGTGAGCCATTCAGTTTGCCTAAGCACAAAAACCTGGTAACTTGTAAATGCCCTTACATTACATTTGGAAAGCATTTTACATGAGGGCACAAAAAGCAAATAATGAGACTTAGGAACATTTTTTAATGAAAGTTAAGACAACGATTTTGTAAAGAATTTTAATTGGTAAAAACTCACACCTGTTCTCCAACCTGTGCTGACAAGTACTTTCCATTTTTTGTATCAGTCACATTGTCTGTGAAAGCTGGTTATTTGTCTTTTCTTAGGTGTTTTGGAATCTTATAAGATTTAATGTTTTGGGTTTATTATCCTATAATTCATTGGTTGAAGTGACAAAAAATATACAACTACTGCAATTATAGATAAAACCATCATAGCACATAATCTATTGACTTCAAGTTTCTTATGAAAGTGAATTTTGCATTTGCAATACAAAGGTTTATATCTTTTTAGCATTAATATTGCTGTTAATATTGTATTTGATCTTTTATAGATTTTGGAGTGTTAATGTAATTTATGCTTAATTTTAGTACCAAGAGATATATGTTTTATCTTTTCTCAAAATATAATAAGAGTTCTAAAGTATTTGTTTACAACTAGGTATTGAATGAATATGGTTCATAGATAAACTTACCTCAATTATTCTTCAGCTACTTAAAACTTTTGAGTGTTTAGTCAGTACATTGTTAAAAATAAAAAAGCAAATAAAAGAGACATGTTTAATCAGTGCTTTTTATATTCAGTATATACATCTGTAAAAAGATAAACTACAGTTAAAAAAAAAAAAAAGATGTAGAGATATGCTTTGTTTCCTTATAAAATATTCAAGTTATTTTGTGTTATATAATGCAAAACTTTTCTTGCATTGTAGTTTGTTTTCACGAGTAGAAAAGATATTGAGATAGGTGTAAAAGTTCTTAAGGGGAATTATTTGACAAGGACTAATGCATTTTTGAACTAGGCAGACTATTTTTGTTAATATCAAATGCCTAAATCATTTTAACCTACTTTTTATAGTCATTAGAATCAAACTTATAATCTGATGAAGTAAAATTATGCCTCTTTCCTTAACTGATGCACAGTTTTCAGTTAAACTATTATCATGCTTCTATTGCAATTATTTCAGCTTATCACCTCCAAAACCTTTTGACACTTGAATGAAAACACAGAGTTTTCAACACTTACACCAAAACTCTTCACATTCTCATTTGATCAGTAATAAATCTAAAAAAAAAAAAAAAATAGATACAATTTTCTGTATCAAAAAATCTAGCAATGAAAAATAAATAAAAAAATAAGGATTAAATTATCTAAGCTCTCAAAATGACAGACAGAAGTATTTCTTCAATTCGTTTTTTTTCAACAGTTATTTTTAAGCATATTAATCATCCTCCTACATGGTAGAAAATATTTTCCCATCCTCTCAACATTTTTTCTCCTTTATTTTCTTTTTATAATTTTCAAAAACTAGAACTAACACTCCCTTAAAATATAATCATATCTGTTTATTTTCCTCTGATGTCAACACTGACAACATTTCATAGATTTTTACACATGTCTAAGTTACATACAAATATGACATGAGATAGTCAAACATTTAAACCAATCATCAGCTTCCATTTTTGTTTTTAAGCAAAAATCACAAATATGATATTTTACAAACATGAAAACCATATCTGTATATATGCATGTAATAAATAAGTTTGTAAGAGCTTTGTAGATCGTGTGATTTTGTTTATCAAATAAATGAATATTGCCTACCAAGCACACTTAAATTTTGATTGAATTAAAGTAGTGTTGAAATTATAAATAAGTGTTAGAATTTTCTCTTTTTGTCTCTGGATGTTGCAGAAATATATTTGTAGGCTACCAGAACCAAAAGTTAGTGATCATTCATTACATGCAATGTATGAGAAAAACAATTTTTGTGGCTAAAAATTTGGAGTTGTTCATTATGGAAATTATTTTTTCTCTTGAATATTTATGGCTACCTGCCTCCCATCACGAAAACTATCCAAGTTAGATGAACCAGACATGCAGGACACTGCTGGAGAAGCAGGGACGAGCTCATAAGTGATGTACTCCTATGGACCCCCACATATGGCCGGGCAAAAGCTGGATGACCAGCTTGAACATACATACAGCAGCTATGTGAGGATACGGGATATAGCCCTGAATACCTGCTAGAGGCAATGGCGATAGGGAGAAGTGGCGAGAGAGGATCAGGGATATCCGTGCCTGTGGCACGACATGATGATGATGATGATTACAATGGTAACATATATCATGAAAAGGTAGAGGAATTTTAGTTTGGGAAATGTTTCTTCTTCCCAAGAAAAAATATAAGAACAATTATATACAATTAATAAAGAAAATATTCTATTGCCTCACACAAAGAATACCAGTCTATTGGGGCAGTAGAATAGACTGTATCTGTGCAGAAGAGTAAGACCCCCTCCTATGACATAAAACAAATTGTAAGGCTCGAGAACTGGAGCTTTGAGGAATATGGAGTACTCTGTCATTACCGTTACTCCCAGATACACTATGGCCTGGATTGGTAGTGCCTGATAGAGTCCAATCAATCAATGTAAACAAAAGTCTGTTGTTGAATTATAAGTGTTTCATAGCAATACTTAAAACCATTTAACTGTGTGCAAATGAATGAGTAATGTTGAAAAGCAATACTTGAAACTCTTTAACTGTATGCTGAAATTGAATGATTGGCATTACACTGTTATACTTGGAACCATTTAACTGAGTGTAACTAAAATTATTATCATGGAATACTTGAGCCATTTAATTGAATGCAAAAATTGAATAATTCGTATTACATTGCAATACTTGGAATATGTGACTGTGTGCAAATGAATGAATACTGTTGAATAGAATTATGGTATTAAATAGCAATGCTTGTAATCACTTCACTGTGTAAACAAATGATTAATACTAAATAGAATTACTACTATTAGATAGCAATACTCTAAAGTGTGTGGAAACCAATTAGCACTGACTTTAAAAAAGAATATTCACTTAAAAACCATACGAATATTCATTTAACAGTGCGCAAACAAAGGAGAGTTGTTAGAGAGGAATACTTGAAACCATTTAAACTGTGTGAAAATAAATATACTCTGGCTCATTTTAAAATGTTACCAACAAATCATTTGTTTACAAATTCTATATGTTTAATATATGTATATACAGTATTTGGTATGAAATAATTTGTAATAGTTGATATGCCTTGAAACCCAAACTAACACAAAGAGGAATACATAATGAAATGAAATGCACAGATTTATTTTGTCTTAATTTATGGTATGTATATGTGAGGGAAATTTCTTAAGAGAAATTAATGTATTTTAAGAATTATGTATTTGAAAAGTGTTCCTTAAATTTTGGTTGTGTGTAATTAAATATGATCATGAGTAAGCAGGTAAGTTTTAGGATGTTATCTGCTGTGTACTATTCTGTGATGTATTTAATGTGACATGAGGTTAGCTAAGGATGAAGCATTCCAATCCACCACATGATATTCCTGGGGGGGGATCTTTTGTCTGTCTCTATAACATTGTTAGTACAATATTTCAGCCATAACATTTAAGAATCTTCTTTATGGGTACAGTCTGTAGGGAAAGTGAAGGTCCTTTCTTTTTCCTGGCAGAATAAAGCAAAATAGCTGTAAACAGAAAGGTTTTAAAAATCACCCAAGCAACAATGATATGTTAGTTTTAGATTTTTTTTTTTTTTGATATAGAGCTTGTTTTCAGATGATTACTCCATTACATTCTTCAAGATATTCTTTACTGGGCAAAGAATCATAGACATTTGTTGATATTTGCCAGTACCTAATCCCTCTGCCATGAGGTCAGTTTTTAAGCAGTTGGTTTTAATTCATAGTTTTCCTTCTCTTAGGTTGGTTACCATACCAAGGTTAATGAATCAATTCTACCCAAGTATTTAGCATAGTCTGAAGAAGAATAGTTCAGTTCATACATTTCCCAAAAGTATTAGCGCTATGTGAAATGCAAACAGCCTTCGAACCCAGGTCACCAGGTACAATTTACCAACCCCTCCGCTCGGGCAGGATATGACACAAGGTCAATTTTTAAGCGGAGTTTAACAGGTTTTGAATTCAGAGTTTTCCTTCTCCTAGACTAGTTGCCTCACCAAGGCTGAAGAACCTAGTCCGTCCTACTATTTACCCATAGCTGGAGGGAGAATAAGGGGGTTCATACCTTTCCCAAGGGTATTTGCCCGAAAGTGAACGTAATAGCGCGACTGGAGTACGAACTCGTGTACTACGATTCCGCAGTTCATCGCTTTAACCATTACACCACAAGGACACACCCCAGGTCACCAGGTAGATAGCAACAAGGGCCTCCTCATGACACAGAATAATTTTCTTTTCAAAGTTTCTATTTATAGTTTCATTTATCCATATGCAACTTTCAGCATCCATACAATATAGCCCATATGTAAGTACAACACTTGAATTTTTTTTTAAAAAAGTTAATTTTCTTCTAAACAAAAGATAGTATTCTATAAGACATTATACAATTTAAAGAGATATTATTAGATATTATTTATTACCAAATATCTACAGCATTTAAACTCCTCTACACCTCAGTGTAGTAGCTATTGAAAAAGGAGCCTTTGAGTCACCCTTGACTAAGATCACCAACTTTACTTATTCATATTTTTGGTAACAAAGTAAGTAAAATTGGCGACCTTAGTCGAGGGTGACCCAAAGGCTCCCTTTTCAATAGCTACTACACTGAGGTGTAGGGGATGGCACTACTCCATTCCCTGGATTGTTCCACTTTACCCTTTATCCTTACCTTATAATTCTGAGTGTTAAGCAAGGCAGCATTAAGTACCATTTTTTTGAGTCTTTGGTATGACCAAACCAGTGATTGACTCTCGATCCCCTGGCAAAAGTGGCATCTCCAATACATATTTATAAATTTTATTTTCAGTTAATATTGCCATATTGTTTTTTGTTAAAGTATTTCAATACAGTAGAGTTTAATAATAAATAACACCAAATAATATCCATTTTGAATGCATAATGTTTGACAAGAAATTATAAAATCTTGGAATGATTGGATGAGAAGAAAATTAACTTTTGTATAAAAATTGTTAGATGCATTTACTTATGAGTGATACTGTATATAAAGAATATTCAATTATAAAATCAGAGTAGTTTTCTTCCTGTCTTAATGTTAATTCATATTTTCTTTAGATTTCCAGGTATTACTTTAGGAAATTCAAAGTTGAATTTTCCTGTCTTTCTATTCACTAGGATATAAAGACCCAGTGTTAATGCGCATTTTGCATTTTAAAACTTCTACAAATTGCAATCATCTTTCCTTTCAGTTTTTATATAAGATTCATTTATTCTCTCAAAATAAGTATCCAGATTTTATTCTACTCCAAATGGTTTGAGTTATAAAGCAGAGGATGAAATAAGTTAGAGTCCGAGAATTTTCAGATACAAATATTGTGTATATATATATATATAAACAAATATTCTAAAAACGTTTTTTATAAATCAGAAAAGAGCTCAAATACAGAATAGTAGAGCAGGATAAAACTTAAAATAAAGAAATGACTTCTCATTTTCTTAGTATATATTTTTAGTTCCATGAATTATTGCAAGAAGCAATCATCAAAATGATACATCTTTTTCTCCTCCAGAAAATAATGATAATTGTATTACTTTTGTAAAGATATAGGAAACCAAGACTGTCGTGAGGAGTTGTGTAGACATTTATTTTATATATATATATATATATATATATATATATTCTTTCATGAAATATGACAAGTCTTGTTTATTCAGTTTTTCTTCCTTGTAAGAAAAATTCTGTAAATATTGACGAAGGTTGGATAAAAAAAATATGTCAAAAAGTTTATTTTCAGGTTATTTTCCACCATCAGTCACTATTAAAAGTATAAGTTGAGGTAATGTTATCTTTGGAATCCAGAAAATTGTTTTTGAATTGATATTTTCATCATGCGCTATCCTAATGGGTTTGAGAGCTTTACACACACAAGACTGTAGACTAAGACAATTATTAGCTGATTGGATCTGTGTGATCCTAAGAGAAGCTCAGACTAGAAAACAGATAATTAAAGAATAAACATGTATCATATAAAGAGTAGTTTTATCCTTAGGTTATTGTTTCATTTTTGTCCATTTTATCAGATAGGTTTCTATTTTAAAAGAAAGTATATATATATATATATATATATATATATATAAATATAAATAAAATAATAAGTAAATATATATTAGTTTTATATATATATATATATATCTAATAGCATGGAAGCTTGTCTGCAACCATAGGTTTCATGTTGTCTTATAAACAACAATCATCAGCCAGAGAAAGAAAGAAATTAGAGGAATCATGAAAATAAAAAAATAGAGTCAAAAGAAAGTTAGGATTGTGTACAACTCTATATATGTCTTTGTATGCTGCGTGACAAATTTGAGTTGGTCTCTTGGATATATGAGTTGTGATGTGTAGCCAAAGCTGCAGCAGTATGACTGATTAAAAAAAAAATTTGTATGTGTGTATGATGATGATATTAACTAAGCGACAAATTATCATCATTATTACAAAGAAAATAAAGGAAGGAGTATGGTTTGGTCAGAATGCAATAAATATCATGGTGATGAGACGTCTTATATTGTAATATACTATGGAATATTACTTGTTTATTTATTTATTTTTATATTTGTGTGTGTAGTGGTGATTTTAACTTAAGAACACATTATCCTCATAATTGCATCATGAAGAAAATAAATTTTTGATTTGTAAGCATAATAGACAAGGGAGTATGGTGGATCAGTATGCAACAAATATCATGGTGATGAGACAGGTAATATTATAATATACAATGGAGTATTATGAAATATTAGTATTTTATGCTGGAATATGTTTTGTGTTCGCCAATGGCCCGGGAGACCTGGGTTCAATCCCAGGTCGAGTCATACCAAAGACTTTAAAAATGGAACTTGATACCACCTTGCTTAACACTCAGCATTATAAGGTACAGTTCAAGGGTAAAGTGGAGCAATCCAGGGAATGGAGTAGCGCCCTCCCCTACACCTTGGTGTAGTAGCTATCGAAAAGGGAGCCTTCGGGTCACCCTCGACTATGGTCGCTAACTTTACTTACTTACGTACACATCATTGTAATCCATGATTGTACGAATATAAGAAATATAATGAATATATTCTGTTAAGACATTGTAATAATTGTTTGTATTAGCTATGTTGGGTTTTTTTCTTATGTGCATGAGTGTGTATAGTGATAATTTTAAGCAAGGAGTAAATTATCATCATTGCATAATTAAGAAAATGAATTTTTAATATGACATGTAAGCATGATAGGTCTGGGATGTAAGGATAATTGATTGGGATTTGTGTTGGATTACAATAATAAATCTGATTAGCTGCCTACGTTGTGTTAATGTTATATTACATATATGTTATTGTAATATATGATGGGGTGTGTGTAAGGGATATGTCTAATATACTGTGTGGAGATGTATTTCTAGCAATCATGAAAACATAGGTAACATAATGTCAACAGGTTATGAGGGTGCATGGAGGTAGATATAAAGATTTAATGGAGGAGGATGGTACTTACGGTGCGTTGGGTGTGTTCTGGGGGGTATTTTTAATTGTGGAGGTAGTATAGGTAAGGTGAATGGGTTATGTGTATGGGTTGAAATGTGAGAGTAGATATTTGTTCTCATGCCTGCATTTGGATAGAATTTCTGATTGTTTAACAGGATGTTTTGTGATGAGTGAGTGATAATTGCAAGTTTCTCATGGAGGCAAAGAAAGCATTTTTGATGTAGGCAACTGAGATGTTAATGTCTTTTAGGTGCTAGCTGTGTGTGGATAAAGAAGTGTTAGATGAGTAATTTCTGTTGGTGAAGGAAAGTTTGTGGTTATATATTCTTTGCTTTATGGTACTCTCCGTTGCACCTATGTATTGCTTGACTAAGTTGTCGGTTTTTACAGTGGCTCTGTACACTATGTTTTTCTGTAAGCAGTTTGCTTGTAGAGGGCATGTTTCTTTTTCCCTACAGTTGCATTGTTTTTAAGGGGGGGTGTTGCTGTGGATGGCTTCAATCTTTAGTTGCGTTTATGATTTGAAATGTTACTTTTACAACTGTAGCTGACCTTTATATTTTATCTGTTGGAAATTTTAGCTAGGAGCTATGATTAGGGCAGTACTTTCTTATCAGATTTAGGAAATCCCTATTGATGTTTGTTATGCATTTGTTGTAAGGTGGGTTGAACCAGGTTAGATAGCTACAGGAAAAACATATTCAACACACTAAAACTGCTGAAATTTAAAATTACCATATATACAAACCAAAAAATAGCAAATTTTTTAGATGTTACACTAAATTTAAAGAAAGGCAAATTCAAACCTTAGCAAAAAGAGAACCATACACCCTTCTATATATACACTTCTTCAAACCACCCATGCTCAATCATCAAACAAATATCAAAATCTATTAACCACAGACTATCTGATAATTCTTCCAACATCGATATTTTCAACAAAAACATATACGACAATGCACTAAAAAACAGCGGTTATAAACAAACACTAGTATATACACTTCCAAAAATCAAACCAAAACATAGGAATAGAAATATAACTTGGTTCAACCAGCCTTACAACAAATGCGTAACATCAAACATCAAAAGGGACTTCCTAAATCTAATAAATAAGCATTTCCCTAAACATAGCCCCCTAGCTAAAATTTTCAACAGAAACAATATAAAGGTCAGTTACAGTTGTACAAGTAACATATTTCAAATCATAAAAGACCACAACAAAAAGATTGAAACTATCCACAACAACACACACCCCAAAAAACAATGCAACTATAGGGATAAAGAAACATGCCCTTTACAAGGAAACTGCTTACAGAAAAATGTAGTGTACAGAACCATGGTAAAAACCAACAACTTAATCAAGCAATACATTGGTGCAAAGGAGGGCACCATAAAACAAAGAATAAAAAAAAAACACAAACTTTCCTTCACCAACAGAAATTACTCATCTAACACTTCTTTATCCACTCATATCTGGCACCTAAAAGACAACCTGTTGACATTATGTTACCTATGTTTTCCTGATTGTTAGAAATATGTCTCCACACAGTATATTAGACATATCCCTTACACACACCCCATCATATATTACAATAACATATATGTAATATAACATTAGCATAACATAGACAGCTAATCAGATTAATTATTGTAATCCAACACAACTCCCCATCTATTATCCTTACATCCCAGACCTATCATGCTTACATGTCATATTAAAAATTCATTTTCTTAATTATGCAATGATGATAATTCACTCCTTACTTAAAATTATCGCTATACACACTCATGCACATAAGAAAAAAAAACCAACATAGCTAATACAAACAATTATTACAATGTCTTAACACAATATATTCACTATATTCCTTATATTCGTACAATCATGGATTACAATGATGTGTACGTAATATATCATTAATAAATCATCACTAATACAAATTATTATTGCAATCTAACACAAAACATATTCCAGCATAAAATACTAATATTGCATAATACTCCATTGTATATTATTATATTACATGTCTCATCACCATGATATTTGTTGCATACTGATCCACCATACTCCCTTGTCTATTGTGTTTACAAAGCAAAAATTTATTTTCTTCATAATGCAGTGATGATGGTAATGTGTTCTTAAATTAAAATCATCATTACACACACATACAAAAATTATCTTTTACTCAGTCAAGCTGCCACAACTTTGGCTACACATCACAACTCGTATATCCAGGAGACAGATGCAAATTTGCTGTGCACCACACATACATTCTAAATATCACTTATATAATCCACACCAACACATATATAGAGTTGTACACACTCCTAACTTTCTTTTGACTGTATTTTTTTATTTTTACAATTCCTCTAATATCTTTCTTTCTCTGGCTGATGATTGTTGTTTATAAGACGGCATGAAACCTACGGTTGTAGACAAGCATCGATGCTATTAAATATATATAAAAACTAATATTGTCATCCACAGACAGACTGTTTTGTTCTATCAGAACTCTTCAGTGTGGCTAAACACACAGGACGCTCGAAACCGGGATTGAAACCCATCCAACTTTACGTTAGACCAAGTCTCAGACCACTCGTCCAAGGGAATTTTTAAGGTATTTATGTAGCAATAGCAGCAGCGTCCATTTGTTTACATTTTTATAATCGCTCTATCATAGATATTGAGCACTCTCCAAATAATATTGCGTTTGGTCTGCCTCAAAACCCCAAAGTGGGACAGTAACAACCAACACCGGTATTATATATATATATATATCTCAAATGCCACACAGTTGAAAATCCAATCTCACTGATATAATAAAATAGGAAGTCTTCCAAGAAGCTTTGTCAGTACTATTGTATGGCTGTACCACTGAGACTTGAACAAAGTGCTTAGAGTAAAATCTAGATGGAATCTACACAAGGATACTCTGTGCTATTTTGAACAAATCTTGGAAGCAATATCAGCTGTACAGTCACCTACTTCCAATCTTGCAAACCATTCAATTAAGACAGATAAGATATGTGGAGCACTGCTGGAGAAGTATAAAGAAGCTACTGCCCTAACGCACAGGAGAAAACAAACAATACTTACCGGCTTGGAGGCCTGGCTGGTGTTGGCTAACAGGCTAAAAATCGCCGATGAGCGGGTCAGCTTATATGCATGCTAGCATAGCCTCTCTTGAGTTCACAGCCAATCACCACATTGGGAATGGATGAGACCACCTGCACATTGTGGAATGCCCCGATGTGCATATAATCTTCCCTGCCTGATGCTCAAGTCGATTCACTTTCATGTGTAATTCAGCACGTGAACCACACTCAAGTACAGAACTTTGACAAAGTAGAGATGAACTCATTGGTGAAATTTTCCCAAGGATTCCTGTATATTGACCCCCCAGTGTTGTATGACCAGCTGAGACTTTCATGCATCTGCTCTGTGCAGACAATGGATGCTGTGTAGAGGACTTGCCAAGAGTGATGACCAATAGGAATGGATGGTGGGAGAGAATCAAAGGAATACATGCTATTAACATAACTTGATGATAATAATATAAGCATAAATACATGAATTGCAATGTCAACTTGTTTTTCAAAATTATATATGATTTTCCTTTTCCTGAAATTGGAAATTTTTTCAAGTCTTGTTATAGTAAACATTATCAGTTTGGTGAAATTCATTTTAACAGGAATATGTATTACATTAATGTTGTCCATGTCCTGAACGAAGAAAAAAAAATGAATTTATGCTAAAATTTCAAATCTTAAAAAAGTTAAATATCATAATCAAGCTGATTTGAGTTAAAATTATTTTGTATATTTTCAAACATTTTCATTGATTTTCCTTGAGGCTTTTATTTATTTTTTTGTTCCTTATGTTATAGAACTTTCCAAATTGGATGGCTACATCAACTTCTAATAAATAAACTCTCCCTCTTAAACTATAAATCCAGTCTCAATCATTGATTTTTTTGGGGGGGAGGGGAAACGGGAGGTAGTAATTTCCTGGGAAAATCAAAATAAAAATGGGATTAACAATTATAACAATGGAATGTTGAAAATATAGTTATGATTATAATCAAACATTCACGAATTAATTGAATTTTGGTATTAAAAACCCATAAGGGGTTGTTGATACGCTGCAAAACAAATCTGCCCATTTTTAATTAGAAAAAGGGTTAATTTCATTTTCAGAACACAAAAGCAATATTTGAAAGGAATAATGGTCATTTTCAATATTTTTACAACATAAACAATTAAGAAATCGCCAAAAATTCCAGGAACAAAATTTGTGTTTTCCAAAGCACAAATGCTCAGTCTGAAGAGAATTATGACCATTTTCTATACTTTTACAAAATGAATGTTAATATTAATACAGGTATTATTAAGCTCTAAGTAAATGAAGGAGGTCAAAATGGTGTATTATTTTGATTTAAAAAAACAATTAAACTTGTCAAAACTACTCCAAGTCACTACATTCTCCAATTTTCCAGAAAATGAGGCTAAAAATTACCATCCACTATTATAAGACTGATGTAAAGAAAGTTGCTGTGAAATGACATGAATAATTCGGATACCTAACAACTAAGTAAAATGAAAAATTTCAATCTAATAAAAGAAATTAACTTGGCTAGTCCATCATGGGCAAAGTATAAAATACTCAATCCTTGTACTATTGCATTACTTTGACACCAAAATTTCCTGAAATGTTTTCTTTGGATTTAAAAGTATGAGAGAATTCTGTTTTCTAATTATTGTTGATCTTGATATCAGATTGAGTGCAACAACAGCAGTGATTTATGACAGACAATTTAAAGCAATAATTAAAGCTTTCTTTTTGTGTTGGATATGCTTTGCTGGACCTGCAGAGTTGTTTTCTGACAATGGCTGTGAATCTAATTGAAATGTGTCAGTTGAAAAAATTATGACCACTTCTGCTGAAAGTCCCTGCAGTAACAGAGTTTGAAAGGATTTCTTGCTGATACTTCATGTGATATTGATGTTGCCATTTCTTGGACAAGATCAATTCATAATGCTTTATCAATTTTTTTTTTCCTGATTTTCATCCAAGCAGTTATTTTTTCCTTGAATCCTCCAATTCCAGACATCTTTCAAAGCCACCTGCTACATTAGAGCAAGTTTCTTCATCAATCATGGTTAGAGATAATTTAAATGCTATGAGAAAAATTTCTTCTTTGTGAATCCAATGAGAAAATAAAGTGTGCATTAAAAAGTATTATTCAAATTAGTCTTGCTGACATTCTGACTAATGGTAATGAAGTAGTTTAATGAGAGTAAAGAATGACATGAACCTTGTGTGGTAATTGGATGTGATGGAAAATTACTCTTATTTCACAATACATCTGAGTTTCCACTTAAGGCTAGTTTAGGGATCTGCAAGTTAATCTTGATTACAATGCTAAATCTGACTCAGTGTTTTAAATTGTAATGAACAGCAAAATAATTTGGCTGAAGATAATTACCCTCCACAGTATGAAGATGGTGTGGATGACAATGAAGAAATACGAGAGGGAAATTAAACTGACTGTTGTACAGTGGCTTCAAGGTAGATATCTTGATACTGATGAGTATATTTCTGGCAAAAAAAAAACACTGAGTTACCAGGAAAACACAATGGAAAATAAATATATATTGAGCAATCTTCTGGCACAGGCAGAACGTGACAAAGTCAATCTTTAAGTGAAGTACTGATGGTTTGAATTGAGAGTTTTCTTTCTCCTAGATTGGTTGCCTGACCAAGGCTAGAGAACCCACTTTGCCCACCTATTTACCTACAGATGGAAGAAGAAATGGATTTGAACCTTTCTCAAGGATATTTGTTCCAAGTTAAATGCAACTAGCCTCATCCAGGAATTAAACGTGGTTTTACCAAGATCATTTCCAAAGATGGTATGTGCTACCCCATACAATTTGTGACTCATGTTTACTTTAGAAACATCAATATCTGTATGCATATCAAAAGAGTTGCCAGAAATAAAATGGTTCTGAAATGGAAACAATTTCATGCAAGATTTGAGATGGAGTCATGCCTTTCCCTTGGGCATTACCATGAACTGAAATGGAAACAGATTTATCCAGAATATTAACTCAAAGATAAGGGTTGTACTAATCCTGCTAATAGATGACATAAGCATTTTTATTATTAAATATGGTGGTAGTAGTTGCTAGACTGATTTTGGTAAACTTAGTGAAAAAAAATGAAATGAAGAGTAAATGTCAGCACTGTTCGATTCAAATGAAGTGATGACTGCAAAGGTAAATGAACTGAGGAATTTGATTGATTATGACATCATATTTGATTAAGTCTGAACAAGTAAAAGGTGGCATAGTTATGAGAAAAGCCAGGCTTATAGCAATTGGCTACAAGGTAGAACTAATACTACCAAGAATCTGCTAACTTGTTCTAGAAAAGTAGTTAATATTGTCTTTTCCTTAACTGCTTCTAACATATGGATATGTCACAATGTATATATTAACTCAACCCCTCCACCACAAGCAGAAGGCAACTAAAGGTCAATTTTTAAGTGGATGTCAGCTGGTTTGAATTAAGAGTTTTCCTTCTCCTAGACCAGTGACCATATTAAAGTGACTGCTCAAATATTTATCCATATTTGTTGGAAGAAGAGATGGATTTGTACCTTTACCAAAGTGAAATGCAACTAGCTTCATCCATGATTTGAACTTGATTTTGCTGAGACCATTTCCAATTATGAAAAGTGTTTCCCCACACACACCTCATTCGTGACTCATGTTTACTTTAGGAACATCAATGTCTACATGAAAACAGAGGTCAGAAAAAAAAATGATTCTGAAATAGAAACAATTTCATACAGGAATTGAACTCAGGATGTTGATTTCATATCCTATGACAATAACTAATGCTAAGAATGCCTCATTATGTCACAGTGTAAATATAAAAACTGCATATTTGCCAGATGACAAAATTGACTGAGAAATCCACAACTGAATCCCACTTGAAGTTTTTAATAGAAACTAAATAAAACCCTGCATTAGCTATGCGATTCAGCTAGAAAATGCTACATAAGCATTAAAAGTGAATTCAAGTTCCATTCTGTAAAAATGTGCGCTTAGGATCATCTCCTATTTTTATTTCATTACAATGGCAAATTTAATGGAATAATGTGTATTTAGATTTCGATGAATAATTTTTTTTTTTTTTGTGGTGGGGGCTTATCCAAGTGTATTTTAAAAGTTGATAATTGAAAAGTTTAGAATCATGTTTTTCATCAGCACTGAATCAAAATCTTGCATTATTTCTACAAATGACAATTTAATAGTGGAACAATTTCAGTAGACATCAAAATGATCATCTGATCTTGTCAGTTATCAATGAGCAGTTCAGAAAACCACTGAATTATTTGAAACCAAAGAATATTTACAGGACTTTGATGAGTCAGTTAAATTGATTAGTTGCAAGTATCAGACTTTTGACATCTGTGATTTAAATGTTTCCAATGACAGTTCTTATATAGATTGCCTTTTGAAATTTAAGTAATCAATAGGGTAACTCATGATATCTGAAAGATGTTTGTTGTTTTTTTTCCAGAAATCTAAAACATATTGTTGTTTTTTTTCCAGAAATCTAAAACACATTGTTCCCATGAAGGCTTCTCTTAACAAGCCTTCTTGACTAAAAGTTTTATGGACTCATTGCAATTTTAGAGGGGGGACTCATAAACTTATTGGCACTCAATGAAAGAAGGAAGGGTAAGTATATCTTGAATTAAAAAAATCAAACTAAATAACAGACCAGTAAAATGCCAATAACTGCAGACAGTGGATTTAGTCTGGAAGAGCTGCTGGGAAGGATGGAGAGAGTCAAGGATATCTGTGCTGTCAGTGTGACTTAATGATGATGATGATTTATTTCTAGCACCCATTTTAACATATTTTCATCTGATCTCAATCCATTAAAATTCAATTGTTTAAATTTTGTTTAAAAATTTGGTTTTCTTTACTTTTTCCAATTTTTGCCATCCGTAATACCTGCAGAAGATAAAAATAAGAGTATTTTATATGGTATACTATTTGCACCTTTACAAAGCCACGTCCAAGTGAAATAGGGGTGGAAAGATTAAGCTTAGCTAGTATTTTAAGTAAGGAGAGAGTTCTCTCTGCATTAGAAATCTTCATTTTTATTTGGCCTCTAACTCAACTTCAGATACTGGCAGAAAATGCTTATATATAAATCATATAAACATATTTTGCCAATCAGTGAATGGTAAATTTATTTGTTTATTGCTTGATAAACTCAGAATTCCCATAAAAAATTTTAGTAACCACATGATGACTTAAGAGACAGCATCTCTTCAAACTTGTTATAAGAATTCAGTGGGCTTATTCCTTGAGCCAAGTAATATTGAATGTTCATTTTTCTCCTAAAATAACCACATGAATGCAGCAGAATAGCTGGGAAGGGTGCAGTTCACTCTTTATCTGTTGTATAAGGCTGTAAAGGCCATATTAATGTGAGGCAAATGCAAAATCTGCCATAGTCTACACGCATTTTAGCAACCTCATTGCTTGAATGCCTATTTTAAACAACCAAGTAAGTTTTATTTACTATTCTTTTTGATACTTAGAACTTAATCATTCATATCGATGTCTAAGTTCATATATTGACATTTGTGAGACTATGTACTCAACTTTAATGTATAAGAATACAGTGGGGGTGTCCTCATGGTGTAATGGTTAAAGCGATGGACTGCGGAATCGTAGTACGCAAGTTAGTATTCCAGTCGCGCTATTAAATTCACTTTCGGACAAATACCCTTGGGAAAGGTATGAACCCCTTTATCCTCCCAGCTATGGGTTAAATAGTACCACTACTTTTCTTCTAGGAGAATGGCTTCGGCATTAAATAACCTAAAAAGAGTTGATATGCCATTAAACAAAGAAACCAAACCAAACCTATAAGAATACAGTTTTTAAATCTCTTCTGGTCCCACAATAAATTTCACTCGATGTTCCTTACTGGTTAAAAAAGGAGAGTTATTAGTAGTGTCTAAAATTTTCAGTATTTGATACATAATTTCAACCATGACCCAAATTTTACAGAACTTAACTTTATTTTTTATTCTTGTTTTGCATTCTCTGAGACTTATTTCTAACAAATTAAAATATTGAAATGAAATGTCTTTGATTTAATAATAAGTATGTTTCCAATTATTGTAATTAGAAATATCAATTGATATTCATTCTGTGCATATCATGAAATTTGACTCAGTTTTAGTAAAAATTCAATTGTCTACTAACAAAGTATTTATTCCAAAGTGTACCTTCTCTAATCCTCAATACAACCCAATTAACTAGGTGAGCCTTGCTAATCAAAACTTTTATCCTGATTTTAAATTAAGTCAAACTGTTATCAAATTCTTTCAGTTGGATAAACTTATTGATGATGATCCTAAATTTAACTATGATCTTGAAGGTTGTCAACTTGAATGCAAATTAAACCTCTAGACTAATTTCAGATACACTAATAATAAATTTAACCTTTAGATGTTGCTGCTCAAATCATAAACTTAGTAACTGTTCGAAAATTTAACCTTTGATAAAAATTTATCACACAACCTGAATTTTGTTACCCTGACAGTAATTCTATCTGCAATTAGCTTATAATCCTTATACTATAATTAATAAGGAGTCATGCTCTATAATTAGCATTTAATAGTAACCTCCTTCAAGAAATTCTTTTGATTAGGGTGACTTTAATGAATTATTTTTCTGCTGAGCATTAATGTCATAGTTTTTCTTATGTCTTCCCTAACTGTTTTTGTGATAATCATATGTATATATATATACATGTGTGCCAAAAGGTAAACTAATTACAACAGACAATTAAAAAATGGTGTAAGTCACAGTTAACAGATAATCTTCTCATCTCAGAAATTCAAAAAGAAATCAAATACCAGAAGCAAAAAAAAAAAAAGAATGCACTGAATGTGTGCCAATAAAAATTAAAAAGAATTGGAGATAGTCAATAAAATTTAGAGGGAATGTTTTCTTATTGTTTCACAAATATTATCCTATTTGACATCCAGATTCACTCATTTGTCATTTTATTTTCTAATCTGATTGTTCACCAAAAATAGCTAGCCAAGAATTTATGATCTCTTGTTACTTGAAATTCATTTAGATACTTCTAATCAGATTTTACAAGAAGATTATATCAAGAAACATGGATCTGGAATATGACAGTAGCTTGCATTCACAGAATCATCAACAACTTGAATAAAATATTGAGATTTACAATGATAAAGTGCTCAGATGTCAAAAGTGAGAAAATGCTCTCTTGTTTGAGTTGTTTTGAATCTGTATGGAAAAACAATGTATCTTCAAAATTATCTCTTAGACAAATTAGGTTTAAATAAAGGTGCTTTGCTAAACTATAAGTGAAGGATTTTCATAAATGAAAATTCTTGATTAGGAAATATGAGAGTATTGTAAAGAAAAGCAATGTAACCTCTGATATATATTCAGTATTTATATCTATCTATGTGTATGTGTGATCACTTATTTTAATATCTTCTCACAGAAAAAAAAACATATGTAAAGAAATATATTGTTTGTGAGTGAATAGATATTTGTACAAATGTATGCCTATAACTGTAAGTAGAGTTAAGTGTACTACCTTTGATCAAATATATGAACTCACAACTTTTAGAAAACATTTTTTCCATTATTTTTAATCCATGAAATAAAAACTAAGAACAGAGAAAACCTATTTTGTTGCCAAATTTTCTGACTTCATAAACCTTACATCAAATTTGTTAAAATAATTTATTCTAATAAATAACTGAGATTTTTTATGGAATCCCTAAATTTATGGAGAAAAAATTATGGAATCATACAAAAAAGAAGACATCAGTATTTTAATTAGTTTTTTGTTATTTTCATGAGCCCAGAAAGTTTAGCTTTTAAATAAATTTCGCTTTATCTTAGATATTAGATTAGTTTATTTTTCATTGATTAAAAATAATGGAAAAAAGGTTTTCTAAGATTTGTAAGACCCTTTTTTTTGCCAGGGGTTATACATATGTGTGTATATATATATATGTATATATATATATATATATACAGTGAAACTTTTACTTAAGAAAACACCATTATATGAAAAATTCAGAATACGAAATGGGCTTTGAAGAAATATCTGTCCTATTTAATCAAAAAATTTTCAAGATATGCAAACAGAAACCCATCGAGCCAAACTCGAGAGGTAAAGTGTCATTATTCCTAATGACATTTATTATTATTATTTTTCATAGATTTTATTATTTTCTCATTGTTTTTTAATATTTATGTAAATGACTAAATTTTCATTAATGAACATATTCCTTTGGGCAGGTATAATATTTACACTTTACATGACTGCTTTTCTGGGCTGGAGCAAATTAGAGCATTCATAGGGTAAATTTGGTTCCATAATATGAAAACACCAAGTTACAAAATCTTGGAATTATCTCCCTTCTATAATGGGCATATTTAATGATGGTCACATATCAGTACATGTCAACCTCTTTTTTGTCTCTCTTCTTTTCATTCTAAAAATGTCTTTTTTTCATCCCCAGACAATAAATGATTAAGATGTGCCTTTTTATCTGTGTTCATCTCACAACCTGAAAAATGTTATTGCTTGTCTCAACATTAAAATGTAAAGCCCACATGGCAATCAGCACCAAAGAACTTTAAGACTTTTTATACTGTTTTTGTACTTATACTGCTTGTTCATCTAATACTTAGAGGAAATTTCATCAATTGTATCCTGTTTATTCTTGTTAATACTTCTTGCATCTTTATTTTGCACAACCGGGGTTCAATCCCAGATCAAACCATACCAAAGACTCAAAAAATGGTACTTGATGCCGCCTTGCTTAACACTCAGCATTATAAGGTACAGATCAAGGGTAAAGTAGAGCAATCCAGAGAATGGAGTAGTACCCTCCCCTACACCTTTATGTAGTAGCTATTAAAAGGGAGCCTTCGGGTCACCCTCAACTAAGGTTGCCAACTTTATATGGGAAAATTAGCTTATCTTGTCTTTCTTTCCATTTATTCAGTGTATCATTGGATCTTTGTAAGCAGTGACATGACTCAATATCCTTCCTCGCACCAAACAACTCAATACTCATTATTTTAATAGGAATTGTGTAATGTATAAATAATAAATATGATGGTAAATTCTTCCTACATAGCTCTTTTTCTCTTGTAAAATCCATGACTTAAGTTTCCTTGAACTAGAAAGAGAAATGTATTCTGATATATATTTTCAGATTAAATCCACTTGTAAGTTCAAGTAATAGCTGCAAAATTAAAACAACCAATAAATAGGCTTTCTTTCCTTGCGGAAGAGTTTTGCTCATATGGGAGTTGTAAATTATAAGGTTTCCAGAGGTGGTATTTATAGTTGAAAATGTGTTTCTCAATCTTGTGAGAGAATGAAAATTATTGAGGTTTCTGTGTTTCAGAGCTGAAGGGAAAATTGTAAAAATAATATTATGAGTTTCTTTTCTCTTCAAATATTTGAATTCCAAAAATCAGTAAATATCAAATTAAAAAAATGAATAAAACTGTTGAAAATGTTTAAAATGCTGCAGATTTCAATCTTGAGATTATAAGACTTCAAACAGTGAAGTACTACAATGAAAAAAAATCTTGTGGCTTTTGTTGCTTACATCTTTTGGTGCCTTTTGCAGTTTACAAAATTCAAGTTGTGAAATGTCTTAAACCTCTATGAAATACATTGTCTATCCCAAGATCAAATATAAAAAGCATACTTCTAAGTTTAATTCATGATGCCTTCTGTTTTGTGGATTGTTGTTTCTAGGATTTATTACAGACAACATGCAGCATTCTTGTGTAGTTTGTATCTTGCTTTTTCTCAATGCATTTTGTCAGTATCCATGTGATACATTCATGTAGCAGCATAAACAGAGCTCCAGCTTAGAAAAAATCCTGTTTTATTTTATTGGATAGATCAGACTTCTATGTGACTGATAAACTGTTAATAGCATCCCATACCTTTGCCAGGCATATGTTGACATCTCTTTCAGTAGATGAGATGTTGCTGCCATAGAATTTGAACTGGTTCACTAATTTTAGAAGCTCACCACTTTGAGTACTGGTGGTTCCTTTTTGTTTAAAACACACAAACTCTATTTTATTTGGATTCATGAAGAGGCTAATGCCTCCTGCTGCTTGATCCAGGCTATGCAGTAAGGACTCTGCTGGGGCTGGTGTATTTGCCAGAAGTGCTAGATAATCTGTATGGTTTGATTCTATTATAGGATATTGTCTGCTTTTAGCCTTTTTAATTGTGAAACCATTTTCTTTCATTAGATCTATAGACATTCAAAATATATACTTTAGGCAGATTATAAACAAATATGGTGCTCATGGTTCTTCTGACCAGACTCCAAAAACTAAATAATTGAAGCTGGTGCTTCTGTAACATGAGCATACCATTGCTTTTATATTTTTGAAAAGCGTCATTATAGCAAAAACAGTTTCTTTGGCAAAACCATATGCTATTTGTTCTATCTTTCCTCTGTGTAAGGAATCAAATGCCTGAGAGAAATTTATGAACAGTAGTGTTGCCTTGACATTCTTTGTCTGTACTCAATGATTCAATAGATTGTGAAAATCTGAGAAGTTGTGGATCAATTTCTCAAAAAGCCATTCTGATTTTTCTAAGAATTTTCTCAGTTTCAGGCTGGATACAGTTGACAAGAAGAATATTATAAACCTTAGCAGCTAGTGATGTACCTTTATACCACATAGTGCTTTGTGATTCCGAGGTCTCCTTTCCTGTGGGAGGCAAGGGTGCTGCCTTTTGTCCATTTCCCGGTTGTGTTTTGTTTATAGACTATGTTGCATTGTCAGAGAAGTATGTTAGCAATTTTTCTTGTCTTTCAAACTATAGGGGAGCATTTCATCAAGGTCTACAGCTTTTCTGTTTTTAATATTTTTCAATACTACATCAAGTTCTTTCTCCATAAACTGTACAAGTCTGATGTCTAGTTGGCCATTAACAATCTTTTGAATAGGTTTGTCAGTATTTCTGGATGGTTTTCAGGCAGATTCTTGAATAGTTCTTTCAACTTTAGAAGTCTTTCTTCTTGGTTGGCAGCTTTTAGTTTTCTTCTTGATGTGCTCTTCCTTCTGCTAACTTATTTAATAATAATTATCAAAAACTAATTCAAATAAAGGGTATTGTAATTATTTAAAACTAATTTAACTAAATAAGGAGATAAAAGGGAAAACCAGGTCCTTGGTTGATAGTATAATAATTAGAAATAATGAGAGATTCATCACTCTTTTGATGTCCTATATATTAACATTTTAGAATCTTTTAATCAAAATCAGATTTTGCTGGTAATAACAGGAATGTGTTAGAGAAACATAATTTAGAGCACTGTTTTCATTTTAAAGATTATAAAATGATAAAGATAGTTGATTAAAAAAATCAAACACAAGTGACATCACTGTACATTTAAATAATATTTTGGCAATAGAACATCTACTATTCATCACCCTGAAGATGAAAAAAAAAAGAATGAATCATTGGCCTATTATCCTATAAAAATATAGCCCGTGGTGTAATGCTTATCGTCGCAGGATATGGACACGGCGACACGAGTTCAAATCCTGACTGATTGCATTCACATAGCACTAATACCCTTGGGAAAGGTATGAATCCAATTATTCTCCCTCCAGCTATGGGTAAATAGTAGGGCAGACTAGGTTCTTCAGCCTTGGTTAGGCAACTAGTCTAGGAGAAGGAAAACTCTGAATTCAAACCTGTTAAACTCCGCTTAAAAATTGACCTTGTGTCATATCCTGCTCGGGCGGAGGAGTTGGGTAAATAGGATCCTATAAAAATATACATCCTCTGAACATTTTGTTTTTTCATATTTATCCCTGTACATACAAAAACACACAGGGTGATTAAAAAAATTAACACCCTTATGCAAGAGTATGTTTGTGATATAGTTTCAAACTGTTTCCACATGTTTACCATTCCTGTCAAAACAATCTTGGAATTTTCCCCTGATGATAAAAACAAAAAAAATTTTTATGGAAGTATCTTTATCTTTATTTTAGAAAAGCAGAACTGTTCTTTCTTACACCACCTGGGAAAGATTCCAATAGAGTGTTAACAGGGTTGGTGAATAGGTGGAGACTTTAAAAGCATATTTTTTAAAACACTTTGTGTATACATACACTATTATTTCATAGTTTGTGTGTGTGTCCCCAAGAGAGATACAAACACTACCTCAATAGAGCAGACTTAACTAAGAAAGATTACTAAGAATATTTCACTCCTTCTGAAATAAAAGCATTAGTATCACTATGGAACTCTATTAAAATGATTTGAGTTCACAGATCATCTAGTGCATAATCAAAATATATCAAATGAATGAAAAATATATATATATAAAAATCCAGAGAAATAGATAATTTTTTACTGCTTTTGTTTTATAAAATTTAGCATATCAAATTCTAAGAAATTCTATTTTGCACCTTTTTTGAATATCTAGGGGCAAAGTATTTAGCCAACAAGTTCTTTGAATATAGGCGGTACATTTTCTACATTTTTCACTCTGCTTTTCTTTTGAGTAGAAAAATAAAAATGCCTACGAGGATTTTTGCATGTGATCCATACAATAATTTTTCTCAGAAGCAGTGTTAATCCAGGCAAAACCAGATGACATTGCTTATACTTGCATGAATGCATTATATACATATATATAGTGAGAGAGAGAGATTATTATAAATAAATATTAGGCAGGAACACTTCTCAGCCACTTTACTGTTTTCAGTGTTAAATCAGAATCCATAGAAAAAAAAAAATGGCATGATGATGTAGATGCCATTTGACATGGCTTTATGGATCCCCCACCCTCAGAAGGAGTCAAAACTATACGAGAAATGAATTTAGCTAGCTTGAGGATATGTGGTAAGTGGCCATTTAAAGAAAATTAATTTTTTTTTTTCTGGTCCATATTAAACTAAATGGAAATCTGGAGAGCAAAGTAAAAAAGAGGGAAAGAAAATAAAAGAAAAAATATATATGAAGCAAAAGGTTAGGCTCATGTAAGAAATGCATCTAAAAATATGGGAGCATGCATTTATTGTTGAAAATAGTACAAAAGGTGAGAGCATTACATTTACATAAAGAATTTGATGCTAAGAGATACTTTTAGTGGAGCCTAGCATGTAAAAATCTTCTACCAAGTTTGTGTAAAAAGCTTTCATACATAGTTTTATTAACTGACATGGATGTCTACGGATGTATATGTTTAATATGTATATCGGTTTATCCTTCTTCACCCTCTCTCTCTCTCTCTATATATATATATATATAATTATGAAAATCGTAAGGGATACAATGTTAAATACTGCCCATGACTTAGTTTCCCATAGAGTTGTATAATTATCAGATTGATAATAGTACATAAAGCTATTTTTAATTGAGGATCCATGAAATAAAATGTGAAAAGGGTAGAGAATGAAAAGAAAGATATATGTATTTACTCACCCTTCAACAATGAGCAGGATGTGACACAAGGTCAATTTTTAAGAGGAGTATCTATTTACCCAACCCCTCCACCATGAGCAGGATGTAACACAAGGTTGATTTTTTAAAGTGAAGTACTGATGGTCTGAAGTCAGTTTTATTTATAAATTGGTTGATTAACATGGCTAAAAAATTACTCCTAATAACCTATAGAGAAGAAGAGATGGATTCATGCCTTTCTCAAGAGCCTTAATGTGAACTAAAATACTTGTGAACTCTGTTTTCAACATTTTGTGAAATTATGGCATTTCATAACTACAAAATTAATGGGGAGAAGCTTAATGTTTGAAATTATAGGGACTGGAAATTTGCCATATGTTTTAGGCTGAAAAAGAGGAGTTTGTAGAATCGACCCTGTTGTTTGTGCTCTCTATGAGTTGTATGATAAGGAAACTGATTCTTGCTTATTCTCTTATTGTACAGTGTATTGACAAGAGACAGTACATCTATGCTCAACACACTGACTCTGCTAAAGATGCCTGGGATGCTCTTAGTCAACAGCAGAATAAGATTTCATTATATCAAGACAGTTTTGCACCTTGAATATAGTGTTTGTTACCAGTTATGAAGTAACATGCTTGAACATATAAATAACATAAAAACCTTATGAGATCCATTGAACAAGACAGGAAATATGATTACTGATAATTCACTTGCAAACCTTCCTCTTAACAAATATGAAGCATTGATTATCTCCTTGGATGTGCAGGGTGAAGACAATCTGCAGTTTATTGATTAAAGTATCTACTTTTACAGTCCTTTGATCATGAAGCCTTCAATGATTCCACAAGGAAAGTGTTGTAATCCCTACATAATGGACTCACCCTCTTCCATAAATACACATCAACAGAGCGCCAGAGGAGTTGCCCAGACCCACGTGACACAATCACATGTGATACCACTTGTGTAGAGGACGGATAGTTGCTATCCCACTGGACTCTCAAGTTCCTATTAACTAACTACTGTTCAACCAGGTTCACTTGTATCTTGTTTCTGTTACTTGAATATATATGTTTTTTCTATGCAACCTTTTTGTGTTCCCCGTGTGTTTCTTTTGCCAGCATCATAACAGAAAGACAGCGAAGCAAACTTTTCAAAATCAAATATGAGTAACTACAACCACTGGGTTCCTGTAAAGCAAATAAATGGGTTATGTTATCTATGGCTCTTCACACCATTTTAAATGGGATTGTTTGCATGGTAATAATAATGCATTTTCACTTAGTAAGCAGAACTATCATCAGCCAAGAGGTGGCCATTAGAATAACAATTGGTACCATCAGAGATTGAACTAGTAATATTGCTCTTATGACATCAGTTACCAGTTCTTCTGCTTTTACTGTCAAAAAATACAGTAAGAACTTTGACAGAAAGTACAATGATGACAGTGTTTGGATAATAGTTTCTGGTGTATTTGATCACATGACTACCAAAAAATTTAATTTGTCTTTGTATAAAAAATTGGAAAACCTTTAATCCAATTTCAAAGTGAATGCTTGTGCTGTATTTTAGGTGGATCAGTTTATGGCAATTAATGATCAACATGTGGGTGGACATGGTAAGAGTAGTTGTGTGGGTTGTGATTGTATGCCAACAGGATTCAATTGAGGAAGAAGAAAATGAAGTTGATGAAGTTGAACCAAATACTGAAACTATTGTTAAGGTTGCTCTTGTTGCAGATGTTATTTCTGCAGTTGTTGACAATGTCAATCCACCAATACAACCAACAGATGAGGAAAAAATCTATGCTGACACTCCTTATACCTTGCACAAAGCCAAGTGGAAAGATTGCATATTGTCAGCATGCAGCTAGCTTAATTGCAAACAAAAACAAGCCAACAATAATTGAAGAGGCTTTGTCTGAAAATGATGAAAATTATTGGTGCAAAGCAACAAACAGCAAATATCATGCACAAAAAAACATGAAGATGTAAAACTTGGTTAAGCCTCCTGCAAATGTAAATATTTTCCCTGAAGGCCCTTATATAATTCTCATTGAGGGGAAGTATTGAAGGACTTTGCAGAGACGAGCTCATAAGTGATGTAC
The DNA here is from genome assembly GCA_963585895.1 of Sepioteuthis lessoniana. Lineage (NCBI taxonomy): Eukaryota > Metazoa > Mollusca > Cephalopoda > Myopsida > Loliginidae > Sepioteuthis > Sepioteuthis lessoniana. Next base: position 92,412,975 of record OY757916.1, read on the forward strand.
TTCTATGGACACCCACATATGGCCGAGCAAAAGCAGGATGACCAACTAGAACATACATACAGCATCTATGTGAGGATATGGGATGTATCCCTGAAGACCTGCCTGAGACGATGAACGATAGGGAAAAGTAGCGAGAGAGGGTCAGGGATATCCGTGCTAGCGGCATGACATGATGATGATGATGATGATTGAAGGACTGGTATCCATTTATATGTCCAATGGGATAGTATTGTATTTCTACTAACTGTTGTTGAGTTTAATAGTTGATCATTGACTAACTTGTTTAAATCAGTGTGTGCTTTTTTTCCTCTTAGGAGTAGATGTGAATTTGTGATGCTTACTGCTGTTGTTTTAGTCAGTATGCCTTGGTGAATTGAAGGTCCCAAGTCTTAACATGAATTACTTATAGATGGAGAAGAAGGGATGAATTCATGCCTTTCTTAAGATATTAGTATTAACTGAAATGCAATCAGCCTCATCCAGGATTTGAACTCTGGTCACCGATTCCATTTCCTATCATGATAACTATTATACTAAGTATGCCTCTATAAAAAAGATGATGTATGTGTAGTGGACACATTTTAAGTTTGTAGAAATTTTGTAGGGGAATATTACTTGATTCAGTAGCAGTATGAGAAATGTAGTTTCTTTGCACAGAATAAATATCAGAAGAATTACAAGCAATTAACAAGATCATGTTTTATTATCTGAACAAAATAAATAGAAGAAATATAAAAGGAGTGAATCGAGATGTGTAGATAGAACAAAAAACTCATTGTCTATACATGGGTGTGAAGTTTCTAACAGGAATGAAAGCTTGTGAGAGAAGAGTTCTTTAGTTCTTGCTTTTGTAGAAATTACCAGACATGTCTGTTTGAAAACAAGTCAGCTTTGGGCATTGTATCTTGTGGGGGTGGTGTCTATGTTCCATATGATGAATCTAAGATAGTCGGCAGGTAAAGAGAGTGGGATTTTCATGCCTTTTTCTTTAATACTGCAATGCCATCTAGCTGAGATTTTAAAAAAATTCTTTGACAGATTTATACAAAAACAGATTTTATTGTGCTTCATTTATTTGTTTTATGGGTAGATAGAGTAAGCAAAAAATGTCTTTTGTTTAGGCAGTAAAAATTGATTTTTTAAAAATTTCTGAATATTAACTTTACTGTAGAAAATTATATATTAAAGAATTCAAATTCAATATTTTCATTTTTCATAACTTTGACTTATCTCACTGATTGGAGAAATTTGTGGTGTTACAGTTATCTTCAAAGGAAATGGATTTGGCAACCCAAGTTCAAATCCTGAATGAAGCTATTTACATATAAAAATCATACTAATACCCATGTGAAAGTTATGCATCCAGCTATTCATTCTCAAGTTATGGGTAAATAGAAGGGCTGACAGAGATCCTTAAACTTGGCATGGAAACTGGTATAGGAGAAGGAAAACTCTGAATTCAAACCTATTAACCTTGACTGAAATGCTGATGGGTTGCATAAAAACATCATAACAAAGTTACCACATTTAATAATCGGTAAGATGTATTGTATTAGCCATTCCGCCACTTGTCTTCAAATATTTTTCAGCAGACTCCTTAATACTATCCTCCCAGAATATTTTATCTTTTTCTGCAAACATTTGTCATAACTGCCTTTTGTAGTCTTCCAGCAAAGTTTTTTTTTTATAATTAGTAAATTCAGTAACGACTGAAATAAATGATATTATGAAGGTTGAGTGAATATTATAGCAGAACAAATTTTACCTGATCACAAAAGGAACTTAGTGGTTAGTTTAATCCTGTATTTTCAGCGATGATTTTCTTTGATTGTTCTATTGATGTAACAATACCAGTTGAAATCAATTGTTTCTTTCTTTGGAATATGTTCATGATAGAGGAATATTTACATTGCATCAACTTCTTTGGACAATGTGTGTTTCATTTCACTTGTCTCATAACTATTTACATTCCACATTGTTATTAGATATCTGCTGCTGATTTTGCATCAGGATTTGTTTAAAAAAACACAGAACATTAGGACAGGTTTAAGTACCAGAAAACATAGAAATAAAAAAAAACAACATTTTTTTTTTATCTAATGTGTGGAAGCCATACATTTAATTCATTAACATAATCAAGTTGATACAAAAGTTTTCTATCACTTAATTTGATCGTATTTGCTATATATCATGTTAAATAAGATTGATTAACCTCAATTGACATTTTGGTTTGATTACAGTGGAGCATAATTTAGAAAGAAATCACTGGTACAATTTTCACAAACTATTTTTGACATCTTTGATTATTCACAGTGCCTTCTCCATATACAGAAAATTATTTTTGTCTTTGAGTTGAATTTTTACCTTTCTTTAATAAAATGCAGAAGCTGCTAATTTTCTTCTTTCTTCAGTGTTTGAATCAATACACACAAATGTGCTAATTTTAATATGAAAATAAAATTAAACACTTTTTTTTATGCAGCTAAAATTAAATGCTTTTCATGCCATCCAAGAGAAAACAGAGAACTTTAGTATAAGACTGTCTCTCTCTCTCTCTATATATATATATATGTGTGTGTGTGTATATATATATATATATATATATAAAAGTAAGTAAATAAAGTGGGCGACCCAAAGGCTTCCTTTTCAATAGCTACTACACCAAGGTGTAGGGGAGAGCACTACTCCATTCCTTGGATTGCTCAAATTTACCCTCAATCCTTTCTTTATAATGCTATGTTAAGCAAGGTGGTATCAAGTACTTTTTATTGAGTCTTTGGTATGACTCAACCTGGGATTGAACACTCTAACCATTATCCCAATGGCCAGGTCGGATTTTTAAATCATCATTAGGCCTTTGCTTTGCTTTGTAAAGAAACATTAAGAAAATTTCAGTTTAGTTGTAAGTCAACCAATAGCTAAGCCAGCCAACATCAGACAGACCAATGTTTACTGCAGATCTTACCAATGTTCTAGCAAATGGGTGAAACCCTCTTTTCGGCTTATCTGTCTGTGGATTGCATCAGAAGTGAGGCCACCTGGAAGACCTTATGTCACAATGTCGATTCTATAAGCAATGAGAAACATTTCTAAAGAATCTCTCTGTAATTCTTCAATTTCTCCCTGGTAGGCTGGTATGTGGTCAGTTCCTCCAGCAGGAAGGTCTTTGTCATATAATATAGTCTATCATTCTCAACTCATGGTCAGCCAATCATAAATTTTTGCAGCATAAATTTAAGATGACATCTTTTGCAAAAGGGGTAAGACTTCTCCCCCACCAGTCTGACACAAAAATACATACAGTATGAAGGCTACAGATAGTGGGGTTTGGAGTCAACCCTTCATAGCCATTACTCCCTGCTTAACTCTGTCTCAAATTGATAGTACCTGTTAGGGTCCCATCTTTAAGTCAATTAGAGCTGTTTGAAAATGATTAACTTCGGATAGTTAAATCATTTCAAGCATTCCTGTGTGCAAATTATTTGTGTTAAGAATCATCATCATGACGTGCGGCTAGCACGGATATCCCTGACCCTCTCTCTCCACGTCTCCCTATCATTCATCGCCTTCGGCAGGTCTTCGGGGTTACATCCCGTATCATCACATAGCTGCTGTATGAATGTTTGAGCTGGTCGTCCTGCTTTTGATTGGCCATATGTGGGGGTCCACAGGAGCACATCACTTACAATCTCTTCTTTGCTTCTCCAGCAGTGTCTGGCATGTCTGGTTCGTCTAGCTTGTATAGTTCTCGTGATAGGAGGTAGGTGGCCGTACAGTTGGCGCCGTGTGGGGTGTTGCTGCCAGGACCTGTTCAATATTGCTTGCAACATTCTTGTATAATTGCTGTCGAGCTTTTTCTCCAACCGTTTAGTCAGCGTCCAAGTAGTGCATCCATACAGCAGTATCGACACGACCGCAGCTTGGAAGAAACTGCGTTTCATTTTATCGGTCAGGTTTGATTTCCATATGATCGAAAGCCTATCGATAGCTGTCCATGCCTTCATTAGCCATGTGTCGACGTCTTTTTCGGTTGATGAGACGCTGCTTCCTTGGTAGGTGAATTTGTCAACCAGTTTCAGGGAGGTTCCGTCTAGTGTGGAGATGTCGCCTTTCTGATTAAAGCACATAAATTCCCGTTTTGTGTGCATTGACATGGAGTCCAATGCCTGCAGCAGCTCATTCCAAACTATGCAGTAGTGTTTTGGCTTGGTTGGGTGTATTGGCCAGTAGCGCTATGTCGTCGTCGTAGTCGGTGATTGTTTTTGCGGGGTACCTTCTGCTTCTTTTCTTTGTCAGCTCAAAGCCGTTTTCCCTAATGTTATCGATCGATGTCCAAAGTACATAGTCTAGACAGATGATAAAGAGGTATGGGGCAAGCGTGTCCCCTTGTAGTACTCCTGCGACAATGTCGAAGTAAATCATAATGACATTGAAATGAACATTTTTTAATTATCCGGATTCTTCATCTAACAAATATAACTATGAAATTAAAATATAGACCCAACAAAATTATCATTCAAATTAGACTGGAAATTGGTATATAATCTAACAGCCTTTTAAGTGTATTGTGTTAATAAAAATTTCATTATGATATGATGGTTTATAGATATATACCCAACCTCTCTGCATGAGTATGATGTGAAACAAGGACAATTTTTCAGCAGAGTTTAACTGGTTAGAATTCTGAGTTTTCCATCTCCAAGACTGGTTGCCATACTAAGGTTAAAGGGGTCAGTCTACCAAGCTATTTTGCTTATATCTGAAGGTAAAATAGCTGGATTCACTCCTTTCCTAAGACCATTAGTACTATGCAAAATGTAAATAGTCTCATTCAGGATTTAAATTCAGTTTGCTATGTCCATTTCACTACAACCAGGCAAACATAAAAAGAATTGTAGTTACATAAAATTAAACATCTATTTATGTAAGTGAGAAACAAAAATATACCAACAGTTTTCTTTTTGGTTTGTTTTTCTTTATGAAATTAACATAATAAATTAAAATGCTTCTGCTCAGGAGATCTGAGGTGTATAGAGTCATTGGCTTAACTCTAGACAGATGCTTTTAGGGTCCTGTTTATGTGTCAAATACATTTATTTAAAAATCCTAAGTCTTCGTTAGAAATATTTGAAAGCATGTAACAATGCAAAGTATTTGGATTAATAATTACTTGTTGTAATAATCCTTTGTAAATCAAGGATTATTATTAATTTACATTATTATTAATTGCTGGCAAAAAGAAGAAGAGTGTATTTGCAAACAGATAACCCCCAAAAGTTGACATGTCCTAAAACCAACCAACCATAAATAATCTGATTTCCAGAGAGAGATATGTTCTGATATTGATATTCATTTAGTAAAATATGTAACCTCAATCATCCAAGCTTGCTTTCTCATCAAACTCTAAACCGTTTTTTTGGAAATATTTTTAATTAACTTTGATAACTGTTCCCGTGCATTAACTATATACACATGATTTTTTAAAAGGATTTTAAACAGAAGTATAAAAGAATTTTTTTTATTGAGCAGTGTATCATTATTTGATACAAGTTTCTATTTGCACAAAATGGAGAAGAAACTTGTAGACCAGGAAAAATGTAAACTGAATTCATATAAAGAAATAAATATCTGTATAGAATAAAGGAATATATATACAAAATAAATTTCTAAGTAAGTATCTATATTGCAACAGAGAGATGTATAAAATGAAAAATGGCAAACTACGCAAAGTGGATTTCGTATAACTCATGTTTATTTTGCTGACTTTCCTTTTTTTAAGACCTAATGGATTTTGTCAAAAGTCAGAAATGCTTTAAAAAGTGATTTGGCACATTTCACAGAATTTCTTGAATTTTTCCCCAGTTGGATAAACTCTTTCTTACCCAAGAATTTTATCAAGACACTTTCAAGACAGAATAAATAGACATTAAAAAAAGGGGTTGAAGTAAAATATATATTATAAAGAATTTTTGAAAAATAATTAAGTTAACAAGCAAATATCAGCCAAAATTGTATTTTAATGGATGTGCTATGTAAAGAACAAAAAAGAGAAAACCTTATCTTTTTTAACCTTCTACTTCTTTCTCATTCAGTCTTTCTGTCTGTCTCAGTGAGTAGATTTGTCATTTTCAGCAACTCTATATATTTATTTTAAAGAAAAAGGCACAGCTAAATTTTCATTGACTATTTGAAACTGAAGATGTAAGTTTTAAACTAAATTTTAAAATGTTATTCGAACACTATTCACAAGAAAAATCAAAAACTATTTTGTAATTCTAGATGATGAAGGGGAAAACATTAAGAGAAGCCATACTTGACTCTTTTTACATGCAAATATTTTTGAACATATATTTAAGCAAATCTTGTGTTATTTAAATAATGGTTAGTAGTTGTCTTTGTCGAGAAACTCTTTATATTGTAAGTGTGCATGGTATAATGGTTATCAATGCAAAAATGGAATCAGTAGGCTGTATGTAATGAATTTGTCTTTGAAAACCTATACCGTTTATCTTAGCTATGGGTAAAATAAGTTCTCTAGTTGGCAACCAATTTAGAGGAAGGACAACTTCTAATTGAAAACCAGATGCTGGATACCTTAGACTGCCTCGTAGCAACTGTTACCATTATATTGGTGTTAAGTTGAATTAGCTCTTGGACAACATTGGTGTCATGAAGTGGGGATAATTACTAAAAAGGTAAATGTCAGTCTTCCATACAAAATTTCTGAGGCTTGAGCTGGAACTTGGACACAGATCCATGGTTTTTTAGAGTAATGGATTCCATGATTATGGAGGCATAATTATCATGTATAGGTCTTTAAAAAATGATGCAGTCATCATTCTTAGAGTTTATATTCAAACTATTTTTAAAGAGACAAATTGCACAAAGATAATGAAAGTGATTTTTATCAATCTTTATTTCTCTGAAAATTGTTCAGAATGCTACACTTTTAAAAATTGATAAAGAAAGAAATCTGTCATTGTACGATCTGAGGAAATATATCTCAAATATGAATATTACGTATGTTTGTCCTTGGAAAAGTACATAATTACTCTTTAGGAAAAGGAAAAAAAAGAGGAAGAAATCTGAGTTGTAAGATGATAAATATAGGATAACAAAAAGGATCTTCTGTTACATATTGACCGTTGACAGCATGTTAGTTGTGAATTTCTAAACAGGATGTTATAACTGGGCCTTAAGGTAAACAAGAGACAGTGGAAAGGAATTGCAGGAATTGTGCCGGAAAGAAAAATGTGTGGGCGTCCAGAAAATATACAATTCGGGAGTTTTTCGACCCCAGAGTCAGACAGTCAATCATTCAGACAGCAGCTAGTGAGTTGACACAGACCAGAGAGGGGTGGCTGGGGGCATCCTGGCTGAGAACCAGCTCTGTATCAAACCTCCCATCAAAGAAACAAGACTCTGAATATGTCTGTCCCGACAGGGTGTCACACTCATGGCAATCCTCTGTCTCTCTCTCCCATACAAACAACTATCACAACATTACTTCAAATAAAAGTTTATATTTTAATGCATAAATATTGTTGTCAGTTACACTCTGCTCTTCTGGCAATAAAACACTTAAAAAAATTCTTCTAGCTTAAAAGAGAGATAGATAGAGAGAGAGAGAGAGAGAGAGAGAGAGAGAATAAAGTTCATGCATGGTGGAGTGATTTTTACTACACCCCTTATATATTCATGGAATTTTAATTTAGCTTACAGTTTCAATTTTGTAGTGTTGGGTATTAAACAATTGAATACAGTTTAGCTGCCACACCAGAAATAAATATATGCTTGAATGAGATTAATGTATGAATCTCTTATTCAAACAGCTAAATACAGTATTGCCACGTGATGAACACTGTAGTGTAAATTTGATGTGCATTTATATTCTTCCTCATTTTTCTTAGGGCTGCATCCTTTGTCAAATACTTTGTATATATAATCTGTAGAAACTCTTTATTAAAATTCTATGACTTTAATAATGGTTAGCATTTGTAATTCTAAAGACAAACCCTTTATATCCAAGAAAAGGCTTTACTCCATTATCAACAGCAGTTTTCTGAAATAGCATATACAAGAGATTTTATTGGCATAATTACTTTTCTGGAACAATTTGGCTATCTATTCCAGGTACTGAATATATTGACCTTAAATTGATGGACCTCCTTCTTTGGCTCAGTACCTTAAGGTTCCAAATCTGGCAAACTTCCAAAAAACTACTTAATATACATTGAGGACATTGGTTTCTATAGTCTATGTTATTAGAAAAGGAAAATATACTATGGATTTTTGGTATTTATTAAAATTATTCTTAAGTTTGTGTGTGTGTGTGTATATATATATATATATATAAAACAATAGTTAAATATGTTCATGGTTATGGTGAAATACAAGACACTCTTAGTTACAATATGGCTATAATTTCTGCTTTATAATACTGATATAATAAACTATGACCAAACATAGAACCTATTCCCTCTCACTAGATTCCACCAACTCTGTGAGCATGGCTCAGAATATTCTGACTGTATTTCTTGCAGAAGGGTGAGACCTCTACTCCTGACAAAATGGGTGTCTTAAATAGGACATTAAACTGCATCTGAGAGAAAGACTCAAGTTCTGGAGAGACTACTCTTACGGTCAAATAGTACTTTTAAAAAATTATTTGTATTCAATTGGAATACTTAGATAAAATAATTTACAGTTATATGGCATCAAAAATGGCCAATTGAAATTATGATTGTTTACTAAAGATTATAATTAGTTATTTGAAACCGTATAACAGTGTACAAACAAATGACTATTATCAAATAGATATAATTATTTTTATTGGAAAGTAGTATCATTTAAAGTATTTCTATGTATAAAATAATTTCTATAAGGAATATTTGATATCATATAACTGTGCAAAGAAGTTCTTAAGAAGCTACAACACAAAAATATAAACATAAAAGTACAATAAATGCAATTTTCTAACTGCTAGGTATAAAATAACCCTAGACCGGTTGACATGCTATTAAAATCAATCAATTTCAATACATTGTCTATCTACAACCGATTAGTTAATCTAGAATAGCATGGCAGACAATAAACAAAGTGAGCAGAAGGAAGAGTACTGCAAAAGCTAAATGGAAAGCTACCAGCCAAGAAGAACAAATATACCAGTGGAAACAACATTTTAAGAACTTACTCAGCAAACCTCCAAAAATTACACGTGAACTAATCACAAAAATGATTAGTAATCAAGTGGACATCAAACTAGGACAGTTAACACAAGAAGAACTTGACTCAGTGATAAGAAAAATTAAAAATAGAAAAGCAACAGGTCTTGATGAAATACCCACAGAAGGATGGAAAACCAGGGAATTCGACAGCATACTGCTCCGACACTATAATACCGTATATATCCAAAACACAATCGACAGATGGACAAAGAGATGCAACTTCCCTTTCCTTTAGAAGGTTGACCTTGGAATAGCCAAGAAATACCGAGGTATAACCTTTACATCCATAGGGGCATAGATCTACAATGCTCTACTATGCAACCGCATAGAACCCAAAATTGAGAAAATACTTTGGAAAAGCCAAAATGGCTTTCAGAGAATTGATCCATGACATCACAAATTTTGACTATCCATCAAATTCTTGGTGTTTGAGCAAATAACCAAGAGGCAGCAATATAATTTGTTGACTTCTCCAAGGCCTTTGACTCCATACACAGAGGGAAGTTGGTGCAAATACTTCTCGTCTACAGCCTCCCCAAAGAAACCATCACAGCCATAATAATGCTATATAAAAACACGAAATTAAAAGTCGGCTTCCCAGATGGAGATACAGATTACTTCAACATTGTAGCAGGTGTGCTACAAAGATATACATTAGACCCATATCTGTTTATCATCTGCCTATACTATATGCTTAGAATATCTATTGATTTATTGAAAAAAAACAGTTTCAAGCTGGCAAATGAAAGAAGCAGAAGATACCTTGCACAAACTATTACAGACACAGACTACGCTGATGACATAGTGCTTCTGGCAAATACTCCCTGCCCAAGCCGAAACCCTGCTATATACTCTGGAATGAGCAGCTGCTGGTACAGGCTTCCACATCAATGGAGACAAGACAGAATACATGTGCTCTGATTAAAAATGGTGGATCTTTAAAACTAGTGAACAAGTTCACCTACTCAGGAAGCAGTATCTCATCAATCAAGAAAGACATCAACATGTGACTAGCAAAGGTATGGACAACTATTGATAGGCTATCAGCCGTATGGAAGTCACACCTGACCAATAAAATAAAATGCAGTTTTTTCCAAGCAGCAGTCGTGTCGATACTGCTATATGGATGCACTACATAGATGCTAACTAAACAAATAGAGAAAAAGCTTGTCGACAATTACACAAGAATGCTGTGAGCAATATTGAACGGGTCCTGGAGACAACACATGACAAAACAGCAGCTGTACGGCCACCTACCACCCATCACAAAAACTATCAAAGTTAGATGAACCAGACATGTGAAACACTGCTGGAGAAGTAAGAACAAACTCCTAGGCGATATACTAATGTGGACCCCATCACATGGACGAGCAAAGGCAGGATGACCAGCAAGAACTTATATACAACAGCTCTGTGTCGATACAGGATATAGCCTTGAAGACCTCCCAGGAGTGATGGATGATAGAGATGGGTGGTAAGAGAGGGTCAGGGAGATCTGTGCTGGCTGGGTGACATGATGAGGATGATAATAAATAAATTGCTGGTCCATTGACCTCACGGGTAGAGTGTTCGATAATGGCCAAGGAGACCAGTGTTCAATACCTGACTCAAAAAATGGTACTTGATTCCCCCTTGCTTAATACTCAGCATAATAAGGTAGGGATAAAAGGTGAAATGGAGCAATCCAGAGAAAGAAGTAGTGCCCTCCCCTACACCTCATTGTAGTAGCTATTGAAAAGGGAGTCTTTGACTACAGTTGCCAATTTTACCTTATATATAAATACAACTGTAACTCAGCAAAAACAGCACAGCATAGTTAGATTTTTATTACTCTTACAAATTACACATCTGAATAGTAAATTTGTGAGGTTTGTAATCATGTTGACTATTTATGACTATGAGATGCAAATAAAAACCTTTCAGTCATTTCATAATAGAAGCATCAATATCACTGTGGCCAACAGGAAATAACTGAGTCTCAGCTCATCTAATAGAAATTTTAAGTTAAAGTTTTTAAAATTTATATCATAATTCTGCTTCTCAGTTTGTGCACATGTTATCCTCTCTACAGCCAAGGAAAATATTCTTCCACTCTCAACCAAGTAAGATATACTTTTACAATTCTCTGCACTGTCAAGTGGGCTATTCTTCCACCCTCCCCATCAACCAATTGGGATATTCTTAAATGTAGAAGCTTACCTTATTTCTAGACTTAATCTTGCTTATAAAATACATTTGTGTGGCTAAAAATTAGGGATAATTCATTACTCAAGTATATACAATAATTATCAGTGGGTAGAGTGTTCACCAATGATCCGGGAGACGTGGGCTCAATCCCAGGTCACGTCATACCAAAGACTTTAAAAATGGTACTTGATACCTCCTTGGTAAACACACAGCAATATATAGTACATATCGAGAGTAAAGTGGAGCAATCCAGGGAAAGGAGTAGCACCCTCCCCTCTACCTTGGTGTAGTAGCTATTGAAAAGGGAGCCTTCTGGTCACCAACTTTGCTTACTTACGTATTACTAGTAGCAAGACTAGTGGAAATCCCACAGAGCAATAAATAAATTAAGAGGAACAATTTAAGGAAGAAATGATGATTAGAAATTTTATTACTTATAAATCCCATTAACGCCTTTGCAATAAATAATACAAAAATATTCAATAACATCCTTGGATCTCATCAGATGTTCAGCAAATTGATATTCCCTAGTTTTATGTTTACTATGCTACTTAGTGAGCATAAATGAAGTTAGCACAGATTAATTTTCCTCCAAAGTTGAACACAGTGTTTCTTGCTTAAATATACTGTTTGATTTTTTTCCATTTTGTGAAACTTTCACAGGTCCTATTAGTTTTAAAAAATTATGCAGCTAAGTAGATTTCTACAAACAAAATTAGATTACTAAAATACAGGTTTTTAAAATTACCATTGATGTTTATAAAGTAGGGTTTTTAAAATTACCATTGATGTTTATAAAGTAGTTTTGTTGTCTAAATTTCTGACATGAAGCTTGATGATTTTTATGATTAAGGGTTTCCAGACTATTGTCTTGATCTTTATTGTTATTTCCACAACGTTTCATCCAATATGTCCTCTGGCTTTCTTCAGGTGTTTGCCAAACTCGGGAACCTATATGGAACTTCAAACTATGTCTTTTATTTAGTCCACGGGGGTTGCCTGTTCTGATTCCGTTAACCATAACCGAGACAAGTGTTAAGTATTTCTGTATTGTTACTTGCCTGCAGTCAGGATTGAACCTGAAACCTCCAGATGATTGTTTCCTTAGAAGCTTAGGGAACCAATGCTTATAACTATTATGCTATGTGTCCTGCTAGGTTCCCGAGTTCGACAAACACCTGAAGAAGGCCGGAGGACATATCAGCTGAAACGTTCTGGAAATAACAATAAAGATGAAGACAATAGTCTGAAAACCCTTAATGATAAAAATAAAGAAGTTTGTATTAAAGTCTTTCTTTTATTTATGCCAATCATGTATATATTTCAGAATCTGATTGCATGAATATTTTCATTTGTAGTTGTTCAACAATTTTACAAGGATTTGAAACCTCTTAGGATTTTCAACTTAGTTCATTGATACATGAATCTGACAATGTTAGTAATAACCTTTTTCTAAGAAGATTTTATTGTTTGCAGTCATTCTAAAATAAACTAAAACTGTCTTTGTTGCACACCAAAGGGAAACAGTTTGTCAAAAAGAATACATGGAACAAACACCTTAAAACCAGTTTGAATCTGAACTTCAAATATAGTTTAAAACTTTTCTTGGCCTGGTCCTCATAATTCCTGAAGATTTGGTTTAAATCAAGTCATAATCAGCAGTGTCTTAGCTGTATAAACAGTTAGATATTTAGTCAATTATAATATAGAGTGGGAATTTTTATCTTAATGAAGAATGATGTCTACTCCTACAAATTAATTATGTCCCCTATAAAAATCGTTTATTTGGTAAATATTCTTGATAAACATTACATCACATTTGCACCAATCAAACTGAATTTATAAGGGTTTTCTTTAAAACAAATTTGAATTCTAATTAATACCAGCAGAATTTTGTAAGCCTTTCCTGTTTTATACCTGGTTAGAAATAATCTAAAAAATACCAAATCTTCCAAGTTGGATTGTAATAATCCCAAGAAACCAATTTCTCTTCCAATATATGAATAGATTACTTAGAGAAATTCATCCTTGATCAATTTCAGCAAGAATCATGGATTATAGTCTTGGTGTCCAAATCTAATTGTTTAAATGTAAAAAGAAAATATTTGTAGGAGAAAATAAGAAACAATAAAATAGATTTATAATTAATTTTAAATCAGGAGATCAGTAAAATGTATATTTTTCAGTTTTTGTTACATTATAAATACCCTGCGATTATGGTAATTTTATAAATAAAAAAAAAATTGAATATTTGGACTAAAAATAGAATGATAAATTTTGGGGGAAAATGTTGCTGTCAGAGTTAATATTGTAAAGAGTTTGGATGGAGAGTTGGAAAATTTGATGTGCAAACTTATGGCCCCATGGGAAGATTTTAAGATTTTTTCAATCTTCATGGAGGAAAAAAAAAAGGTTTTGACTGATTGATTTAAAGGGCATGTCAACCCATGTTAATGCTACATAGTTTGGAATTGTTTTATAGCAAAAATGATTTTAATCACAAGAAAAATATCTTTTCAAGCTTTTCAAAATGGGCCAACCATGTGAAATTTAGAGGAGAATGTGTGATGTGTATGAAGAAGCTATTCTTGCCCCAAAATGTTACAAACGGGAAAAACATGGGTTTTCCCCAATGAACCTGAATCCAAAAGACAGTCCATGGCATAGAAACACTGACTGTCTGGCAAAGAAAAAGTTCCAGGCAAAGCAGTTAGTAAAAAGAAAGTCATGCTTGAAAGGCTTCTGGGACATGAAAGGACCTTAATTTTTGATTTCCTTGAAAAAGATGGAACTGTAAACAGTTCTTTCAATCTCAACTCCTTAAGCAAAATTCACCTTGATTTAATGATCACCATGTTTAAATTTGATAAACCCCTTAAGAATTTCTCATATTTTCTGAAGATTTATCCTCAGAACTCTTTTAAAGAACGGTATTAACTCACCAAGAAAACAGAAAAGAGATTTTTCAATTATACATAGTTTTGTAACAGCTTTAATGGCATACAAACCTTTGTGGGTTATGTAATGCCAAAGCCATTCTTTTAAAAGAACGTCAATCATAATTTTTGATTCATAGTTGTGGGTATAAGGGGGCATATACCTTTCCAAAGGTATTAGTCTGAAAGTGAATCTAAGAGCACAATTGGAGTTCGAATTGATATACTACAAGGCAGTAGTACAGAACTTTAGCCATTTCAGCATAGGGTTTGGTACTGTTTGGTTTTATGGTAAATCAACCATTGTTGTTGACTTAAGGCCGAATTCTCCTTATACATATATATTAGATATATACAATTTGTAAACACATTTTGTAGATAACATTCTTAAATGAGTCTGAGCTCTTTTTGGCAGAGTAAAATGGTTTTAAGTATTGCTATATAACAGTCACAATTTAACATCAATCATTTGTTTGCAAATATAGTTTGTTCTATTTGACCCATAGATAGGACTCTGTCAGAGTGTACCAGGGAGCAATGGCAGTAAAAAGAAAGTACACATTCCTCAAATCTTCAAAGCTAGAGCCTAACCAATAGATGGTTTAATGTCATATCCAGGACACTTTTTCGGGGAAAAGGCCTTACCCTTCTGCAGAGATGCAGTCACTGTATTCTCCCACCCCAGCTGACTAGGCTGCAAGAAACTCATCCATTCTATAGGGTGGAATGATAAAATTGTAGTCCTAGAAAAGATGACATGATTCCATTTCCGTTTAATGAAAACTGGTTTTCTTTTTTGTAGCAGACCATCTACTAGTTGGCCAGTGGTGTACAAATCCCAAGAGTGATAGGAGCCTTCTATCATGTCTGAAAGTGACACAATGTTCAACGAGCGAGATTGGAGATACACTGCTGTACAACCCATGCTCTCTACCGATCCAAGTTATGACAACAGGACCATTGCCAGCACCCTCAAAATGCAAATCCGGACAGTTCAACGTGCCCAGGGTGATGAAAACAGTTTCCGGCTATGGTTATGGTCTTTGCCACCTCACATCTTCGAAGTCAGTTTGAAAGTAAACATCAAAGTGTACCTGGATGTGCTGAAGAGTGTGGTGAACCCTGGTGCAATCAGGTGGCCGATGGCAGACCCTGGGTGTGGCAGCAGGACTTGGTGCCAGCCCACAAGTCCAAAGAGACCCAGGCTTGGCTTCAGAAGGAGTGCTACAACTTTGTACCCTTCTCTCACTGGCCCCCCTCCTCCCCTGACCTAAACCCGCTGGATTACTTCATTTGGTTATACGTCGAGAACATCACCAACATGACCTCCCACAACACCAAAGCCAGCCTGATCACTGCCATCCGCCAACTATTCGCTGAGCTCCCGCCGGCGCTTGTGAAAAAAGCATGCTCCCACTTCCATATCTATATTGAAGCAGTGATTGAGGCTGAAGGCGGCTACATTGAATAGATGTCAGCTCTACTACATAATCAAGTTACCTGAATTGATTTTTTCAATAAATTTTTAAAATAAAGCTGTAGTGTTGTTTTCTTTAGGACGGCCATTTTATCGTTCCCCCCTGTATATCAATATTTACATGTTTTGGGGGTAGTTTAAACCTTTTTCTTTTTTTGCACAAGGTCTTATTAAATGCAAATAATTTTTAACAGATGGATTTGACCCATTGATGGGACCTTAACATGAACAATAACTCAGGGTCAGAGTGAACCTGGGAGTAATGATAATGATGTGGTACTCCACAGTTCCCAAATGTCCAATGTCATAATCAGGACACTTGTTTGGGGGGGTATCTTACTCCTCAGCAGAGATGCTGTCAGTATATTCAACAGCCACCCACCCCCACCAGCTCACTGTGATATCAGCATAGGGATTCCTCTCAATATAATTTAACCCTTCCAAAAAAAAAAAAAAAAGGATCAATTTCCTTCTTAGATAGACAGAAATCTTTTCAGCAAACCATCATAGATTGAATTCTAGGTGATGGCTTAGCAATTGAAGGAGTCATCTTAAAATATTCATCTCTTATATTAAGAATCATTGTTTCTAACTGTTTAGTGTAAATCATTTTTACTACAAATATTGTTCAGTGGGGCTTAATATATACTGACTATTCACTAAAAAAAGCCCAAAAAACAATATTCCAGGCATGACAGTAAACTGCATCAGATGGCAAGAGACCTGGTGTATGTGGGGTACACCTTGTTTTCCATTGCTCCCAGGTAAACTCTGACCTGGAGTGGGCCATACTTATTAAGGTACCACCTATGATTTAAATAGATCTGTTTGAAAATTATTTATACTAGATTAGAATACTTATTATCATTGAACCATGTGCCAGAAAACTCTCAAGAAACTAAACAAAACTATATAAAAAATATTAATGTACAAGTGTTGTGGACTAGCCTATCATACCTTTTCTTAGAGTAGTTGCATACTTAGTTACTGCTGTTTAGAGCAATGGGCCCAAGACATATGGAGACCTTTATGCTAACTATCTATGTGATACTAATTCTTAGCACTCTGTAGAAGCACACCTTGAGGCGGCAGCAAATTGTATTCCAACAAAACCTAGAACTAAATATAGAGCCCCTTGGGAAATGCCAGCGGTTAGAGAAAAACATGCACTTGTGAAAACTGCCTCCAAAAGCTATCAAAAGAACCCAACAAACACAAATGCACAAAAACTAGAAAAGGCTCAACATCAATTAACAGGAATATATCTAAAAGAACAGGCAGAATACATACAAAATCAGATAGATAAGATTAGAGACTCGGTGGAAGATAGACAATCCAGGATAGCCTGGCAAACAATAAACGAAGTAAGTAGAAGGAAGAGCACAGCCAAAGCAAAATTGAAAGCTGCAAGCCAACAAGAAAGAGTAAAACTGTGGGAACAGCATTTCAAAAATCTACTTGGAAACCCACCGGAAATAACGGATGAACCGATCATCAGTATTATTAGTAAGCAATTAGACGTTAAACTAGGTCCTTTCATCAAAGAAGAACTCGACTCAGTTCTCAGAAGAATTAAAAATAGGAAAGCAGCAGGGCTAGACGAGATCCCCCCAGAAGTGTGGAAGACTAGACAATTCGACGATATACTGCTCCGGCAATGCAACGCAGTCTATAGTCAAAATAGGATAGAAAGATGGACGAAGGGATGCATCCTTCCATTCCCTAAAAAAGGCGACCTCGGACTAGCCAAGAACTACCGAGGGATAACACTTACATCCATAGCAGCCAAAATCTACAATGCCCTACTACGAAACCGCATAGAACCCAAAATAGACAACATCCTTAGGAAAAACCAAAATGGCTTCCGGAGAAATAGATCCACAACCTCACAAATACTGACCATCTGTAGAATCCTTGAAGGCGTTCGGGCAAAAAACTTACAGGCGACATTACTATTTGTCGACTTTACCAAGGCCTTCAATTCCATACACAGAGGCAAGATGGAGCAAATCCTACTAGTATACGGCCTACCAAAAGAAACTGTAGCAGCGATAATGATTCTCTACAGAAACACCAAAGTGAAAGTACGTTCACCAGATGGAGATACGGAATACTTCGACATTGTTGCAGGAGTACTACAAGGAGACACACTAGCCTCGTACCTCTTTATCATCTGTCTAGACTATGTGCTTAGGACTTCGATTGACAAAATCAGAGAAAATGGCTTCGAGCTGACTAAGAGAAGCAAAACATACCCCGCAAAAACAATCACGGACGCCGACTACGCTGATGACTTGGCGTTACTAGCGAATACGCCTAATCAAGCAGAGACACTACTGCATAGTCTGGAACGAGCCGCAGCTGGCATTGGCCTCCATGTCAATGCAAACAAAACTGAATATATGTGTTATAACCAAACGGGCAACATTGCCACACTAGACGGAGCCTCTCTGAAACTAGTAGACAAATTCACCTACCTAGGAAGTAGCATCTCATCAACCGAAAAAGACATCGACACACGACTGACGAAGGCATGGACAGCTATCGATAGGCTCTCGATCATATGGAAGTCAGACCTAACTGATAAAATGAAACGCAGTTTCTTCCAGGCAGCGGTTGTGTCGATACTGCTATATGGATGCACCACATGGACGCTAACGAAGCAGCTGGAGAGGAAACTAGACGGAAATTACACAAGAATGTTGAGAGCAGTATTAAACAAGTCCTGGCGACAACACCCCACGAGACTCCAACTATACGGACACTTGCCCCCCATCACGAAAACTATACAAGTCAGACGAACCAGACACGCGGGACACTGCTGGAGAAGCAAGGACGAGCTCATAAGCGATGTACTCCTGTGGACCCCCACATATGGATGTGCAAAAGTAGGATGACCAGCACGAACTTACATACAGCAACTATGTGAGGACACAGGATGTAACCCTGAAGACCTGCCAGAGGCGATGAATGATAGGGAGAAATGGCGAGAGAGGGTCAGGGATATCCGCGCTGGCGGCGCGACATGATGATGATGATACTAAAACATTCTAGGTTCCATTATACAAAAATAAGGGATGCAGTTTCCAAATACCTAAGCATAAGAAAACCTTTAATGGGTTGATATGCCATAATACTGTGAAGTGGAAATTGTTTAGAAAAATTAAAGAACTCAATGGGGTCTTGTTAACTGTTTTGTTAGTTTCACTGTATCTCCAATTCATAAACTGTCACCCTGCTTAATCAAGTACTTCTACTATTTTAATATGGTTCTTTTATAAACTGGGTCATCTTGATACAAAATAAGCGGATATATATTTCTTAAATTTATTAATTGTGTTGCAGATCAACAAAAACACATGTTCAGGTTTTTTTGTAAAGCATCAGTTGATATTTCCAAAACAGATTATTGAAATCATCTCTATATCCTTTCCTTCAATATGTGACTACCATTATTTGAGCAGGAGATAAGAAAACGCACATAAACAGCCGGTTGTCAACCTCCTCCTTCTTGTCAGTCAATCAATCGAGATAACCCAACTTCCGTAGAATAGACTAAAACTTCCTTTTACTTCTTCACTGAATACTTTCTCTCTTGTTCATCCCTCCCATCCCTCTTTTCTATTCCTTTATTGTTGACTTGTGCTGCAATTCCCGAGAGCCAAAAAACATTTGTTCTTTAACGTCAAATATTCGTCTTTGTTTAAATCCTTGCTGCAGGTTAAACTGGCCCTAAGGCATCAGACAGAAAGACAGAGAGCGAGAGAGAGAGAGATGGAGAAGAAAAAAGGAAAAAAAAACAAAAAAAAACGATATAAGTGATAGTTAAACCTTCAGTAATGCCATCACACATGTCTGAGTTTTGTCAATATGTATTCTGTTGTGCACCTTGCTTAAAGGACTTAAAAGAAAGTGATGATGATGATGATGAGAAAGGAAACAAAGAAAGTTTGTAAAAGATTCTTTTCATTTAAGTTTCAGTAATTCTTTCTTGTTGAATGAATAGATCAGTGAATAAAGAATTTTTTCCTCATTCATTGATTTTTTTTCATGGGATATTAGATATTATATCAACTGTGAAGGACCTTCCAACACTTTAGACTGTTTATCATGAGAGTGATGTAATTTTTAAAGTTTTGAGTTTATTTGTGCATTCATGCAGCAAGTCTTAATAATATGGATACCATTGGCAACTATTTTTTCTTTTAATTTACTAAAATTGGTTTAGTCAGTTGGTTGGTTTCTTTATTAAATGACATGTCAACCTTTTTGTGTAATTTAATGCAAAAGTATTCTTTGTAGAAGGATAAGAGTAATATTTAACTAATAGCCGTTGGGGTTCATACCTTTCCTAAGGGTATTAGTCAGAATGTGAATGCAGTTGTGTAACAGGAGTTTAAACTCACTAGAATGTTGCAGTCCAGAACATTAGCAACTACACCACAGAGTCTCCTTCCTTGTTTTATCAGGTACACTGGTTTCAATAACCAGCTGTTACTAAGAGGTTAATCAATTAACAAGCAAGCTCAATGATGTTTCGCTTTGATTATTTAACAGACGCAGAAATACATTCTTTAAACATGACTTGACTAAGAGTGTTGGTTGGTCAAGTTTTTTTAGATTTTCAAAATACTTGCAATATTACTGCAATGGTTATCATCAAGAGAAATGGAATTGTTGACCTGACTTCAAATCATGGAGGAGACTGTTTGTGGTTATGCCTTAAGGAAAGATATTAATCTATCTCTTGTCCACAGTAGCTGTGAGTTAATACTTGGGTGAGTCAAAAGTTTTTGCAATATTTTGGTAACATGTGGCACAATTCAGCAGCCCTGGTTATAACCCACACTGGACTGTGAAATGCTCAGCTTATCTGATGCTCTCTGTGGATTGAGAAGTACTTAACAAAGCTGATTTGCCTTCCTGGCTGAGAATTCACAACTTTACATCTACCTGACTTTTTCTGATGAGCCAAGTTTTTTAAACTATCTGGTTACCATAATACAATCAACTGCACTTTTATCATATGCAGAACAAATGTTTTTGGTTGTTTCCATTGTATTAAGGTCCAATTTAAACTCATAAAGCATAAGTTCCCAAAGTAGACTACAGTGCATGTTCATCTGTGCACAACCAGTGAAACAATGCACCAACTAATTAATACATGGCTTTAACTGATTTAGTCATGTGATAGATTTGTCACGAACTAGCGTGTTCCAAAACCCCACAAACCTTTTGACTCACCTTTGCAGAATGGCTGAGTGGGTTCTTTGTCATTGGTTGGGCAACCAGTGTAGAAGAAGGAAAAGTCTGAATTCAAACCATCTGTAATCAGCTGAAGAAATTGACCTTGTGTTATATCCTGGCTGTTTTGGAGGGGTTGGGTAAACATTCTATTATCAATAACCCAATCAAATGATTTTAAAAACCCTGCTTTAAATGTTTGTCTATCACTTAGAAATCAGTCTACGATGGCTTGCCTGAAAAGTTGTCAGTCTAACATGGGAATTTTCTTTTTTGAAGAGTTAAAGATACTTGGGAAATAGTGTGCCAAGTATGTTGAATTTTGCTTATAACATGTATATTTCATGATTTCAGATCATTACTTTCTTGCTGAAAATGTTGCAATACTCAAGAATCAGCAGTTTAGAAAGGATAGGTCAACTCTCAGTAACCCACAACCCTCTTACATTCGAGCATGAACTGTATGAAGAGGAAGTAATCATTTAATCTAGACAAATAAACATTTATCCAATCAGTAAGCTACATTCATTTTACTCTGCTGATAAGAAAAGGATCAATTACACTAGCATTTCCATCTATAGGAATACTGAATAAGTCATAAATTTATTCCATCTCAATGAAAGAGAGCAGAAACACCTTCTATAACCTGTAATATTGAATATATATATATATAAATATATATATATATATATATGCACTTCAAACATAAGGATACCTGGCTCTTCTCTGGGAAAAGTAACTTAAATATAATAAAACTGATAATGTATATACTTGAATATATTTCTTCTAATGCAATAAAACAATAGCCCAGTCATCTGGGGCCGTAGAATACACGAACTGCATCTTTGTAGAGAGTTAAGAACCCACCAATTGAATGTCTTGGATATGACTCTAAAATATCTGATAGTGAGGCTCCAGTCCTGGAGCTTTGGACAATGTGTAGTACTCCTTCATTGCCATTGCTCATTGGGTCAAATAGAACTGTTTTACATTTAAACTGGGTCCAAACAAATGACTTATACTTAATTGAATTGTTTGAAAAAGAACTGTCTGATTGAATTGTTAGTAATAGACAGAAATACTTGGAATCATTGAACTGTGTGCAACTGAATATTATTAATACTGAATAGAATTATTAGTTTTTAATAGCAATTATAGAGACAATAGCAATACTAGTATGCAAATGAATTAGTTCTATTTCACTTAAAAATTAATTTACCTACAAACTATTCACTTACAAATCATGTGTATATCCATTTAAATTTATACAAACAAATGACTGATTTTAAACTGTCATTGTTACATTGCATGCAGTTAAAAGTTTTCAAGAATTGCTAACAAAGGATTAATAGTAAATCCAGTTATCCATGGTTGATAGAAATACTTGAAACCATTTAACTGTGTGCAATATAAAAAAATGAGCCCAGGCTCATTGAAAAATGTTATCTACAAAATGTTAACAAATCATATATATTTGATATATATGTATAAACAGGATTTGGCATTAAATAACCCCCATTGGTTGATATGCCATAAAGCCTGAACAAACAACAAAACAAATGAAAACATTTACACCTAAGAAAGTAGCTATTACTGAAAAATATTCTGATGCATAAACCAAATGATGTATGACAAGTTTTCTGGGTACACAATATTTAAGCTTCTCATGTTTAAAACTGAAGATATATTGTGGTATAAAAAGTAATGGAATAGATTACTCACATCACGTCTGCATTTGACCGTCGGGAGAAGAAAAAAGAGGAATGTGAGTTTGTGGACTCCTTATATGAGAGTAGAGGTAATTTGCATATGAGGAGAAGAGGCAATAAAAAGACCAAATTGGTGAGACAGAGTATTATTCTGAAAGCGGAGAGTAGACATTGAGTTAAGAGGAGTTGGCGTGAGTTGTGAAGTAGTGTTATTCTGATAGTTGGCGTGAAGGAGTTCCAACCCCTTTTTTCATTACATATAACAAATTATTTTCTGGGTACAAAATAGTAAAGCTTCCCATGTTTAGTGGCAGTATAAAAGGAACAAACAACCAGCACAGAGTTGGCCATGAAAAATGCAGAAATGTTAACAACTGAAGATTTTTTTAGTTTGTTTTTTTGCTGTAGATATCAATGGCTCCAAAAATCTTGGAAACTAATCCTCCACCCATCTTCTCAACTATATCCTTACAGACCAAACCTACACCAACAACTGATATATTCTTCTTTCTTAGTATTAAGTTTGGTTTCTTTGTTTATTTCTTCTCAATAAGAGTTAAGAAAAAATTCTGTAACATGCAATATTATATATATATATATATATATATATATAAAATAACAAATTATAAACGATATGACAATTTTCCATTTTGTCCAAAAAACTACAAGTTGAAATTTCACAAAATTTTCACAGAATGATAGCAACAGTTTTATGTATATGCTATCTACAAATTCTAAGGTTCTGCAAAATACAAAGAAACTACAGTCATTTACTTAAATGATGACAGTCCCAAATTATGAGATTCATGTGCATATCATTATGGATACATACAGTTACCAAAACAGAATTCAAAAATATTAGTTGACCTTGTTAATAATAGATATCTGATCCTTTTATTGAAATGACCCGGATAAGTTATTGGTCTTTGGAACATGTCAATTTCTGGATCTCCTCTGCTGTAATTCCATATGATACATCCACTATTTTTTGCCACAGGTCCTCCTTGCATCTTAATTGGTGTCCATTCTTGTAAACTCATCACTTCAGAATGCTCCACAAGTTTTTGAGTGGGTTTAAGTCTGGACAATTGGCTGGCCAGTTCATCATCTTTGAGCCACAGAGGCCTAATTGTTACAGGTACATTATAGTTTTATACAGTACATGCTAGCAAGCATTACCTTGCATAAATGTGACTGTTCTCATGAAGGTGATCCTTTGCTTTTTTTTTAAACCAAAGTTCAAGGTGCTCTTTCAGGAATGATATATAAGCATCTGCAGTCACTTAAGTTGTCAGACACTTTCCACAGATCAACCACAATACTGCCAATAATACCAGCCTAAATCTTGATACTTCCTCTTCCTTATTGACATCTCAAGCATCCATCTTTTACTCCAACCATCAAGAAGTAGCATAAGATTCGTCCATGAACAAAACCTTTGAGAAGTATTCAAGCTACTTTTGTACATGTATTTTTGTCAATTGAGATTTTGTCAGCAGATGACAGTGAGTAGTTCTAGATATGGTTGTTTTTTCAATGTGCCTGAAAGGTTCTCGACTGGTTAGCCTTGGACTATTCACAGTTTCAAATTTAATTCATGATTGAGAACTTTAGGAAAAAAAAACCCTAAAACGACCTTTTTCATCACTCTTACATACCTTTATGGGAGCAGCAACTATTTTTCTAACATTTTGATGATATATTTCAATTATTTCAGACATCTATAATGTTGATTTATCTTTTGCAATTTTAGATGTAATAACAAACTTCTAAAAATGGTCAAGTTACATCTGTGGTGCCTAATTGCATGATTATGAAATCACTTGTTAATAATCTGGAAAACTGGAGTATCATGTTACACATGCAAATTGCTGCAGTTTGCTTACACTTGTGCAGTACCTTACAGTTTTTACACAGCACATGTATATAATGGTTGACATCAATCAGTAAACATTTAATTAAATTCCAATTTTTAATTTTTGGATGAATTTTAAATAATTTGTTCAGCCATATATATATATATAGGTGCTACTCAAGATCTATTTAACAACTGAATCAACATAGTGTCTTGGATATGACACTAAATTGATTTTAATGGTAACGCTTCTGTTCAGGAAATCTCTATAAAATTATTTGTATTCAAAAAGAAAGTATGCAAAAATCTCAATGTGAACATACAATGAATATAATTTCTTAATCTCTAGACACAAAATTACCCATGCCATTAAAATAGAATAATGTTACATCTTTTTATATATATATATATATAAATAAATCTTCTAAAGGGTAGTGGTAAAGATTTTGCTACATGTGCTGTTCAATATCCTGAACATTTTTGGTAACACATATACATACATTCATGTTCTTTATATACAAAGCTGCTATGATTTTATGTGAGTCTTAGCTTGACATCTTCATAAAATTATATCACCTCAAACAACTTTCAAGTGATATAGCAGGTTTCTTCAAGATATTAATTTTTCCCAAATTAGGTTTGTTAATTTGCATATTTTGCTTTAAGAATTGATTATTAAGACAAAAAAGGGTTATCAGAACAAATATAATTGAAATTGAATAAGAAACCAGTTATTTATTTTCAATCTTATTTTGTTAATAATCAAAGGTTTTTTTTTTCTTTAAAGAGAAATTACTTTATTTATAGGTTATTTTAATTAATCTTGTCTACAATAATCTTGATCTTCTTGTGAACCAGCAACATTTCACACCTAAAATGTCAACAAAATTTTCATTAAAAAATATGAGAAATATATTTACTCACAACTTGGTAAAAACCAAATTTTCTATTTCTCCTTTGAAATCTTCTTTTGTAATTTTAAGATTATACTTTATTTACTTTGATCAGGTATTTCTGTTGGTAGGGAAGATATTTAGTTAAGTCTTCATTCACAAAAGACTAATATTAGAAAATTAATATACTAACACCGAACACAAGTGAAATAGAAAGAAAAACAAGATAAGCTCATTAAACTTACCAGAACATTTAACCTTTTATTATATATATAATATACATAAAAGAAGTATTACAAGAAATAATGCAATGCACAGAATTATATATATATATATATATATATATATATATATATATATATATATATCCATGAATAAGCACTATGTGGAAGGGATGGAAAAAGTCTGAGAAATACAGCCATGTGGCTTTACTGGCAGGGTAACAGACTATATCTCTATTCTGCAAAAAAAAAAGAGGTTGTAAAATGTTTCTGACTGACATATGAGGCCCCTAATACTAGTAACCTTTGGGGGATGATTATTTATTGAATCCCTACATTATTAATAAAAATCTATCTTAGAATGTTATTCATAGTTTAAATCTTTATAAATAGTGTGTATATATTTTGTGAAATTTAAACAGTATGAATATGTGTATATATATATATATATATATATATACACACAGATGGGCATCATCATAGATAACTGTTACCAAGCTAGTTTCACAGACTCATTGTAACTAAATAATGATTTTGATTCTCACAAACTTGAGTTAGATTTGACACAAGTAATGGGTACCTTGAATGAATCTAAGCTACACTTTTATCTGAGAAAGAGGATGTATTTGTCATATTTGATGATATATGAAATGCATGAATAAAGGAAAAAGTGTTAGCTTATTTTAGTAGAGAATATTCAGGAAACAATGTTCCTCTATATTAAAAAAAAGTTTCTTCTACTTAGAATAAACAGGGTAATATTTTCATTTTCAGTGTTTTTAGCCATTTTGTTGGAAAAAAAACCAAGTCTTTTATGATGATGTCAAATACTGTATATCTTAAAAGCATGTAAAATATCTTCTCCGTGGAAAACTTTCTGACAATTTTATCATAGCACAATGTAATATATATTAAGCTTCTGATCAATCCATGACAGTCATTTCTCCATTTGTGTGGAAGGATAATAACAAAAGCCACATCCAAATAACTTCAAATATGTGTTATGAAAGTATCAGGCATATGTAGCTATGCAGTTCTGTTAATATTTTTGAATTGACTATTGGAACAAAGGAATAATTTCAATTGAACAAGGCATTTAAAAGAGAATATTATTTTGAGCCACTAAAGTAACTTTGAAAAAGCAAGACAGAAAGCTGACTTTTTTTCTGCATAGACTTAAGACCACTAAAAGCTTGTCTTGACACTAAATAAAGAATGCTGAAATCTATGATTCCACCATGCAAATATGTTGACTTAAACATTCCTAAGTAATTTTAATGAAAAAGCAATATAGGGCATGAAGGTCATCAAAAACTTTTATGTAATTTTATCATCTTAATCTTCTTTCAGTAACAAAGGGTTTGATATCAAATTCTAATATAAAAGTTTTTATATCCACAATGTATAATTAGAGATAAACTGTACACAATATGTAAAGCAGTTTAAATAAGAAAATATTAATTGAAAAACACCCAGATTTTAAACATCTTATATTTTCATTTCAATAAAGGCTTCAAAAAGTATAAGAAAAGTTCATGGAAGAAAATTTTTGAAAGTCAATAAAACCCCACTTCTTGATTCAATTTTATTAGTAGTCATGTATTAAAATAACATTTCCTTTATTTGATTTTAATATGTTAAATGATTTCTAAAAACAAAAAATAAAATTTCTGTGAAAAATGCTACTAGTATAATTCATTATTATTATTGTGAAAACTTTAAAATCTTGAATATTTTATTCAGTGGTAACATAAAATTTTTTTGGGGGGAAAATTTGTTTAAATGTGAGGAAAATAAGACAGTTTAGTTTTGGAAATTTACTAAGCTTTTTTGCTTAGATGTGGCAAGCAAAAAAGCTTAGTAAATTTCCAAAACTAAACTGTCTTATTTTCCTCACATTTAAACAAATTTTGCAATGTTTAATTGAAAATTATAGCAATTAGAAGCAAAAAGCTCAATTATTGAAAGCCCCAATATTGAACCATTCATAAAACCATCAGTTTTATAATCTGATGAGTTAAAAGAGAAATTGCTAAATTGAGAATGTTTGAGTCACATACTGATTATCACCAATAATAGCATACTTCAAGAGTACATGGTATACCATTTGCCTTAGAAAATGGACATGACAATCAGAGTTCAAATCCTGTTTCTTGTTTGTGTTAATGCCCTTGGCCAAAACATTAATCCAACTCTACTCTCTTCAGCTATGGGTATATAATAGAGCAGATGGGGCTCTTTAGCCTTGGTATTCAAACCAGCTTTACTCTGCTTAAAAATTGAATTTTGCATTTCTGCCTGTGTTTGTGGGGTTGGGTAAATACTGACTTAGAGTTTAACATTTGTTGGTCTTGAACAAACTGAACAGTTTCTCAAAGACAGTGTTCAGAAATGAAGGTATTTTCAGCATCCCTATGAATAATTGAGACTTTACAGGACAATATATGTAGTCATATATAAGCTATGGCACAAGGCCTAAAATAGAGGGCACCCAGAGAAATTCGTACTAACAATGGTGTGATAAAGTAGCTTGCTAATCATTATACCATGTGAGGTACCCAGAATAATGTGTGTATATATATATATAACTTGACTCTGACAGTAATAACTCAGAATAGCTCCCTCTCAATACAAATGATTTTTTTTTTGTAAATATCATAATTATCCACACAGAAGTAATCAAATTCTTGACCCCACTAATCCAATAGAGGAGACTACTTCATCTAGGTTTTATATTCTTATAAAGTTAATATTGTCCTCTGAAAAATTCCACGGGTTTTTCTATGCAATGATTTTTTAATTAAAGAGTTATGTTAGCATTTTTGTTTGATTAGGACTAGCTATCAACCAAATTAGTAATTTTTAATTAAATATGAATAATTATCTGCTCTATAGGAAATTTATCTCCCAACAACATGGATTCTTGCTTCTCAAAGCCCCTCTCAATTAGTTTCCCTTTTCCTTATGTGGAATTTCAAAAATATTATAAAAACTTCCCCCGGCGCTAATAAGAATGCAAATTTCGTAGTTTTACATCAAACTGTATGGCCATCTATAGAGAACAAATTCTTCCCAATTAATCAACTAATACAGCCACATGTCATTGGCAAAATTATATGTTCATGGTTTCCCATAAAAAAACTTTATGTATATCATTTACAAAGAACAAGAACATATTTAGCAATGAAGGAGTCAATGTCAACCTAGAAAAACCTCAAAGAAGCATGAGGTACGAGTAATAAATGAAATTAGAAGACAAGAGAGATAATCTAAGCAAAACAAATGAAATGAAGGTAATTCCTTAATAAATGATCCAAAAAAATGAAAGTAAAAAACCATGAAGTTGGTTGGAAAATTAAGGAGAATAGTGCAAGATTAAAAATAAAACAACAGATTTGACAAAAGCTGGGATGATTATCCAAGGCAAAAAAACAGTGAATATATAGCTTCTGTCCAACTTCATTGAAAGAGAAATATTTCAAACCTCACATGTTATATTAATGAAAGCAGTTTATAGACAAATGCATTGTGTAAGTTATGATTTTCCCATATATCTTTTTGGATTATAGTCTTAAAGTTTTTCTCAATCAGCAACTATATTTATAATACCACTTCAAAATAACATTAAAATTTATTGGGAACTGTTGATGATGTGTGGAAAAATATAGATGTATATATATATATATATATATATATATATATATATATATATATGTTTAACTTCATCGACATCAGTAATAAGGAACTGGATCATTATTAAAAGCTTTGTGTTATCTGTTGAGGGAATCAAACAAAATCTCTTACAATGCTTTCATCATAAACACTTTTTCTACTTGCTACATATTTTGTCTTTACATAACTTCAAATATTTACCAAACCCTTCCACATCATAAAATCAATTTTTAAGTGGAATTGGTTGGAATTCAGAGTTCTCATACCCCTTAGACTGGTTGCCTAGGCAAGGTTAAAGAACCTAATCAGTCTTACTATCAATCTCCTTAGCTAGTGGGGGAAACATGAATTTATGCCTTTCTCAACAGCATTAGTGTCAAGTGAAAAACAAGTAGCCTTATCCAGGATTTGTGCTCAAGATGCTAATTCCATTTCCTATGATAACACATTAAGTACATTTCCTCTACTTAACTTGACCATGGGAAATAGTTAAAAGCATAATACAATCACACAAATTATAAAGATGGACATACAATCTTTCTGTTTAATAAGCAGTGTGACTTTTTCATATATTGCAAATTCAGCTATATTAGAATATAAAGTGATCAAAGTCATATTTCGGCAGGTATGTTTGTTATGACTAACATATTCAAAGTAAAAAAAAAAAATGATGAGTCATTTTATAGAGTCAAAGTGTAGTATCTGTACCCATTAAATTCTAATAAAATACATTACCAAAACATTTTTTATTGAATATAATTATGCCTAGATTTCCTTACTTTGTATTTGTTTGAGTATCAAGTTTTACATGCTTCGAATTAATAACTACTTTCATTAGCATATTTTGTATTTCATAGTTTAAAAAGAAACATTCCCATGGAAATCTTACACTTTGATTAGCCGCAGATATTACACTGATAATTGATTAAAAAAAAATTATTTTTTATGGAGATATGTTACTTTAGATACAATAATAAAAATTTATCTTTCTCAGGAACCAATATGGTTTTAAAACTACAGTTTTAGTAATTACTAATAGAAAACATACATTTTTATCCTTTTTTATTAGTTGAAAATCAGTCCTATTTTCTCTGAGTTAGTCAGGGAAGCCAAATTTTCGGAACAGTATTTTATATATTAGAGTAATACATATAACTTTTTAAATAGTATTTTTAGTGATTTATCATTGCGTTTCAATCCATTATTTACTGGGCATCAAATCCACTTCCATAACCAAGCATACAGGCTGAAATTGGTACTTTTCATGCTCAAACTTTGGAAATGTGATACACTGAAGGCAGTTTGAGTAGATCTTTTTACCACAGATTGTTCATTAATACATCAAAGAAAATATACTTGTAATCAATCAAATAGGAAAAGATTCAAGTCATAATTTTTACTTTAAAAACTTTGATTTTTTTTTCTTATTTTTAAAGAGAAAATATATTATCTTATCTATTTTCTCACAAATAAATAATCCCTGAATGAGAAAGAAAAGTTCAATTCTTACCAAACTGACAATTTATCTATTTGAGAATTTGTAGACAATTTATTATCAGTGATTTCAATTAGTTGACAAGTTACTAGCAAATATTTACAAATTGGAAATTACTTTTCTGTATATGCAAGTTTCTCTGAATAATGGTGACTGTCTGGAATAGTTAATGAGGGTGTGTATCACACTAGGGAGACAGAGAGCAAGTTTATTTATCCTAGTTGATTGCATTTAGATAAAAGAGTATTTAAATGAAGTGACTTAACAGATTAGAAATGTAAAGTGTTGAGAATTGTATAATTTGTTATCTCTTAAGTATGGCTGGAAAAAGAATGTCTCCAATGATCTTTGCTTTTGGAACAAAAAATAAAAAACAGAAGGAAGGAAAGAATAAATGAATGAACAATCAGAGAAAAGAAAACTGTAGACAAAATAGATTTGGCAAAAATAATGCATTATTCAGTTAATGTATACAAAGAGGAGAAGATGAAACACTTAAGTAAAGACAAATGAAATGGAAGAAGAGATAGGCCATAAACAAACAAAGAAGAACCAAATGAAAAGAATGGAAAAGAGCCAAGAAAGACAAAATTATAAGAATGGCAGTTTTCATTTCTCCTTTTCCAAAGACATTGGGAAAATAAAATAAAGTATGACATCTAACTTAAAGAAAAACAGAAATGACCTCAAGTCACATTGATTTTTCATGTCAAAATCTATCAAGTTTTGAAATCTATTAAATTATATCGGGAAGAACCTTAAAGGGAAAGGTATAATTGAAGTTCAAAAGAAATGATAAAATTCAAATCTTCATACATAATTCTGGCCTTAAGTCTCCTGCCAACTAAATTTCAATGTCCACTTTTCTGGGTCATTCAAAAGAGACCTTCACCAGTGAACATCTTTGTACTAACCATAAAACAGAAGAGAAATGTGAAGAAAAAACATGAATAAAGAAGGTGAGGAGGAAAAAAATAGACGAGGAACATTTTGTCATTTCAAAAAATGTGTCTTACTCCTGATATTTCTCCTCACTTTTCTTTGTCAAAATGAATAATTCGAAGGAAGAGAAAAGCAACAAGAAAAGTGTTGCAAGTGAAAAATAAAATTAAAAAAGAGAGATCAATAAAAAAAATGATAAAGTAGGCAGATATAGAGAATAAACATGAATGGAGGAGGAGGAGGAAGAATAAGAATAGACAAGAAAGATTAAAAAAAACTATAAATAAAAAGTACTGAATTAATATAGAAAATAGGGATAATTTTTAAATTTCCATTTTTAGCTCTCACACAAAGAATTAAACTCTGTTATATCAAAAATCTATTGTTTGGTGAAGAATTGCAGCTTCTATCTCAGTCACTAATTAAATATATTGATAATTACTTTAAGTTGTCGTGAATCAAAGCTTACTTATATATTAAAGCACTTGTACCTATCGTATAAGAAGAAAAGGACAGACAAAACCTCATCTTTCAAATTTTATTCATTACTGCTGCCAGAGTAAATATCTGAACTATTTTGAAAATACGTAAATTACAAATACTTTTTTTCTCAAATCAAAAGACCTAAATTCACTGATTTTTTCTTTAGATTAAATACTTTCAATAAAAAAAGCAAGGAATTAACTAATTGGTAATATTTGTATTTTCAGGAATCCATGGCAGGGGCTGAAAATAAAGGTGAAATTTATATAATTCAACATTGAAGAAAGTCAGAGCACAAAAGCACAGGAAGTTTAAAATTGTTACATTTTTCTTATCAATGGTTTCATTTGATTGAATTGAGTATATATATATATATTATGGGTTCAGCAAGTATTTTTATCTAATTCTTTGTCATTTTAACAATATAATCTTTAATGCAAGAGAGTAAGCCAAACAGAACATTACTTTTAAGTTTGATTCTCACTGGGTTCCTCATACTTTATATATTTTTGGTATATACATAGTATAGAGCTAAAGTCAGTAGTGCTTGGTGACAGTTTCTTACTCATGTGATCATCAGATTTGGTCTGATAATTGCATAGACAAAAAGTTGATCATCACTGAGTGCCATTGATACTGTATCTACTCTATCCAAACTTAGATACATGCATTCTCTCACTGATATAGAGAATTCTTTATTCTTGAATATATAAAACTATATTATTTATATATATTTTTATGTATACATTCCTATGTTATATCATAATAAAATTTTTGACAGTTTTAACACTATTTAAATGGTCTGAATTGATAAAGCAATTTTCAATATGATGTGTAAGTAATAATAGAGCAAACTTTTAAATCATACTCACTCTGTTCTTTATTATTGCTCAAGAAAGATAACTACAAAATATAAATTGGAATACCGCCCTTTATTTATTAGCAGTTAATTTTAATCATAATATGATTTCTATAAATAGGATGGAACTTGACATTGCACTTAAAAGCCACAAAACATGACCTTTAAAAAAAGTTCTAATTAATTCTGAAAACTGTGAATTGCTTCATTTGATAAATCTGAATGATGATGACAATAATAAATCTTGATAATGACAAGAATAATAAACTTGCCCAGTCAGCTGGGGCCCCAGTGAGTGTCTTGGATATGACACTAAACAATCTCATGGTGAGGTTCCAGTGATGCTGGAACTTTGGGGAATGCAGAGCACCTCATCACTGCCATTGTTCCCAAGTCCACTCTGGCCAGGAATGGTAGTATCTGATAGGTTCCTATCTATGGGTTAAATATAACTAAACTGCATACCAATGCTAAACTTAATTGTTTGAAGTAGAACTGTTTGATTAAACTGAATAGCTTTAAATAGAAATGCTTTTGACATTTAAACTGTGTGCTTATGCTAAACTGAATTGTTTGAAATGGAACTGTTTTTGACATTGAAACTGTTCTTACACTCAATTCAATTGTTTAATATAGAACTTCTGTACTTATACTAAACTGAATTAGCTAAATTTGAACTGTTTGAATAAATTGAATAGCTTGAAATAGAAATGTTTTTGACAAACCTGGCATCAAATAACCTACAAAAGTTGATAAGCCATACAACCAATAATAATAAACAACATCAGTCATTCAGTGAAACTAATAAGAGATTAATCATATTTAAAAATTATATAAGTATGAGCAAATCAAAATGAAATCCTCTAACTTTATCTTGTTTTTGTGTACAAAGTGAGACAATATATTTCTTGTGATTTAGATATCAGCAAAAATAAAGAAACAGTATCAACAAAACGGCTTTGGGAATTAAATTGAATCCATACTAAATGAGATTGAATCAACTGATCTAAGTCAGATAAATAAATAGAAACATACTTACATAGAAAGCAAAAAATGTGACAAGGAAATATTGCAATTGTAACTCAATAGTTTTTAATTACTCAATGGAAAAACTTAATCAGTAATTCAATTGTTCAGTGTGAAACCTCATTTTTTTTTCTGGTTCTTTGTGTACTAATCAGAATATATTATTTAATTACTTACCCAGCATAAAATGGTATTGTCACAAAGCAAAGACATAAGAATCAAACTATTCTGAGGTATTCGGTTACAAAAAATCATCCTATCAAAGCAAAAGTATCAAACATGATTGAAGAAAAATTTCAAGTGATACTAAGAAACTATAGGAAAATATCTATAGGATTTAAACTATATAATAAGACCAATTGAGATTCTAGTTTTATAAGTACATAACAGCAATACAACAAAAAGAGTATATTGTAATGTGAGTTTTGTTAAAGCATTTAAACAATCTTGCACTACTTTTTGTATTTACCTGATCCCTCCAGCACAGATAGGAAGTGACTCAAGGCCAATTTTTAAGCAGAGTACCATTGTTTTTTAATTTAGAGTTTTCCTTTTCCTAGACTGGTTGCCTAACTAAGGTTAAACAACTTGGTTGTCTCTATTTAATCATAGCTGGGGGAAGAACAGATGGATTCATATCTTTCCCAAGAGCATTAGCACAAAGATGAAACATATCAACCTTATACAGGATTTGAACTCAGATGATCAATTTCATTTTCAGTAATGATTGCTGTTATGCTAAGCATGCCTTTAATTTAGAAAATAAAACTATTTTCACTTGACACTACTGAACCAGATTGGTTCAATAAAAAAAGAATAAAAAAAACTTATTTTTTAAGACTAATTATTGTTTCTTTTACATTTAGAAGATCTTTTTCAACTCAGGCATTTAGTCAGGTTTGAAAAAATGTTTGTTTTTCAGTGGTTTTAATCAGGGTGTCCTATTTACAGACAACTCTTCAAACAATAGCACTTCTTTATATTCTTGATTTTGTCAATATATTTTAGCTAATACATTTTGCAGACCACATCAGATTCATTGACTTTTTACAAAAAATAAAAGTGGCCATAGAAAATGATATTAGTATATTAACCATTTTAACTGTGTTGGGTATACAGGTAAAAATGCTTAAACAAAATAAATGATATAAAGAACAAATTAATATGCGAATTGGTTCTTTTCAAAGTTACAGACAATTCACTAAAAATTATATGTCATTTAAGATGCTTTAACTTTTTAGATAACTGGTGCATACATGTCAAATTCATCCCCATAATTAGGGCTGTAGGTCGAAACTCATATTATAGATTCTTTAACTGCCAAAACATGAGACATGTTAGGCGTAACAGTTATCATATTAGGAAATAGAATTGAAGACCTAGGTTCAAACCTTGATGATGCTGTTTGTATTTCACTTTAGTCTTTGGAAAGGCATGAATCTATCCGATCTCCTTTCATCCATGGGAAAATAACAGAGAAAACTGGATTCTTTAGCTTTGGTACTGCAAACAGTATAGAAAGAAAAATTCAAACCAGCTTTAGACAATTTAAAAATTGACCTTGTGTCACATCCTGCCACTAGTGGATGGCTTAGACAAATATGTACATTCCAGAATATTTGAAAGGATAAATTAGGAATTCCATTGAATACACATGCTGTAAATGCATTAGACATGTATTTTTCACTGACAAATAGAATTGAGTATCAAAGAATAAGTAGGAGTTCTTTGTTTAATGGCATATCAACCTTTGAGGGCTATTCTATGTCAAATTCATTTTTGTTAAAGAACAGCAGTAATACTATTTAACCTATAGCCAGTGGGATAAGAGGGTTCATGCATTTCCCAAGAAGATGAATCCAAAAGCAAACATAATAGCACAACAAATTAAACTCATTTACTTCAAGATCAAAGTCCATCACTTAAGCCAAGAGACTCCTGCCAGAGAGTAAAACACAAAGTATGTATTTAACCAGTCAATCTGCAAAGAATGGGATGCTATCAATCTTAAAGTGAAATACAACTGGTTTGAATCAAGAGTTTACCATCTCTTAGACTAGTTGGCATAAAAAGACTAAAAAGGCCTAGTCTACCCAACTATTAACGCATAGCTGGGTGTATTGGAGGGGTAGAGAAGAGATGAATTCATGCCTTTCTCAAAAGCATTAATGGAAAGGGAAATGCAAACTGTCTCATTCAGAATTTGAACTCGGTGCAATTCATAAAACTCAAAATAAAAAAGAACTTAATTATAGATGATTGTCTCCTTAGAAGCTTTGATCTGCAGGACACATAGAGTAACGGTTATAGGCACTGGTTCCCTAAGCTTCTAAGGGGCAATCATCAGGAGGTTGCAGGTTAAATCCTGACTGCAGGTGAGTAACAATACAGGAATACTTAACACTTGTACCCAGTTATGGCTAATGGAATCAGAACGGGCGACTCCCCGTGGATTCAATAAAGGACGTAGTTCGAAGTTTCATGAAGGTTCCCAAGTTCGACAAACACCTGAAGAAGGCTGGAGGACATATCAGCTGAATCATTGTGGAAATAATAATAAAGATGAAGACAATACTCTGAAAACACTTCACGATAAAAATCATCAAGCTTCGTCTCAGAAATTTAGACAACTAACACTTGAATATACTGTAACAGTTTTTATGAAAATGATGAAAGATTTTCTTTAGGTTTTATACATCAGGTGATAGTAATAGATCTGAAATCTTTTAAATTTTCATCTCTTCTCTCAGTTTTTATTAGTTGTGAATTTTTGGTTTGTTGAATTAAGAAAAATTTAACCATTAACTGCAAAATAATTTCAGTTATAAACTGTTTGTCGTAATATTCATAAGTCTGTCACAATAAACAATTTGCTGAATTCTAATTTATCTTGTTTTGAAAAACCTGATAAACTTCTTAAAAATTAGTGTATAGCATTGTTAGGGCCCTGAAAGGGGTCACAAAGAGAACAGAACACCACAGTTATAGTATAAGTATATATTTACAAGTACAAAGGATGGTTACAAGAACATAGGATGGTAAGCTAATTCTCATAACTGTGCAGGGACGAGGTTAGCTTCTGGATCTAGACTAACTTCGTATTGCTGCGTCTTCCAGTATTATGGAGAGTGGTTGAGTTCATTAGTAGGGGATTCCACCACAACAAGCATATAAGACATGATGTCAATATCCCATAAAATATGTTGATACATGGAAAGTAGGAACTGGGACTACTGATCAATGTTATACACCCTGATCATCAAAGTTTTCAGGTCTGACTTGCATCAGATCTTTTCAAGATACAACTTATTCTGATCCTAAGTCTGGCTTGTTTACAAAAACTTTTCTTGTTCCTCCAATGATACCTTCAGGTCTAAAAAGTTCAGGTTAACCTAAGCACACCTTAACTAAGACTATTATATGAATAAAACCAAATCAAATAAATAATAATGCATGTATATGGCAACTCCAAGAAACATATATCTATTTCTACACTACTTTTATTAGATATTAATCTTTGTATATTTTTTAAAATAAAATGTTGATGAATGTATCATGCATGTAAATAAATGTCAACAAAACATTTCGAGTTGATCTATTAAACCTGTGCTGTTTGGAATTGTTTTTAGATATTCTTCACTAAACAGTATAAATGAATAAATCTATCATTGACCAAATATGGTCTGGAGTGCATCAAATTCTATACTCCAATCAGTTGATGAATGAAATACATTTTCAATTTAGTTTTATAACATCTATTATTTTATTTCCTGATATATCAAAATTAATTAGCATTTCCTAATTATCTCAATTATTTTAAAAATTTTGATGATTTAAAACAATGTTTAGTGGTAATGCAAACCTAACCAATTTATTATTCATTTGTAAATTGGAATGGAATCGGGTATTGCTCTAACAATCTCATGTCTACAAAATGGGGTTTTTTAATGTTTGTATTCATGTGTATGTCTATGTAATGAAAATGTAGTTTGCTATATCTATAAAGAGTATGCAATATTGGTGATAGAACATATGCATTTAAGTTAAACTGTCACCAAAATTGACACTGTGTCTATGCCATCCGAACATACACTCTAGACAGAAAGCATCTCTGAGATGGAGAACAAACATTTCAATGTATTTTTAAGAAAAAATAATGGCAATTATGCCTTCAAAAAACAATGAGTTATAGTGGAAAATTCTGGGCAATTTTTAAATAGAATAGAAACAAATATATGAAATTTTGTAAGTCAAGAAAGTTAATAAAAACAGCTGCAACCTAAAGATAACATATAAATATATATATAATGAGAATTTTAAAAATATGTAGAAAAATCCTTCTAACAAGGAATGATTTTGATGACATGTTTGAAGTCAGAATACTTCTTTAAGCAGTAAATTGTAGTACTGGGCCTTACCAATCCAATAATGGAATACGAGTTTTGCTCCTGTAAAACTCCAACTAAACTCATAATAACAAAGTTGCTACTGAAATATTGTATGTCAATTGCAAGTTTTAAAAATAATTTTAACATTTCCTTCTCAAAATTCTTCAAGAATACTTTTGCAATTTTTTAAAAACCATGAGTTAAATTCTCTTTTCAAATCACAGAAACAATTTTTTTAATAATAACTGAAAAATGATAATACAACTCTAACTTTTAAAAAGAATTGTAATTTCCATAAACTATCATTGAAAAACTCTTCAAGGCTGGAAAAGTCACTTTTAATTGAATGGTTACAAAAGTGAGCAATAACAATCAACTCTTTCTTTTTCATGTTTTTTTGTCTTTCTTTCTGTATTTTCTTAGCTACCCAGTCCCCCAAATCTGATCTCAACTGCTTTGCAAACTTTTTCAATTATGGACTTTGAATACTCAACAGTTTCACATTTGCTTTCTTCGTAAATCTATTCTGAATAACTGTCAAGCTTGCTTACACATCAAATCTCCCAATTTCTTTTACCCGTCACCAAATCAGAGGAGAACTTTAAAATTTTATTTCCTAAGGAATGTTGATGTGAGTTTTCACTTAGAAATTTTCTTCTCGCAATCTTTTTTTGTCTCATGAGAGTGTTTTGCATTTTATTTGCATTATATTATATAAGATATATATATATCTTTCTGTAATGGATAATTAACTTTACACAAGTGACTTTCCTCCTGCCTCTCATTATATAGGCATGCATACAGGCATACTTATACAATACTAGATATGTGTTCAACTTTTTGTGCATGGATTATATATATATATATATATATATATATATAATACATATTTAGAAGAATCATTACTTATGTATACATTCCTAATCTATAAACATATATACTTTTGAAAGTACATATACAAACACAAAAAGCTTTTGAATGTATAAATTTATAAAGTGGAAAGTATTTGTGCATAAATAGATATAGCTTAAAGCAGGATGTGTATATATATATATATAGCAAATTTATATTCATGCTGACACAGAAGAAATAAATATAACTACTGGAAATGTTAAGCATATAAATGTAAATATATTTAATATAAATAGGCTAAAAAGCAACTTTTTATTTATGTGCATATATATATATATATATATAAAGGTTTTTAAAAATGGAGCACATACTTTAAAAAGGAAATGAAATTCTCAAATACAATATAATTAGGTTTTCAAAAACAGGGTTCATGCTTCAAAAAGGAAATGAAATTCCAAACTTATATATATATATATATATATATATATATATATATATATATATATATATATATATGAGTGTGTGTGTGCTATGATAGTATGTAGGTTCCTGTACACATAGAACAATTAGAATACATCCATGTCCAAATCAATAAAAGTAGAAATTCTGTCAAAAATAGACAATCACAATAAGCATGGCAGCCAGTAAATGAAGTGAGCAGAGGGAAAAGCATATCAAGAGCAAAATCAAAACCTGCTAGCCACGAAAAAAGACTTCAGAAGTGGATGGAACACATTAAGAATCTGCTTTGAAGCCCTCCTGATATCACAAATAAACCTTCTAAAAATTATTTATGCCCAATTAGACATTAAACTTTAACATTTTACAGAAGAAGAACTTGACACAGTACTGAAAAAGATTTAACTTTCTTTTGAAGGGGACAGCATACCAAAATTACAAAATGCCTGCACCAGGCTAATTGTTTCAACAAGTAACAATAAAAACCCTGTAAGGAAAAGAGCCTATAGAGACTAAGTAGGCCTATTTTGCTCAAGCTACTTTTCTTAAGAAAAAACTGCCTAAAGTCAAAGACGAATAAATAAGAGCTGGCAAAGCAAAAGGAGAGAGCCCTTGTGGGTCTCACTCAAATAACAGTAAGGGCGGAGGCTAATGGCACAACCTTAAAACAGCCAATAAGATTTGAGCTGACATTAAATACTGAATTTACAATTTTAACACATAACTAAGCAGTATCTCATCTACTGAAG
Organism: Sepioteuthis lessoniana; assembly: GCA_963585895.1. NCBI lineage: Eukaryota > Metazoa > Mollusca > Cephalopoda > Myopsida > Loliginidae > Sepioteuthis > Sepioteuthis lessoniana. Next base: position 92,453,649 of record OY757916.1, read on the forward strand.
GCATAGACCACAGATTATTGATCTTAAGGAAATCTAATCCATGATGAAAACAATGTGGCCATGTTGGTACTACTATATGGATTCACCACCTTGACTCAAACAAAATGCATGGGGCAAAAGCTAGATAGGAATTACACCAGAATGTTATATGCTGTTTTAAACAAATCTTGGAGGCAGCATCATACAAAATAAGCGCTATATAGCAATTTACCTCCGATCTTACAAACTATCCATGTAAAACAAACAAGACATGCTGTAAACTGCTCAAGAGGTAAAGACAAATTCATAAGTGATGTTCTCTCATTGACTCCTAAATATGGATACACCTTTATTGGTTGATCAACGAAGACCTATGAAATGAACGAGATAACTTGCCTCCTGCAAAACGCATCTGTTTGGCGTATCAAGTTTCTTTAAGAGCTCAAAGCCCCCATTAAAAGGCGATTTATAAGTTGTGGTCTCGTTTTGTCTTGCTTAAGCAAATTTGTGCCCACCATGATTGCATTGAAAGCAGCTAATTTCGTCAGGTGGGGGGTGGTGCTTTAAAGCAAAGGAAGTTATTGTCTCTACTGTGACGTGTATGTAAAGAAGAAAGGAGTTTGTGCGAAACTCATTCGACCCCATAACACAGAAAAAGGAGTCTATTTTCGAACAAAATAGCATTCTGTCAAGACCAACAGCCTGGCAACTTTGGATAAACATTGTCTCTGAACTAACAAAGGCTGCTTTGAAAGTAAATACGGGAATCAATTTCACATTTCCATTCACACCTACTCTTGGCAATTTACTACGACCTACATAGATCAGCTCTATGCAGACATTGGATGCAGTCCTGAGGACCTTGAGAGACCAATGACCAAATGGGATCAGAATAATAGCTTTTGTAAGCTACAGATGAAAATTTTCAGTCAGAAATTTTTGGCATAATATTAAGAATTAGAAGTTTCTTTGACGTTTACTCAGTTCTGTATCGCTTGTGTCATGAGTCAAATACAGTATATAATTAACAAGCTTCAGGAAAAATTCACAAACTAATGGCTTCCCATTAACTAATAAAAATGAACATCTGTTATTATTTGGATAATCGTCTTTAAAATGGAATTACATAAATTCAAATTTTCAAAAAAATCATTGTTAGATTCAGGATAAACTCCACTATGTCAGCCAATATAAAATCTACTAAGCTAAAAAAAAAAAAAATTAATTCCAAATTCATCATCATCATTTCCCATCTCAAAACGGACAAATGCTGAGAGCAGACTGGCCAAATATTCTTCTAGTATTTCTGAGCATTGTTAGGGTAAATTTGTTGGGATGATCCAGAAGAAAATTCTAGAACTGGGGATGGAATATAAAAGCTAATTGTTGATTTTGATGAATGGTAACTTGCATTCTTCTGCAACAGATACAATACAGCATTCCATGATGAAGTTGGAAGGAAAAGCCTTTCCTTCTTCATATTATTACTTATTTAATCCAATACTGCCCAGCTTCTCTGGTTAACAAATCTAAAAAGTTCAATATATTGAAAAAGTAATTAAATTGAAACAGAATTGCCATTTTAGGATGGAATAAACAGTTTAGCCAAATGTGGCATACAATCATAGAAAATCAAGAAAAAATCTTCAATGACAGGATAGTGATGTATGCTTTGAAGTTATATAAATAGGATCTAATCAAAATGCTGGAAATGTTATATACAACCAAATAGATCAAAGATGTAGCTATGGAGCAGGTAAAAATAATATATTCAGTATCACCTATAAATAAGTATACCACAACCAAGTTTTAAAAAGTAAAAAATTAAATTTCTTCTAAAGTATAGATAACAGAATTGTACTATTTCAAGAAGAACATTATGTAATAAAACTAGATATTATTAGGTTTTCTTTATATCCAAATTTAATGAAAAATATGAATATGTAGCTCTCTAAAAATAAGTAAACCTCTTATATATAATTATGCAATTTTATTTTTGATGACAAGAGTATTAAAAAAAAAATTGCATATTTTCTTTACGACTTCATATTAACTCAGAGAACATATGCTAGACTGACTGCCAAGTTTACTACAACACAAGATACTATACAAAAACCACTTAAAATCTTTGAATAGTGCAGAATAAATAATTTTTAAACAATAACTAATAAAAATGATTTTTTTCAGTAATCAATATTTGATTAAGACAACAACTTACCGAGATTTTGTTAACCTTGTGTCGACAAACTGACCAAACTTGTGGATTTGTTTACAGTTCAGTTTCTTTGTTTAATGACATATCAACCTTTATGGGTTATTCAAGGTCTTGTAGAAAATCAGTTGTGTTACTATTGTAACCTAATACTAAAGGAATAATGGAGTACACACCTTTCCCTAAGGTATTTGTCTAAAAGTGAACGTAATGCATTTCTTTACAACAGAATCTCAGAATACATGTTGGCTGATATATGTTGGACATTTTCCAAATGAAAATTTATCTTAAAATTAATAAAAATTAAAACAAAATGCAGTTGAAAAAGAGTTAATATTTTATGCTTATCTATATTATCGAAATATTTGTCTGGAAATCAAGCAAAATCAACTATTAATAGACATAGAATAGACAAAGAATGAGAAACAGTTATTTATTGCAACAATCCTCATTATGTTTATATATAAGTAACTGTAAACCAGCCAAAATGACACCTTATAGCAAAATCTTTATTTGAATCATAAACTTAAAATGGTCTAAAAGGATAAAGACTTAGTTGCAACTGGATGATAAGTGTGTGGGATCTACATTTTGAGCAGAACATCATTTTTTATCATCCAAATTCTTGATTTAAGAGATACTGTTATTATGAGGATATTTCTAAAACTGAAGTATCACTATCATCATGGACTACAGTAACAGTGGAAACTCATACATTTCACAGGCTTTCTAGTTTATGATTAAAATTTTAACTGTAAAAGAGATATTTAACACTTTTATTTACATTTCATCCCAGCTCCATTATAGCCTGCTACATTGCATATCTAACAAAAGGATGCATGTTAATATGCATCAACATCAACTGACAGCTTTTTTAACTCAACCCCAATTATTTAATTTTCTTCTAGATCATTCCAACGAGTAAATTATTTATTCTAACAAAAACGCTAATTCTTCATATTTTGTTTTTCAGGGAGGAGGGACTTAGCAGTTTCTATATTTGCTGAAATAGCAAATGTTTCCTGAATCTAAAAATTATTCTTTTTAAACTTGAAATTCACACATATACACACATATATTTATATATATATCTCAAAATGTCAATATTCTAGTAAAATCTGCATATGAGTGATATTATAAAGAAAATTTTTTGACGAATGAACTCCTGTGAATTACTTTGAAATTCATTTTAAAATAAATGCAATTTTTTTTATTGATTTTCCGCTGATATAGTAAGTCCTTGTATCAATACTCAATTTCCCATGTCTGTCTGCATTTTTTTTTTTTTCTACTTTCTTTCTTCAGACAATTTGGCTATTTTCTCTGATTTGAGTATTTGAACAATGTTACACACTCAGCACCTGATGAGACATTTTTTCTTTTACTTCTTTCTGTCAAGCAGCAATCAAAAGCAGCAAACTATTTATGAGAGACATGACACAACACAAGCTGATGCTAGGTCTACAAGTATACCAGATGAAAAGAATTATATCCTTTGATGTTTCAATTAGAGCATTTCATATGATGACTTCAAAAAAGCCATGTCATACCAATATTACTAATTCTTCTTAGCAGTACTGTGTGCATGTTTTTTGTTTTGTTTTTTTTCTTCATATATATAACCTGACCTGATATTTTAAAGAGTGGCACTATGAGTTCATTTAAGGTATTACAAGATATTTTATCTATGAGAAACCCCATTACAAAATCATTTCAGCTCTTCAGAAGCCAAAAGCACGTAAGTCGTTTTATCACGACAACCAACAACTGTTAAATTTCATAGAATATATTTGCTTCAAAAACGAGTATTTGAATGCTTGCTGGTAGGAAATATATTTATCCATGTTCTCACTTGCCAAGGACCAATATTAGCACATTAAAATATCTATGATATAGTAACACTGTACACAACAGAAGGAAAAGCAAGATAAACTAATTTACACATACAGGTGGTATTACAAAGAAAGAATGCACAAACCTGTCCATGGTATAATTCTTTACATATTGTTCCATGAACAAGCAGTGTGTTAAAGAGTTACAAAATTGAAAAAGGCTTACTTAACAAATGTAGGTAATAAAGCCATGTAGCTTCACTATTCCCAGACAAGGTCAGAGACAGCATCTAAACAATTCAAAGGAAGGAGGCAAAAGAGGTTGAGAAGATGTTTCAGTGACTCTCAAAGGACATCCTACAGGACCCCTAAGAGACATATGAGTTAGCTTATGGAGATAATTATTTACTGTATTCCTAAAACAGTATCTTGAAAACAATATAACTACAGAGGAAGTTATATATGTTTTACTTGTAAAGTGAATTAATGAATCAATGACAGTGTGGATCTATTTCTCTGAAATCCATTCATGACTTTTCCTAAGAATTTTCTCAGTTTTAATTCCAATTCAATTAAGAAGCAAAGTATTATAAAACTTAGCAGTAAATTAGTTTTAATCTTGAGATGCTTTCTTTCTGCTTACTTCACTTACTGCCTGAAACTCAGATTGTTTATCTTCTCCAGAATTTCTGATTTTATTGATCTGGTCTTGAATATATTTTAGCTGTTCTTTTTGGTATGTATTTATTCTTTCTGAGTTTTCTTAAGTTTGTGCACATGGGTGTTTTTGGGCTTCTTTTTTTTAGTAAGGATGATTTTTTTAATGACATTTTGCTGATTTTGACTCACAGAGAACTCTACATTTGCATTTTAGTTTGGTTGGTATGCACTCAGCTGTTGCTTCTAAGTAGGCCCTGACAAAGTTTTCATATTTTTCATTTGGAATAAGCCTTCCAGATGTCTCCTGAAGAGTATCCAACTAGTTTCTTACAGTAACCTAATAGTGATTGCATATATCACTATTGGCAAGTGAGAACAAGTTATATCATACAGATTTTGTGATCAGAAAATACTCCTCCAGAAGAGGAATATATTTTCCAATTCATACCAGTGTTTATCCACTTAGTGTTTTTCAATATATACAATGTAGATGTGCTTATGTATTATTTGGGTTGGTATAGGTCAATAGTTTTCCCTTCCTTTTCTGAAATTTGTTGTTTAGACATGTAAATCTGTTCACAAGAAAAAACTCAACTAAATATTCACATTTATGCGTATAAAATGGTGTCAACCGAACTTATTATTTTCGTCTTTGCATATTTGAGAATTGATGTCACTACCATTGATCAAAAATTTGTTGGACAAGTGGAGACAACTCTTTATAGAAGTTGGTGATGTCCATTTCATTGCTGAAATTTAGTGGGACTGTAGCCTGAGATGATTGTTTTACAGGGGTTGCCTTTAAATGTAGCACTCAACATTCTCAGTTGGATTTTCTCTATGTTATTAAGTGATTTTAGAGTGTTAAGACTTCAAAGTATTCCTGCAGCTCCAGTAGTTGCATTGACAGAGTTATTCCATGCTGTTGTTGACACAAATGTCCATGCATTGCCAGATTTATGGTATTTTAGTTCTAGTTAGTTAGGATAATATCTCTATTTTCCTCAGTTGCAGACAAACTATACTCAGGTTGCTGGTTTATAGAAATCAAATCATTATAGTTAAGATAATTTTGTTAGAAATATTCCTTGTTGTTTTGTCTAATAATTTATTACCACCAGTTATAAAAATTTACCAAAATTATTCTTTATAAGATACTTAAGAAAGAGCATTTTATTCCAATTTTGACTACAAACAAATTTCAAGAATTAAAAGTGCCATTCTAGAATATTTCTGGTTTGCATTTTTATGTGTATTTCACAACTTTCGATGTTGTTAGAAGCATGACATATTCTTCCATAAAAAAATAATTTTTCCTTGTATAGCCAAAATTATAAAGTAGTTTATAAAATAATGGTTGATTAAACTTTTAAATGTTTGAAAATAATATCCAAAATATAACCCTCACAGTTTTGATCAAATTTTTGCGCACTAACATGCAGATATTGAACTGATTTGTTAAAATTGGAAGAAATTCACAACCTTAATTTATATAATAAATAAAAAATAATTTATTTAAATTAAAAAATAATTCATGTAATAAATAAAAATTAATAGATAAATAAAAAATGCAATAAATAAAAATTAATTCTCAAATTAAGAAGCCTCATCTCAAAATGATTCTAATTAAAGACAATTACAAAAATTCGGTACGACTATGGAAGACCAGATAAGGATTTATAAGACCAAAAAATCCATTCTTTATTGCCCTTCGGGGTTCGTGGTGCAGTAGATAGAGGCGTTGAGTCTCTACGGTTCCAGGTGAGCATTGTCAGAAGATAGCAGTTTCAAATCCTACCCAAGCCAGCCAGAGGTTTACTTGGTCAAAAATGTGGTGCGATAGACAACAACTATGGAAGGCAGTAATTACTGGGGATACGGTTACAAGACTCATCATTCCTATCCGAGGTCGCGGTAAATCACCTGATGAAGGCCAGAGGTGAAATTTGGCCGAAACGTAGTGAAAGAAGAAACAACACAAGAAACTACCAAGATGAGGACAAAAAAGTCCGAAATGAATAAAAATTAATTCTCAGAAGAAGAAGCCTCATCTCAAAATGATTCCAATTAAAGACAATTAATTTATGTACATGAAAAACATTTTTTTTTAATACAGATTCTCTATTATATTCAGATAAATGTTGGTTCTCATAGAATGAAACATTTTCATGTTATTGTACCATCACTAAAATTACCATCATAATGGAATTATGTTTTCAAGATCAAATCCTTCATATTCATAGTACTGAAGAACAAACCAAAGAAATTACCTTCCACTATATTAGATTGTTGCTGAAATTTAAGTTTTACTTATGAAATTTTTTACACAAATTGGTGATGTAACACTCCATTTATGTTCTCACAAACTCTTTGTATTGACCAGTAGAAATAAAATGTGTTTACTGCATCATATGAAATTTTCAGAATTCTTGTAAGTACCATACAATCAAAAATGAGTTAACTTGGTTGCTGTGTCTCAAGTGCACATACATAGAACTGAGCACACTCATTTTCTGTGTAATAAGGGTTAATCTTAGCTAATCTTAACTTTGGAAAAGCTGTCATAATGATTTTTATATCACAAAATAGATTATGACAGTGCTTTAGAAAGTCAATCAAAAAGAGGAAAAATGCAGACAAAAATGTCAAGGCATAGGAAAATTAAGAAAATAGTTGCAATAGTTTTAACTAAGACCACCAATTAATTTTGCGACAGCCATAATTGACATGAGTGTTTGTCAGACTACGACTTGTTTTTCAATTAGAAATTTAAAAAAAAAAAAATAAAAAAACAGGATTTTCTTTTTATTTGGGCAATTAGACGTTACTAAGATCATCTCTCTCAATGAAATTTTTAACTTAATTCAAAATTAGGCCAAATAATCTGCCTATCTGAAACAATTTCTGCCTGCTTGGTTTAATATCTTTTTTAGACATCATAAACTTCTTTATACTGAAACATACAAGGGGCTGCTGAAAAATTCTTAATCTAAAATCTTAAATGTTAATACATCTTCTATTTCTTCCTACAGATCAACACACTTGGCCCACTATTATTAAAAATTCGGAGGTGCCCATGGTGTAATGGTTATCGTCGTAGGAAATGGACACGGCGACATGAGTTCAAATCCTGGACGAGACTGATTGCATTTTCACATAGCACTAATGCCCTTGGGAAAGGTATGAATCCAATTATTCTCCCTCCAGCTATGAGTAAATAGTAGGGCAGAATAAGTTCTTCAGCCTTGGTGAGGCAACTAGTTTAGGAGATGGAAAACTCTGAATTCAAACCTGTTAAACTTCGCTTAAAAAAATGACCTTGTGTCATATCCTACCCGAGCGGGGGGGGTGTAAATATGATTATTAAAAATTCTTTAACCCTTAAAAGATAAAACAATAATTGAAAAAAAAATGGTAATTCCTGAATTGCTGATGCCAAAAAATTTTCAGAATCCTGAAACAAAAAACAGGAATTAATATTTTTGTTTTAACTAGTTCATTTTTAGAGGTTGAATTTAACTATATGATAAACTGATAACCAGATTTCACTGACTCTAAAATCCTGATTAACCAAGTTATTCTTGCAAGCTATTGGTAAAACATTCAATCCTAACTGGGTACTCTGATTCTGTGGTAGATTTAGCTAAATTCAGCAAATACCTTTATACCTTTCCTCTAATTTTTCATATATTTTAATCGTCTTTTTTGTGATAAAAAAAAAACTCATGTGACAGCATTACACGTTTCACATACATTTAAGATAAGCACAGATTTAGAAAAAAAGCAATCTTGTTTTGTCATCAATAAATGACTTGTAAACTTTTTTTTTATTCATAGAAACTGCTGATGCATATGATAAAGATGCAACAGAGAATATATGAAAAGTGGCAGTCAGATATAGATTAGCAGTTTTTATCCCATAAGCACGAATCATTATCAACAGCTGTTGATAATGAATATGGGTGGCTGTCAGCAGGTATTACATAAAGAGCACTTACAGTCATTGATACTCACCATGGGGAGAGATACATATCAACAGATTAAGAGTACAACTTTGAATAAAGATCGGTTGAAGTCTCGTTTTTTTTGTTTAATGGCAAAATTACAACAGAGAATAAACTCAACCAAAGAGATTTAATGATTTAAACATACAGTGTTTCATAGACACAACCCTGAAGAAGTAAATTTTATGTCATAGTATTAGTCCTGTTGTAAGGCTTTTTACTCTAAGACAATAATATCGATCTGTTAAAATAATTGCATCACATCTGAGTGTACATTCCTTTATGTTTATTTACAACAAACATGTATTTTGGGATTTATTTCATGTATAATCTTACAGATATGTGAAAGATCAATTTAATGTGCAATTTTCCCAATCTGGATTAAAATACCAAATGTGCAATTTTTCCCAATTCTGGATTAAAATACCACAATAATCTAACTTACGCATTTATAAATTGATATGAATGCAAAATATCATAGATTTAATTTTGGTTAATACAATATTCTCCGATGTTATGACTAAGAAGACAATCAAAATTGAAGAAATGACTATTAAATTTGATATGATGTTTCAGGAAGTGGAAAAGATCAAGCAGTTAATAATGGCAATCAAACCTAAAAACAAAGCATATAAGTTTTATAAAATTAAGAAAAAGAACTTTCATATTATAAGCAGAGAATAAAATGGTAATGCAATTCAAATGAATAAGTTCAAAGGAATACATTTATAAACATTATAATATTCCTTTCTCTTTTTTAAACAGAGTTTTTGAATGTGTGGAATACATATTCTCTTTTACAAAATATTGTTTTTGAATATGGATTCTATGTGTTCTCTTTTTTAAAACATTGTTTTTAAAGTAGATTCTATGAAAAAATTCAGAGGTTCCAGAAAGTAAGATATTTTGAATAAAAATATCAACAACCTGTCGTCACTGTTTAAAAGAATTCAATTAATTAAATTTACATCTGTAAGTGAAGAAATTTCAACCTAGAGAAAAAAAAATCGAAAATTAAAGTGGTTTTAATATTATTTTCATAATCCTATTTACCAACCTCTCCGCTCGGGCAAGATATGACACAAGGTCAATTTTTAAGTGGAGTTTAACAGGTTTGAATTCAGAATTTTCCTTCTCCTAGACTAGTTGCCTCATCAAGGCTGAAGAACCTAGTCTGTCCTACTATTTACCCATAGCTGGAGGGAGAATAATTGGATTCATACCTTTCCCAAGGGTATTAGTGCTATGTGAAAATGCAATCAGTCTTGTCCAGGATTACAAATTTATAACAAATAAAAAAAGGATTAATTTTTATTTTAAATGTTCCATTAATTAGATTTTTGCTTTTTAGATGTCAAAAAACCCCAAATTTCTTATCAAAGTAGGGGTTGTCCACAAAAAATACAGGTATGAGTTCCTTGATTTTTTTGATGTTCTGCAATAAGATTAATTTTTGAAATCAAAACATGCAACTTAGATGTTCCACTCAGAATAAAATGTTTAATTGTGAATACACTTTCCTTATTATTCTATAAGATTATAATACGATAAGGCAGTGAATTTATAAGTTCACTAAAAGTAAATGTTGGGGTTTCCACAAATTTTTGAAAATCACCAAAGTGTTCTGAAACAAAGAAAATTTGGAAGAAAGCTTGACTGCAGTTGCACCAGAATGCTATGAAGTGTAAGGATCAAATCCTGGATGCAATATTCCCCAAAATAGCAGCTGTATGGCCACCTACCACTCATTTCATAAAACATCCAAATTAGACAAACAAGACATGCAGGATGCTACTGGAGAAGTAAGGACAAACTCATAAGTGATGTATTCCTGTGGATCCCTTCACACAGATGGGCAAGTGTTGGGCGACCAGCTAGAAGTTATCTTCAATAACTCTGTACTGATACAGCATGTAGCCTGGAACACCTACTGAAAGCAATGGACAATAGAGATGAATGGCGAGAGAACCTCACAGAAATCCATGCAAGTGCCTCATGATGATGCCGATGACATTTCACTCATGATAAGATGTTTAATAGTGAACAACTTTTCATTTTCTTTTATTACTATATTACATTATAATATGGTATAACTCTTAATTAATAAAAATTCAATCAGATTTTGACAGTTCTTAAACTAATTGCTACACTTTTGATATATTTTTACTTCAATTAGTATGGCTTCAATTACCACAGGGTTTGCACAGAACAAATTACCCAGACTAATTGGAAGTTTACTGAATTTTATTACCCTTTAAATATCCAGAAATAATTAGCATTTTAAAAAACCAAACACATGAGAAATAAGGTTTAAAAAGACTGCTAATATTGTGATGAGTTTCTCAGCCATCTTAACCACATTCTTATTTTCTTTTGTGTTAGATATCTGAGCCATTCTGTAGTGTCAGAATGAAGAGTAACTAACATCACCATTCATTTTGATTTTCTATTTAGAAAAAAGACAGATGACCCTTGGATAAGTCTGTTACACATTATGGTGCCTTCTGAGAGTCTTT